>BMAU01018246.1:0-248338 GCA_019973935.1 Trichonephila clavipes | reverse complement strand
CAGTCACGTTCGAATTCACCACAACAACACACTTCTTTCCTCCCCGAATAAAAGATACACGCACATGAAAACGAATTGGGGAAATTCACACAAAATTTAAATATTCCTGATAATTTTACACTACCAGAAGCGAACACGCCAGAAGACATTGACGAGCAGATCGCCGCCTTTACTGACCGACTTCACCAAGCATACAAGGATGCATCAAAACCACTAAAACATAACGACACCTTTTACATTAGCAGGGATCTCAACCAACTCTTTAAAGAAAGAAATAGGGCCAGAAAAATCTGGCACTACACGAGAAGCCCTGCAGATAAGAACACACTAAACAGATTGCAAAAGCAAATTAAGAAAATTGTATTAAAACACGAACAAAAACAATGGGACGAGTCTCTTGCTTGCTTGGAAGCCGAGGACGGCTCTCTTTGGAAAGCCGCCCGAAATTCCAGGAAGAAGGCTCAACCAATTCCGGCCCTTAAAGGCCCTGCCAAAATTGCATATAGTGACGCAGACAAAAGTGAGGTCATAGCTGACTCACTCCAAAACCAATTTAAATTAAATGATATCACAAACGACACGGATAGAGCAATAACACATGTTGTTCACACCTATCTTAATAATGAAAATAACTTTACTAATATACCCCCCACCCCACCCCCACTACCAAGCGAAATTATCGATCATATCGATAAAGTAAAGATAAATAAAGCAGCGGGTATTGACCGCACTACTAACCGCATGTTAAAGCATCTTCCGCTAGTCCCCATCTTTGAACTAACAAATATAATTCATAACATAATAAAAATTGGTTACTTCCCGATCGTATGGAAAACTGCAACAGTCGTTCCAATTCTTAAACCAGGAAAGGACCCGACTCAGGCGGAAAGTTTCCGCCCGATCGCGCTCCTCTCTATTCTCGGCAAAGTAGCCGAGAAAATTATATTAAACAGATTGTACCACCATGTGGAAGAAAACAATATCTTAATCCCGGAACAACATGGATTCCGACCTGACTTATCGACCACCCACCAACTCTTAAGAGTGGTGGAAACGATAAAGTCAGGATTCAAAAATAAAAAATCGACTGGTGCGGTTTTCCTCGATATTCAAAAAGCCTTCGATCGCGTCTGGCGAGAAGGCCTAATTTTCAAATTAATTAAATATGATTTCCCACCCCCACTAATCAAACTAATATCCTCTTACCTAAATGACAGAAATTTTTCTGTCAGAATCAATGATACATACTCTAGCCACAGACCCACGGAAGCGGGCGTGGCGCAGGGAACATTGATTTCCCCCCTCTTATTTAACATCTACGTGAACGACATTCCGATTCACCACAACACAACGTTATGCATGTTCGCAGACGACACAGCAATTTTGGCATCTCACACTGAACCCAAACTCGTGGCCAGAGCAATCAACAGACACCTTCTAGTTTTAGAGGACTGGTTTTCCAAATGGAAAATTGCCCTTAATGTGGCAAAAACGGAAGCAGTCTTCTTTACTAGAAAAACACGATTAAACTATCCAGACATTTACTTACACAACGAAAGAATCCCTTGGTCTCAGAGCACCAAATATCTTGGTGTTACGTTGGATAAAAAACTCACTTTCAAACAACATATTACACGCATACGTGAGAACTTTATCAAGAAAGCTCACACGTTCTCCCACCTAATTAGCAGAAGATCTAAATTAAGTAGATCAAATAAATTGCTTATTTATTCTTCACTTCTAAGACCAGTCATTACCTATGCCTCTCCAGTGTGGAGTTTTGCAGCTAAAACACACATCCAAAAATTAGAAGTATTACAAAAACAAAACCCTGAGACAGATTCTCAAAGCCGATTGGTACATGAGAAACTCTAGTCTCAGGAATGCCATTAATTACAAAACAATTAAAAACTTCATGAGAAAAATAGCAAAAACATTCTTTACAAAAATAGATAACTCAGATAATATCTCGATCCAAAAGATCGAGAAATACACTCCAACGAGACGCACACACAGACCTAGAAACATATTAATTAATTAAAACCTAAATTCTCATTTCTCATTTTATTTTATATTTATTCTTAAAAAACACCACTTATTTCTATAAATTCATTCAACAGCACTCATTTCATGAACACAAAAATCCACAAACACCCAACTACCAATCGGAGAGCCACATTGCCCGGTACGGACACTGGAAGCCTCCGATCCCGTACACGACGACGGTACCCTCACCGGGACCGAAGTCACCACATTAACGCAACAACAAATCAGAAAGCTCCTTCTCGCAACACGGGAGGGAGTAATCATTCTCATCTCACACTCAACACAAACACGAAAAGCTGCCTCCCCATTGGACAGGCAATCAGCCATCCTGAGGTCCCTATTGGCCAAAGGAAATTATCTAAAATGTAATCTTCAAAAATTCAGCATTTGTAACTTAATAATTTTATTCTGATTCTTAAATTTAATTTTTTCTATCTTTAAATTATTCTCATCTTTAAATTTTTTAACTTCTTAATTTTACTTAAATCTAAATTAAAAAGGGCAATGTTTTTAAGGTATCATGTCACAAAATTCTTTCCAGACAAGAGATCAAAGCCCCAAAAGGGCTAAGTGCTCTAGATATATAACCCAGCTAGACTTAAGTGATTTGAAAAGCTTATTTTCGTATTTAATTCTCTATTCTACAAAATATAATGTTTATTTATAATTTTTTAGATAGCTTGTGCACTGAATATTCATTGATAGATTTTTATTAAGTCGGTTATTTGTTTCGCTCATTCTGTGGGTCATCAAATTACATTTTGATCGCTACGTAATCGTAAATACTTGTTTTATTAATAACAATTCAATATGTATATATATTCATAATGATACAAGTTGAATGACGGATTGACCGAAAGCTATGGTTTTCACTCTGACAATGAATCGAGTTTCTCTAATATTTTTGTTTAATATAAACGGAAAATTTTTAAAAGCTTAATATTTTATCACTTTATATCAAACTCTCTCTCTGTAAAAATAAAAAAAAAAGCAGACTTCCAAAATTAACTAGAAACAATTTTTTTTTCTCATACTTTCAAGCTAGATCAGATTTTAAATTAAACTCATTTTCAAACGGAAATTAGTATACATCCTTCCATAGTATAATCATATATCTACACACATAATGCATAAACTCGACTCAATTTGTTACTAAATTTATGCCAAATAGAATAATGAAAAAGTGGATTTCAATTATATGTTACCGCTAAAGTATCTATTCATATATAAATACATATTTGTGAAAGCAATTCTTTTTGTACCTAATGAAATTCGAGTTCGAACAAGACAAAAATTGAATTACATACTGCCTGTGTTATAGTTTTTAATTAAATGGTATGAAAAGCCTAAATTCTCTCTACACGCTATGCTTAATGTACACGCAATAAGTTTTCTTATAAAGAGAAAGTTAAAAATTCACAAATTTAAAATGCAAGAATTCTTGTTCCGTAAGAAACCATAGGATACTCTCTTATGGTTTCCTCTTCTAAAATAACTATACTAAACGCCGAATTAAAAATAAATTCCCTTATTTAAATGCCTACAAAATGAACGAAAAGGTTTATTGAAATATTTTTTACCTTAGCAATAATAGAAACCACAATTGTTTCTTTACAGTAAATAATTTTAAATACAAGGGATGCATTTTCTATTATGTTAAAAATCATACGGCTAATTATTGACAAATTACTAAAAAAGAGCACTTCTAAATTTATATTAATTTAAGTATACAAAGCATGTTTTAATTTTTTTTTATGAAAAGTGATTAGAATTTTTTACGAGATTTTCGGGCCGTAATTTTATACCCTTGCTAATTTTAAATAATTTAAATAGAGTTTTTCCATAGAAATGTATCTAATTATAAAAATAAAATTTTCTTTCTAAGAATGTCCCTAAAATTTTAAGACACGTTTACCTATATAATGGACATCATACTTAAATTCCTGTTTAATTTAATTATTGAGTTCCAACCCTCCTCCCAAACTTTTTAGACAGTCATAAAAGCGTGATTCTTGCTGATTAGTGACTGGGGGTAAGGATGATAATCTTATTTTTTCTGCTTTTTAACTCTTCAAAACATGCATATACTCTGAAAATAGTTTATTTATTCAACCATATAATAGTATTACTTCTATTTGTTATTCTTCCGTGCTCTTTTTGATAAATACTGAAGTGGGAAAAAAATTACTTTTGAGTCAAAGATAATATTCACAGTCCTCTAGTGTAAATTAATTGCTTTTCATGTAATGTTAAATACAGTAAATTATGCCAATCCTAGTTCATAATGACGTATAAAAATTTAATCACGCAAAGTGATTAAGAATATGGTGAAGCATTGAATATCGCAAAATGGGTGATGACACAGATAATTTTTATCAAATTGCAACTGTAGCATTTTTTTCTGAAATAAAAGGCCATTTAATTTCATAAATAATTGCATTATATATATATATATATATATATATACAGTGGTGCACACAAGGGGGTCCGCCCCCCAAAGCTCTTGATTTTTTTCCTATTGATTATAATTCTAAGTATATAGTACGTAAAATTTAATTAAGTATTTGTTATTAATGATTAATTTTATTAATTAATGCTAATTATTTATTCAATAATTAGTTTTTTACTGTGTTTTGCTCGCAAAAATCGACAAAATCAAAAGGAGCCTGATACAAGAATGGTGAACTTTCGACCCCGGAGCCCCCTTGAAAAATTCCTGTGTGCGCTACTGTACATATATATATATATATATATATATATATATATATATATATATATATATGTGGGAGACAACAAGGGGTCCAAGACGTTGGTCTATCTTCTATTTTATTTTAACATTAAAAAAATTAATTAAAAAGGTAGATTAGTTTACAGATAAGTTTGACGATGATATTCAGAAGGTAACGCCTGCTCGCGCACCTCTCGCGTTCTCCTTTTTCTGCTTCTCTCTTTCTCTGCTCTAATGTCCAAAAGTTTTTGTTCTGGTTTTGATTTGCTGCGCCTGCGCGCGAAGACTGCTTGGCTTTGGCTGCATGCCACAACGGCCATTCTGACCGTACGCTGTCCGCAGCGGTATTTCCATGGAGACCAGAGGAGAATCTGAAACATACAAAAAAAAACGGAACAGACAAGGACTATACGACAAATATATAGAGATTAAACATATCATAATTTTTCTGAACTAGACAGTTTCTCCATCATGTGAAGGCATCTCTTCGACATCCGGAAGGTTCCACAGGAAAACATTGTGTTTCACTGGCATAAGAACATCTTTTTCAACAAGTTGATTTTTGGTTGAACGCATCGATATTTTCCTCTGTAGAGTTCTGGACGTCTGTTCAAAACGATTTCTCTTTTTCCTTCGCTTCCACTGCCAAGGCTCAAAAATTTTTCGGAGCAACACAAACCGTCGATAATTACTATTCATAGGTGAAGGGGTAGGAGATTGGGAGATAAATTCCACGGAACTCGTTTTCATGGCACCATTGGCTTTCTTACACAATACTATATCAGAACATTTTTCTCTTACAATACTCAATTTTAACTTAGTACTCTTAATTTTATTACACTTATAATCCTTAATTAGAGAACTCGAATCATTTCTAGTATTAAAGTTCTTAACATATGGCAAATCAAAACTAGAGTTTTCTATCACATTTGAAACAGAAACATTTGGAAAAGAAACACCACAATCTGCACTCAAAGAGGATCCACTTTCACTCAATAAAACATCGCTCTTTGCGTGGCCTAGTTTCTCTATTTCAGAATATACACTGGGATGTATAATAAATTCTTCGGTCAAGGTCGGTGATATTGCCGTTCCAACACTTAAGCTAGGAGAGTGTTGATTAAGAGAAATATTTATGGGTTTAACTTCTACCATACGCTGTTCGCCAAAACATGAACTTAATGTTATGATTTCTTGGGAAGGTGTTTGCACTCTAATTAGTGAGGAATTTAAAACTGGGATCTGGCAACCTGAATCAATCAATGCTGTTACGGGCTGATTTTCCACAAAAATGTTTACGTATTGAAGATTTGCGCATTCTTCGCTATTTTGTTTTTCGCTCTCGACTTTCAAAGTATTCACATTTATTCTATTATGGATGTGGTCATTAGATTCTTTAGGTTTAAAACGCTTCTCACAGTCTCTTGCGCAATGAGATGAATCACCGCATATAAAGCAATTTTTATTTTCTCTTTCAAGATATTGGGGATAGTTCTCTTTAATCTTTGGTTTAAAGTTTTGTGATTTATTTTTAAAGGGGTCTTGGGTATATCCATAAGTAATAGGAATTTCTTTATGTGATCCGCTTCTAGATGAAATATAAATATCACACTCTTTAGCTAAATCAATAGGCCTAAACCAATCTTCTGCTTCTCGAATGCCAATATGAGTTGCAGTTTCCTTATTTAAAGTTTCATATAATTTATCAGAAATTATAAGATCACATAGAGATTCAAAGGAATTAACTTTTCTTAACGAACAATAATATTGGAAGTTTGCCGTCAATCTTGCAGCAAATTGGATGTATGTCTCGCCTGATGATTTTACAGCATTTTTAAATGAGTTTAAACACTCGCGAGGGGTTAATAGAATTCTCTGAGTACTATAGATTTTAGTTTTTCATAGTCATTTAATTCCTCTTCTTTAATATACAGTAAGACGTTATGAGCTCTTTCGCCCAGAAGATTTATTAAAATTTCAGATTTATATTCGTCATTTATTTTCTTGGTTAAAAATGCGCGTTCTAATGATTGGAAGAACAGATTAAAATTTTCAGATCTGGTGGGAACAGGAAGAGATAAAGTTTTTATACTTTTTATCATATTTTCTATGTTAGTTTCGAACTGTTTTTCTTCGACTTTAGCTGCAGGATTTAAACTTAATGCTTTATTTTTAGCCAATTGTAGTTCGATTTCTTTTTCTAATTTTGCTAACTGAAGTTTCGCGAGCTCAATTTTTTGTTCTGAAGTTACCTCTCTTTCGTTTTGCGATACTCTCTCATCTATACAGTTTTGAATTAAAGTTTTAACGAAATCTGGATCACTTTCAAATGTACTACTGTTCTCAATTTTAGTCTTTAGTTTAACTATAGTGTCAGTACTTTCGACAATACCGTCTAGCTCCTGAACAACTCTTATGAGATCCTCTTTAAGAGCGTTTTTATACATTTTAGAAATGGAAAGATCCTACCTTTTTTTTTCTGGCTCCCTTGTTGCTCGCACGTACGATGTATCCAATAAAAACGTTGATTCCACTGATGTCACCTCTTCGCAGGTAATATAGTTGAAATTGTAGTTCCGGCCTCTACACAGGCGGATTATTCACACTGAATTAGTTCCAACCTCTACACAGGCGGGATTTTCGTCGATGGGTTTTCCAACCTCTACACAGGCGGAATATTTGTCGATGGTTCGTTGCAAAATATACCTCTACACAGGTTATTTTGTTATTTGTTCCGACCTCTACACAGGCGGAATGAAGTTGAAAAATTTAACCTCTACACAGGTTGAACGAAGTTTCCGAAAAATGGCGGCGCGTCTCCTTCACGGACGCGGTTGTTCATTGTCCAGACTTTGGTTCAAAATCGAAATTTTGTCGATCCCGGCTGAGCCCCCATAATTTGTGGGAGACAACAAGGGGTCCAAGACGTTGGTCTATCTTCTATTTTATTTTAACATTAAGCAAAAATTAATTAAAAAGGTAGATTAGTTTACAGATAAGTTTGACGATGATATTCAGAAGGTAACGCCTGCTCGCGCACCTCTCGCGTTCTCCTTTTTCTGCTTCTCTCTTTCTCTGCTCTAATGTCCAAAAGTTTTTGTTCTGGTTTTGATTTGCTGCGCCTGCGCGCGAAGACTGCTTGGCTTTGGCTGCATGCCACATATATATATAAACTTTTTAAAGAAGCGTGCAAATAACCAAATATCATACAAAAAGAGGATAAGCTACATGAAATTGGGACTTGTAAGACACATGACTTTTAACAAATTTGGTAAATTCAATGCACACAAAAACTACATTATTTTTTTTAAAACACATTTAATACAACTGATCACAAACGTGAGTACATTTGTTATTTTGATAAATAGTTTTGGAATATATATATATGATACAATCTAAAACATAGTTTAAAATTAGAATATAATATATTGTTGAGATTAATTGTGATATTGGTTGCTAAATAACACGGAAACATTAGATTTGTGGTGCCTCAATTTCAATAGTATGCGACTGCATTAAATTTGGTAAAACACCATTTTCAATAATTTGATCGAAAATGCCGAAGTTTACTTTGCTTTTATTTCAACTTTTGCATAGTATTCTGTTCTCTGTATTTTAATGTTGGATGATATCTGCAAGCCACTGTATTATTGGCTGAGATTTATTTTTTGTGATAATTTAGTTAAGAAAGAAAAATACAGCATTATGTAACAAAATTTGTTTCAAACGTATAGAGAATGTATTTGATATAGCATGACTACGATAAACCTGGGTCCCGATTTAATTAGTTATAATTGTAAGGGGTATACAGTGTAAGAAAAAAAAAAAAGTAAAAACAAATATTTCTTTATAGCCTGTGTGACGTATATTCAATGACACTACGAATAACCAAAGACCTCCCTCCCTCTGTTGGCAGAAATTTAGGGGCCATAAAAGAGATAGACATCTGCTTCCCTTTGCTTCTAACAATAACCCAGTTTCCCAATGACCCCCCAGCTTTTCTTCCCTTTGCTTCTAGGGGGAAGGGACAAGAGACGGCCAACGCATTCTTGATTAAGTTCCGACTCCACCCATTTCCTTTAGACCGGATATGCCAAAATTTTTATTTCCTAAGATCCGAAAAATAACTATAATGCTAATCAACCTTAAATGCAATTTAGTTTATCTTTATTTTCTTACGAATTGGTTAAGAAAAATTTACATTTCCTTTTTAAACTTCATTGATATCAATCCTAATTAGTGATATTCTAAAGTAATATTGTTTTTAATTTTTCATGTCTGTAATACTTGTTTATGATTACATTTAAATCAGCTAATATACCTCCTTTTCATTTTTTAATCGATGTAAATTAATGTCGATGTCGATTAATTTTGGCGAAGACCAAAACCCTTTGGATACAGATATGGAACAGCACCCAAGCCGAACCTCCACACCACTCCCTCGTCGCCGTCCGCCACCTCCGATAACCATTGACAATGTCGAACAATCTGAAAAACTGCTGAAAAAGCTGCAAGAGCTGACAGGACAGAAGCTCCAGGGTCGAGTCATCGGCCGAGGACTTCGCGTTTATCCAGAGACGCCAGCTGCTTACCATCAGATCCGGAACCTCATAGACCAGGAAAAATTAGAGGCATACACCTACGAGTTGAACGAAAACAAGGAAATAAAAGTCGTCATTCGGGGAATGCCAGTCGACATGCCAATACAGGAAATTATGGAAGACCTGGAAAATCTCTTCATTAAACCCAGCGAATGCAAGGTGATGATAAATAGGAAGACCCAACTCCCCATGCCGCTATTTCTGCTCTCTCTCCCCAAGACGGAGGATAATAAGAATATTCACCACATCTCTGAGCTTTGCAATATGAAAGTGAAGATTGAACCCCTAAACAAGAGGACAGGCCCTGCACAATGTTTTCGGTGCCAGGGTTTTTTTCACAACTCACGTTTCTGCACGAGGAACCCCAAGTGCGTTAAGTGCGGGAAACCCCACTTGACCCGGGATTGCACTAAGACTGCCGAAGAAGACCCCACCTGCTGTCACTGCCAGGGGAAGCACCCAGCAAATTTTTTGGGTTGCCCGAAAAATCCACTTAATAAGCCCCCACCTCCGCCCAAGGTTAATGCTTGGGAGGAGAGAACCAAGCGGAGAAGAGAAATGCAAGAGGCAGCCAAGCGCAAGGCTGAGCAGGAAACCGCCCAGCAAGATCGGCCCCCTCTCACCCGAACAGAACTTAACCTTGAAACAGTACTCCCAAGCACCTCCACCAGCAAACCGCCCCAGCAAGCCCATATCGCCCAAGGCCCCGACGAAGACCACTCAGAAAACCTCGCTTCCACTTTAGAAGACTTTCAAGACCACCGCGTTATTGAAATGCTCGATGTCCTCAAGAAATTTGTGCAAATTTCAAAAACTAACAAGACCCGTGCCCAAAAATTCTGGGAACTTACCGCTCTACTAAGAATTAAAGTTTAACGTTCACGCCCCAGCAAAGAAATAGACCCCTCAAAGTAATTTCATGGAACGCTGACTCTATCCTCAATAAAATAGAAGAATTTAAAATTTTCATCAATAGCCATGACCCAGACGTAATAGCCCTCCAGGAAACCCAGCTCCGCCCATGCCATAACCTAAATCTTCCGAATTACAAGACATACCGCACTGACAGACTAACCCATCGTGGAGGTGGAACGGCCATGCTGATAAAGAGCTCCATCCCTCACCATGTACTAGACATCAAAACCCACAGCCTAGAAAACACGACGATCACCATCGAAGGCGAACGGAACATTACCATCAGTTCGATCTACAGGCCACCAAGATCACCGGCCCCATCACTCATCAGTGACCTCCTGAGAATTTTCCGGAACAGACCGGAGTGCCTGGCTGTGGGCGATTATAATGCGATGCATAGAACATGGAACCACTATGACCGATCCAATCCGGCGGGTAATGCCCTCCTCAAATTTGCAAGGAACTGCGGCTTTACGATCACAGCCCCGGCAGACCCCACGTGGATTTCAAATAGAAGAAACGGCAGAGACAGCACACTCGACTTCGGAGTCTCCTGTGGTCTCAGCAATATACATGCACAATCGATTTTTGATCTCTCCAGCGACCATAATCCGGTAATCTTCTCCATGACCCCAAATTCTAAGTACAAGTATCCCCATAACTGCTGCACCTTTACAAACTGGGAGCAATTTCAGAATATTCTTTCGGTTACTGTCCCCGGCAATCCAAGAATTAACAACCAAGATGCAATAGAAAACGCAGTCCAAAATTTCACCCACCTTATTCAAGATTCAATCAACCAAAGCAGCAAAATCAAATTTCTAACTCACCAAGTAATTTCGATTCCATGGCAAACCCGCCAAAAGATTACAGAGAAAAACAGACTAAGGAAATTATGGCAAGCGACTAGATACCCGCCTGTAAAAGCAGAGTTAAATAAACTTCAGAGAGAGATCAAAAGAGAGCTCAAAGGCATCAATGAGCATGTATGGGACTACGACCTCGAGGAAGCAAACCATAACATTGACACCCTCTTCAAAATCATCAATAAGAAGAAACAGAAGCAAATACTATACCCTCCACTTCTTGGCTACAGGGGCCTAGTGTACGACACTAGAGAAAAAGCTAATCTCTTTGCCGACACACTAGAGGAATCCTTCAAGGAAAACAAGAAGCCCTATAGCAATATTCAAATAGCCAAAGTCAACAGAGCGGTGAGGAACTACCTCCGCGAAGCCCCCCACTCGCTGCCGCCCCTCACATCACCTTCCGAAGTCTGTGAAGTCATCTGGAACCTAAAAAATAAAAAAGCTCCCGGAAAAGACAATGTCAAGAACATAGCCCTCAAGTCGCTCCCTATTAACGCCATAACATATCTCACAAAAGTCTTCAACAAATGCCTTCTTCACAACTATTTCCCGCAAGCTTGGAAGCATGCCATCATTACAGTCCTCCCAAAACCTGGAAAAAATCACAAATTAGCAATCAACTATCGCCCAATAAGCCTCCTCTCCACAATAGGAAAAGTTTTTGAAAAAATAATACTCACCAGGATTAAAAATTTTACCGTAGCAAACGAAATCATCCCAAAATTTCAGCATGGCTTCCAAGAAAAAACCTCCACATCACACCAACTGCTGCGAGTCTCCAATTTAATCATCGGAGGCTTCAATAACGGAAAAACAACAGGCGGAGTCTTCCTCGACGTGGAGAAGGCGTTTGACCGAATGTGGCACAGAGGCCTGATTTTTAAAATGATCCAGCTAAATTTCCCAGATTACATCATCAACCTCACACACAGTTTCCTAACAAACAGAACATTCCAGGTTAGAATAGAAGCCACTACTTCAAGAATCGCTCACATAGAAGCAGGATCGCCACAAGGGTCAAATCTAAGTCCTATAGTATATAACATATATACTTATGATTTCCCCACCTCCCCACTAGTTGAAGTCTGCCTGTTTGCCGACGACGCAGCCATTATCTCGCAAGCAAGAAATCCTGTAAATGTACGCGCAAGACTGCAAACTTACCTCTACCGGCTAAAAAAATGGCTCCGTCTCTGGCGGATCTCTATAAATACGGAAAAATCCAAGGCTATCATTTTCAAGAAGGGACAATATAGAAGAAAACCCCCTCCATTGAAGCTCTTTCAAAACCCGATATCCTGGAACAACCAAGTAGAATACCTAGGAGTCACACTAGATAGCAAGTTAACATTTATACACCACCTAAAGAAAATTACCTGCAAGTTTAAAAGATCACTCGCATCCCTCCACCCCCTTCTTAATAGAAAATCTAAGTTATCGCTAAACAAGAAAAGAGTCATATATATCCAGTACCTCCAACCTATTCTGACATATGCATGCCAGATTTGGGGCATTGCAGCAGAAACACATCTAAACAAGCTTCAAATCTTACAGAACAAAGCTCTCCGAACTATCCTTGATGCTCCCGTATATGTTCCCAGGCGCTACCTCCATAAAGAATTAAAAATACTTCCAATCAACTCCCGGATCAAACAGCTGGCAACGAAATTCCACATTCAAACTTCGAGTCATAACAACCCCACCATCCAAGCCCAATCCAATGTCATTAACAGACTGAGAGACGTCTATAAATACCCTGCAAAGTCAGCGCGAATCAGAACGAAGTTCTGACGGAAGAAAAAAAAAGAAGCAGCAGTACTTGATTGATACGAATCGAAACGCAGCGAGGACGAAAAGTTCCCCTTTCGAACCCAACCCCACATGTCACTCCATTCTCAGTGCGCCCCCCCCCCTCACCCGAAGGGGAAACACGTTTATGGAATTTTTTTCTCTCACCTTTCCTTCTAGCGCAGCTCACCAGCCAACCGATGACTTCTCTCCTTCCCGAAAGAAGATGATCTACTGGTTTCCCGACAGACCCTCTGTCCCCCTTCCTCTACCCTCCGGCCGTTCCTGTTGTTGAGAGACGGTTCTACCGATCTCGCGACCCATCCTCATCCCACTCATACGGAGAAAAAGCGCTCTCCGAGCGCTGGAGCTTCAAAGTTCATATCACCCTTGTTTATGATTACATTTAAATCAGCTAATATACCTCCTTTTCATTTTTTAATCGATGTAATTTCTTTGCTCAAACGTGAATGGGATTTTTTAAGCGCTATTTTTTAAAAATTAACTGAGGAAAAATATTTGAAATTATAGTATGATCATGGAATGTACATTGAAAAACTATTTAAGTTTCCAATAAGTAACAAGTTTTATTATTAACTGAAGTAATAAATTTTTTTTTGGAGGGGTGGGTGAGTTTGTACGGAATTAATGATTTCTAATATGCAATAACGCATGCTCTTTTGATTGGATTATTTCGAATGCGAAAGTTATTCCTTGGCATTAAGTCATCGTAATACAACCTAATTGGAAAACAAAAGAGATGCTGACATTGAGTTTCAGGATTTTAAAAATTAAAATTTGTGGATTGAAGGAAATTTGTTTTAAGATGCAAAAATTTCTTTATATGGCAAAGAAAAAAATTATAACTCATAATATTCACTTAACTTATTCTTAAGATTTTAAAGACTGTGTAAACATTTACCACTTTGTAATAGAAAAAGGTAAAATTAGGAGAAATTTTTTTATATAAGTATTAACATTGAATCTCTGATGCTATAAAATGTAATAAAAACTTTATAAATTTTATAGATGGCATACAGATTTTGAACAAAACGTTAGTTTTCAAACTCGTTGAATCTCACTCAAAGTAAACTATTTTAAAGATTTTACAATGTTGATAAAAAGTATAAGCTGATCACACATATACACAGAAAATACTATATTATTTTAGGAATAATATTGAAGCTCTGAGTAGTCGTGCATCACGCTTCCACACCACATGTGCGAGTTTCAAACCCCGGGCTGGGCATGGTTGACTCAGCCTTTCATCCTTTCACTGGGTCGATAAATGAGTGTCATGATTGCTTGGGAACTAAACACTGAGAGTTTCGCGTCATATTGACCACGTGACCGAATCATCTGCTCACGCAACTCAGCGCCCAGGATCACGTATACTGAGATGGGCACAGCAGGTCTTGGCTCTCATGGGCTGTTGCGCTACTGAGTTAAGGAATAATATTTGATTACAAAATATAAATGATCAAATTAGAAAAAGCAGTTGAAAGTACAGAATTTAATGTACAAAGAACACATATTAAGGAATAAACATTTTTTCCCCTTTAGTATGAGCAAATGATTATAATGCAAACAGATACCATTATTATATAATAAATTATTAGCTTTATACATAGAGATATTCTAAAATCGTTTATAGAATTGCAAATCGATGAAAATCTCAATAACTCGAGAGAGAGAGTGACAATTAATGTCGCTCTGTTCAGCTACACGAGGACTTTTGGCGACGGACCTCGTAATTTTGAACCATGATCAAGTGACGAGAACGACACCTGAGCTGGCACCCCTGTCTTAACTTCCTCACCACACAAATGAGAAGACGTTTGAGCCTCAATAGATTTAACGTGTATCAATACTTCTACATGACGGCTAATAACTAGATGATAAATATCGAATATTCTTTTTTTATTTTTGGAATCTATTTCCAACTATAATCACATTTAGTTTCTATACCGGTTCAGAAAACTCTCTATCGAATTTTCAATATAAATATAGTTCCATCTTTACAATTAGATTCAGCAATTAATTTTTAATTTTTTCATAATTACACGATAAATCATTTTTTAAAAAATATTTTTTGACACAAATACAAAATTATTCATTAATTAAGAAAAAAAGTTTTTCAAAAATGTAATAGTCTTTGAGTATTTTGTTCTATATATTTCTTTAACCAGCCTATCCATTTAAATTCTAAAAAAATTGGTGTAATTGGGTAAAAAAAAAATTCTGATATAAAATCTGAATCTCCCCACGTAACAACTCAACATTAGAATCATTGTTAAATTGAAAATCACAAACTATATCCCTGATATTGCGTCATTAAGTATAACTTTACAAGGGCAAAATTCTCATTAAAATCTTAATTTTTTATTTAACAATATTAAAGGAATGCCTATATTTTATGTTGTTTATTTCTTATTAATTCCTACCACTAGTTCACTCTTTTTCAATCGTTAATAAAATACTTTCTATTCATCCATTGAAGTTCAAATACATCTTTTTAAACTTGCAGTGGATGACACTTGATGTTAATACCATTGTTTCTTTTTTTTTCACATATTAATTCATTCATTATATTTAAAAAATGAATAAAAAGTAAAAAAAAAATAGTCCAACAGCATATATAGAAAGGAAAATCGTTCGTTGTGCCCCCTGTTGAGCAATAAATAGCACGTTGGACTTTTAATCCAAATGTCGTAGGTTCGAATCCCTCCTGGGATGGCCTAATTTCTGAGAATGTGATTTCTTTTTTACATTACTATTTTATAGTAATAAATTCGATAAATGAATAAATAGTAACAAACAAACAAAAAATAGTCTAACACCATATATAAAAAGGAAAATGAAAAATTGCAAGAAAAATCGCTTTCTAGTTTGTCACTTAATATTGTAAGTCTGTCATATGTATATACATATTTATATTAATTGTAACTATTTAATAAAAAGTAACTAAAATAAAAGATTTTCTTTGTTGACCTAAGAAGGAATTAAATATCCTAAATATTATCCAAAGTATAATTTTTGAACACATATCCTCACTGGAAAACATTTTTCTTTTAATTAATATGTAAGAAATGAGCATTTTTTTATTGATGAGTTAGTACACTAAATAATAAGTTATGAAATAATGTTGCTCTCTCTCTCTGTTGTTACTAATGCCACCTATCTGACGATGTCAGATCGAGGCCCAAGAAATTCATCGCTGCAAAGGGCTACAAGTACGCTTGTCGTTAGCCGTAGCTTTGAGTACCATTCAGGTAACAGTACGTTTTGGCTGGGTTCCACCCCAATTTTGAGGGAGAACATCTTAGGGGTGATCAGGGGCCTCCCAGCTCTTGGCAGCTCTCTCTTAAAATAATTAATTAAATGGGGGAAATAAGCAATGCATATTAGAAATATTTATGATATTGATACCGTTTCTACATCACCATGAGGTAGGAATCTCGATGCGTTTTTTTTATAGAGGTATCACCATTTTTTACTTTATAGAATAATCTGGACAAAGCCTATTTTTAATTTTTGACCCATTCTTAAAATTGACGCATTTCCAATGTTACCAGTAACTGCAATCATCACACTGAACCATATTTTTTTTAAGTCGTTGCGCTTTCACAATGAATGCAACGCCAAAAGTTTTGTTTCAATGTAAATATTTTTTCTACTTCTTCCCAAGCTTGTGTAGTAAATAATTCTTGTACAGATATGTCAAATCATGATTTATAACAGAATCCGCAATTTAATTATCAGGTTTTAAATCCTGTACACTAAAAGGAAAAGTTTTAAATTTTCACTCCAATAAATGTTTTTTTGTTTCCAAATTTGATATAAAGGTACATATTTTTATGTGTGGCCCGCGAGATTATAATATTTTTCCGAAGTGGCCTGCAATTTCTTTTGCGTTGGACCCCCTGGACTAAGGGTTTAACCAAAGCTCTCTTTTGCGGTTAATGAACTTGGAAATTCCAGTTCTGGAACAAGCCTCTCAAATAAACAATCATAAACAAAATCATTATTCCCCTCCACCACTAAAGAGAGCAAAAATAAAAGCTCCTTTTTCCCCGGACATCGTAAGAGAAATCCGATGACAGAACACCCCGAACCAACTCCTTTTCCTTCACTGTGAATTGCATAGAAGTCGCAAATGTTTATACTGCAACAAAGGTCATGAACTCGAGGCCTGTCATTTCTTAAGCGCTAACGAAAAGAGAGAAATTTTAAGAAAAAAGGGGATGTTATTTGAGCCTCATGCCCGGTCATAGATCAATGGAATGTGCGAAAAGAGAGTCATGTCCTATTTGTAATGGCTCCCACCATTTCACAATATGTTTTCGAAATCGGCACGGTGACGATTTCTCTCCAAAAAGTGAAATAAATAATATAGTTTCAGCAGTATTTAAAACAGAAGTAAATAGTGTATTATTACAAATATGTGCTGAGTTAATAGATGACACAAAAATGAACAAGAAGTTGTTAGATTATTCTTATTCTTAGATAATGGTTCACAAAGAAGGTTCGTTTTAAAGAGTACTTCTGAGAAATTTAACTTTCTAATTCTTGGAAAAGAAAACCTTTCCATTTGCACATTTGGTGCCAAAGAAACTGAAATAAAAACCTTAAATATAGTTAAAATAAAATTGAAAAACAGGAATGATCCAAATTTGTACATTGCGATGGAAGCGGTCGAGACAGAACCTATTTCGATTACACATTTACCAACCCCTGATAAAAAAAATTTAGATATTTAAGAAATGTACAATTAGCTGATTCTTATGAATTTAACGATAAAGAAATATCAATTCTTATTGGCGTGGACTATTATTATCAAGTAGTTATAGGTAGAATTACACGTCTAAACAAAAATGTTATAGAAAGAGATACATTATTTGGGTCAGATCGGGAGGAACTTTTAACAATGAGTGTTATTGTTAATGAATCCAATACTTCGAAAAAGCTTAGCGAATTTTGGGATTTAGAGAATTTAGGAATATATAGAGAAGCAGAGCTGACATTTTGAAGCAATATTTGTTTATTGCATATCTTAGTAAAATATTTATTTACTTTAAAAATTATAGTGATAAATTTTTGTATTTAACAATACTTGTCCGCACTCTAAAATTTTGCCCCCCTGCCTAAATGCGACACTGTGTGGGTGTAAATATAATGGATATAAATATTCTCTCTTAAAAATTATAGATGGAAAATTTATATGGACTAGCAATTTTTTATATATATTAAGGAATATAAATTTTTTTAGTATGTAATTTTATGTCCAAATTTGTATAAAATTATAAAAGTGCAGAAAACTTTAAAAAAAAAACAATTAAAAACTTTAAAAATATTTTTCCTTTATTGATTTCGTTAAAATATAAAAGTTTTATGGCTTTAAAATAATAGATTTTTTTTCTGAATGATCTTTTGGATTAGTTAGTTCGAATGGGAAAAATGGACTGTTAAGGTTCACTGTGAAACCGTAAATTTCCCGAAATTGGAAAATGCTAAATTCTTTTCTTTGTATATTTATGTTCATCATCATGTCTAATGGTGATATTTAAAATTATTTTGTTAAATTTTCAAAGGGAATATGTAGTGAACTTTAACCGCTTGCCTGATTATCTCGGGTTAGTATATATTACAGCCAATTATTATCCCGAGCGGAATTTGTCTGTACGATTTGTTTTATCACGGTTTTACTCGGCCTGAAAGAAATGAAAGGAAACGCTCAGCTTTGGTTGGCAGTTAGGACAATTTTTATCCCGCCCGGTTTGGCTGATACGTTGGTTAAAAGGAAGATTGATGTGAATGGAACATTTGGATTGAATAGAAGAGATTTATCTCGAGATCTAAAGACAAAGAAATTTTTTTAAAAAAAGGAGAAATTATTGGGTATTAGAGAGGGAAGTAACTGTAATTACATGGAAAGATAAGAAGGATGTTAGTTTAATTTCCACAATACATACAATCGAAATGCAGGATGTAACAAATGAACGGGGAGAGACAAAGTCCAAGCTTAAATGTGTATTTGACTACAATGACCAAATGGGTGGTGCAGATAAAGTTGACCAGCATTTAGCTCCTTACTTTACATCCAGAAAAAGAGAGGAAAATACTAATATTTTCTTCCATTTATTGGATTTGGCCTTGTGAAATTCCTTCATTTTGTACTGTAAATCAGGAGGTTCATGATCACCTAAACAATTTAGAATGAAACTGACTGAAAAACTAATTTCAGAAAATCATCGTGACGAGTTTTCTGCCACATCAGGAAAACCCAGCATTAGTCCTTCACCACTCAGGTTAACCTCAATGCATTTTCAAATGTTATTCCTGCATCTGAAAAAAAAATCAAATCCAACGAGACAGTGTTCCCGTGACTGTGCTCCTGTAATAGAGATTCCAGAAATAAGCCAGTAAGAAACGAAACTAGATACCAGTTTACAGAATGTCAGGTATCTCATTTTGTGTTGTCCCTTGTTTCAAAATCAATCATATTAAGACTAATATTTAACTTTTTTTCCATTTGCCAGATATAACTCGGGATAGTAAACTAATATTAAAACGAAATGTTTTTACGCCTGTAAAAAATTTTAAAAACTCAACTTAAAACCTACATATTTTGTTTTGTTTCGTTTCATTGTATTTAATAATAAAATTAAAAAATGTGATGATTTTTTGCAATTTTTTCAAAAAAATGTGTAAAGGAAGTGGTTAAAGGGTTCAGGAGAAGGAGAGATTTATGGTTCTAAGTAATGAGACAGGGGAAAAGTTTCTACTGTTTATCAAAAATATATATACAGTCGAACCTCCATATAACGAACCTCTATATAGCGAATTTTCTACGCGCATTTCAGGATTTTCTTCATAAAATAAACTTCCTATAGTGAAGTGCATTTTCTATGCAACAAACTTTTTTCCTTGTGATTGGATTGTTTTCTCCTTATTTTTAAAGTAGTTCCGGACATTTTAAGTTATTCTCTCTTAACACATTTTATGGTTCTCATAAATCTTGAACTGCTTTTTTTTTTTTGTTTAGCGCTGAGAGCAATAGATTTCTGGGAGTTTCATCCCAGAAGTACTACTTTTCACTAGAAACATCTTCGATATCCTCTTTCACCCTCAATGGAATTGCATCGTGTCTCCGTGTCCTTGAACTAATTTCCGTTCATTTGTAGTGTTGATCAGTTGTACTGGTAACTTCGTTTCTGATAGTTCGTAAGTGCTTGAGCATGAAATTTTTTTAATTTTTCAGGAAGTAGATAAAGGCGTCAAAAAGAGGACATGGCTTTATCATTTGGTTTTCCTCCAAACAGCTTATCAACTATTATAAGAAATCGAGATAAGCTTCGAAATTAGGATTCATTGAATTCTTGTTCAAAACGTAGAAGAACATGTGTCCATGAAGATTTCGACGAGGCAGTTATGAAGTGGATACATACAATGCAAGATAAAAATGTTCTGATCTCTGAGCCTTTCGTAATAGAGAAAGCTTTTCCATTTGTTAAGGTATTGGGATAAGACCAATTTCTACGTAGCAATGGATGACTAGAAACATTTAAGAAAAGACACGGAAAATTGCACCTGAAGGGATTTTTGGTGCATTTCAAAGATATGAAACGTATTATGAAACAAAGTATTTTTTCAAATAAAAAAACTCAAACAAAATTAACATGTTTTATGCATAATTAAATTTAAGTCCGCATGTGGTGATGTAAGTTTAAAAAGTCTTGTTATAAAATAATGTATGCTTAAAATTACTTGTATGCTTTAAATTAGAAAATGTCCTTAAAGCTCATTAATTTTAAAATAAAATTATTTTCTTTTTGTAAATACAGTGTATATTCCTCAACATTCTTTTTTTTCGATGGGTAAGATATGCTGCAACGTAAGTTAATAACAAACAAGTATATTATCTAAAAAATTTTTAATGTACCATCTATATATAAAAAGGAGAAAAGCGACTCACTCACTGACTGACTGACTAATCCACGATATCTCCGGAACTATTAAACTTACATATTTGAAATTTGGTAGGTAGGTTCCCTTCATGGAGTAGACATCAGCTAAGAACGGATTTTGCAAAGATCTAATCCCAAGGGGCTTTACGGGGGCTTAAGGGGCGTTATAGATAATTATTTCCATTATTAATCTATTAGATGTACAGTCTTGAAACTTGGTACACAGATTTCTTTCATAAAATAGAGGTACCTTACATAATGATTTTTACGAAAATTGACCTCCAAGGGGCGTTATGCATAATTATTCCCATTTTTAAACTATTAGAAGTACAGTTTTGAAATTTGATAAGCGGACTCCTTTCATAGAGTACAGATCCGCTACAAAATGGGTTTTGTGAAAATCGACACCAAGTTTGCGGAGAATTAAGCAGCGTTATAGGCAATTAACTCCTTTTTTAAACTATTAGACGTAAAATCTTGAAATTGAGTAAGCAGATTCCATTCATTAAGTAGAGATCTGCTATAAGATGGGTTTTGTGAAAATAGCTTCCTAAGTAGCGTTGCGGAAGCTTAAGGGGCTTTATTGATAAATATTTCCATTTCTAAACTATTAGACGTACAGTCTTAAAATTTGGTAAGCGGATTCCTTTCGTGGTGCATCTACGTGTTCCTAAAAATAAATTCTTTAAATACACAAAAGAAATTTAAGATTATATTTTTTTCAACAGTATTAAATTGTTTTCATTTGTAAAAAAGAGGAAATGCTCTTGAATTTTAGAATACTTGATAGTAAAGTACAAACAATAAGCTGGTATCAAAGACAAAATATTATGACTACAAACATTTTTAATTTGCCGAGGAGCTTCATGTATCTCGGTAAACTTGTTTACATAAAATGATTATATTCTTCTTTGTACTGAATTGTTTATTTTGCGAATAATGACAAAATACTGGGCTTCTTAATTTTTTTCGACTTTTGTACAAAAGAGTTATATTCTTAGCCTTTGGATAATCCTTACTTTTAATTTAAAATTTCAAAAGAATTGCATAATGCCTAAATTCTAAGATTACTGCTCTGATTTTTGTGCGATGATGAACTGATTTTGTGCGTAAGGTAGAGCCAAAACATTCCTACGAAGACAACTGCTTCGATCAACATTCAAAACAATTACAAAAACATTTCCTTCTCAACGCACTGACTTCGCAATCGAGTTGCAGAAAACTGTGACAACAATTTTTCTTTACTTTTTTCAAAACCAAGAAAGACTTTAGCTTCAAATAACACTCCCCCCTCCTCTTCATTTGAACAGTCCCCTAAAGTGACCGGGAAAGTAGAAGAGGGCTTTGTCGGCATAGTTTCTATTTATCCTATGTCCGACAATTTAACAGAAAAGGAAATGCCCTTTCCAAAGATTTATTACGGCAAAAAGAGGAAGAATAGTTTTCCGGCTACTTGAAAGAAACCTTAGAAGATTTACAAGAAGGCAGAGATGCATTTCTAGGTTTTCTTACACCAAATAGGCATATGATAATCAACAATGACCAAAAACTGAAGGATCAACAATAATCAACGGGGAGAAGCATTTTTTGTTGATATTTTTATATCAAAGACTTGTTGATATTTTTATATCAACGACTTGTTGATATTTTTATTTTACTACTTGCTTTCCATATTCATTTACATGAACCATCTTATTCTGTATTCAGAGTTTCAAATGTTCAACAGCCTTAGAGCGCCCCCGAACACTCCTTTCTTTGTACATAAAATGCGTGACTCACGAATAAATAGGCGAAAAAAAAAAGAGAACGAACATATTATTTTAATTTAAATGTAACTATTTGTTCGACTACGTTCAGATTATATTTATTTTTTTCAGATATTTTTTGGATTGGATATTTTTTTTTTTAAATTATCCAATACTCTGTAGAACTTTCTAAGTTTAAAAGTCCCCATTTTCCTTTTCTTAGAGAAACTTGTGTTTGGAAATCGCCTGTGATAATTTCTACTGATTTCAGTTCAAAAGATTTCTTTTCCTTTTAAAGGAGACATTTCCTACGAATTTAAACCACATTCCACCAAGATTTCTTTTTCAGTATTATTAAAAGGCTTTGAATGAAATAGTGTAAAACATTGATTATATTATATAAAACACTAATCACAATGATAACTATTGCACAAAAAAGGAAACGCTTATTTCATTTCAGTCAAAGGTATAATAACCTAAAGCAAATTTAAATTAATTTATCAAGGTAAAATTTATTTATATTTTGATTTTCAGTAAATGTTGAAAATGTTATAGATTTATTTTTATTCTGTGTTAAACGCAGTAATTTCGTACATACAAACTCAAATTATCGTGTTAACTCTTAAATTAATTAATTTTGAAAAACAAATAATAATATAATTATTTGAACATTTAGATACATACAATGAATTTAAAAAATGGAAAGAAAACGCAAAAGTTTTGCCTGTCTCTCTATGTCATAATGTAAAATCTCAAATCGATAATGGGCTATTTTATAATCATATAGTACTCTGAAGCTCTCTATCTTTTTATAATGGAAAATATTTGCTTTAAGACACATATATAATTCTTTAACAAATAACAAAATTACATTAACTATATGTGAGTTAAAAAAATCTTTTAACTATTGAACATCTGTATACCAATAGACATGTTAATATTCAACTAAGCTATGTTGTGGTTAATCAATTTATAATTGCTTCTCTGAGAATTAATTAGTTATTTATACAACACTCTGTTAAGAATTTTTGTATACTTACTTTCTTAAAAGAATAAAAACATTGATAAATGTCATTTTTTTATTGCCTCGATAATTCATTCTGTTTTGATGCATTAGATTTCATAATAATTACTGAATCTTAAGATTAAGTTTAGATTTTTACACCAAGCATTTTTCAAGGATTAAAATTATATGATAATGTTCATCTTTGATCTAATTGTTCCTATATATGCTGAAAATTATGATAATCGATTAACAATGACAGGTAAATGTGATAAATGGCAGGAATGTGGCGTTAACTTAATACTTTATCTCAAAATAATAAATAAATGTTACTTGTTAAACAGTATCACATTGTAGATTCCACATGTTTTTACAGCTGTGGTAGCCGAGTGATCACAATTGAGGATTCCATCATCTAGCAGGGCTCTAATACACGTTAACTTTCTAAAGGCTTAAAGTACTTTCATTGCCGTCATAACATAATCGACTGGGTTCCAGGTCGGATATCATCCTCGTTACTTGATTGTTATTCAAATAATGAGGTCCGTCTCATTGCGATATCCCTCATGTTTCCTCTGAATGAGACATTAATAAATTATCGATTTATTTGCATGTTCTTAAAAATAAATCCTTTAAATACACAAGTGAATAAATGTAAAATTAAAAATTTTTCCAACTGTAATGTACTGCTTTCGTTAGCATAAAATATCAAATCCTTTGAATATTTAGAAAAATTCTTGATTAGTAAAACGCAAACAATTAGTTGACATAAGACAAAATTATGACTACACATATCTTTAAGTCAGCAAGGAGCAAATCATTCATGTATCTTGGTAAACTTATTTATATAAGGAAAAAAAACTATTCTTATTCGTGTTTAATTGTTCTTTTATGACTAATTACAACACATTTATTTCTTACTTTTTCATCTTTCATATAAAAAGGTTATTTTATTAGTTTTATGGATAGAAGTTAAATTTGTTAGCTTCTTATTCTTAAGTTACAATAAATTATAATTCTTTTGATGTATCAGTTAGTATAACATTGCTGAAATTCTAAGATAAATGCTCTGATCTCTGTGTGATGAAAATAAATAAGCTTCAAAAATATTTTAAGAAATATAATGCACGCGTCATTCTAATTCTAAACACAATCTTCCCTTTTAGGACGTATGGTAATACAATAGTTTCCAAATGAGCAGCTCAGAAAAAAAAATTAGCCCCAGTCCAAAAATAAATCGAAAAATTCACAATAATCGAATTTTCTTTATTAACATAGCAATAAAAACCATTACATTTGAAAATCAATGTAAGATCAATCCCCTCTTCCAATAATTTACACTCAAAACGTGAAAAAGGCCTCCACAGGTATCTGCCGTTTTTTAAGTGATTGATTAGCTTGAACTTATTCACTACTGTGCAATTTTAACTGAGTTGGCCTGATTACAGTTATGTTGTAACCTTTTATATTTATATATTAAATGTGGGAGAAATTATCGCAAGTTCGACTTGCTTGGTGGTCAGGGTGCGAGGGCCCCGCTTGAGGTTGAAGGCTCTGGTGCACGGCATCGCTTAGTCCATTGGTAGGTACGCCACTGTGTTCACTAGTACTTTCTGATTCAGTTCTTGATGCAACTACTTGTAGAAATCAAATTTAATTCAGTTGAATGAACTTGCTGATGACTTTTTAAGAAAAAATAAAAAGTCTTCCAAATTTTGATAGAATTTAATTTTTGTTTACGATAGAATTATATTTGTAGTACAAATATAAGAATATACGTAAAGTAAAATTATTCATTCAGATCTGAACCGAAAACCATTATTTTTGGCAGAACGGAAACCGGAAGAGAAACGATATATATATTTTTTATAGTTGAACTGGAACAAAAAAAATTACGGTTCGAAGTCCTGGCTCTATATGTTTAGAAATCACTTATTCAAGGTATTATTCCAAGAAAAAAAATTAGAAAAAAAAATAGTGTACTCTTCCAGATCTACATTTGATAAGGAATTTGATTTCTTTTAACTGAACAGTATTTCGATATATGTAGAAGTCTAATTTTTTTTCCAGGAGCTTTTTTCTTATTTTTATAAAGTTAACATTTTCCCCCCAGAGTATAATGCGCACTCATGAATTTCGATCTTATTTTCTGTGTTCAAATAGTGCGTTATACGCCGGCTTTTACGGTAATTAATTGTTTCTATAACTGTTACGGTTATTTTATTTCAGACATATATGTTTAGTTTGTTGGGTTATAACTGACAAATAATAATTTTTTAAAAAAAATTCTTACATTTTCGTATAATATTAGTGGTGTTTCGAAAATTTACTGAGTGCGTACTTTATACTTCCAACGCCATTGTGCTCATAAATAACGAAATAAAATGGAAAGAAAGTACAAATACATTTTAAAACGATACCAGAACACACGTGAATATAAAGATATATATTTCTCGAAAATTAAGCCCATTTCTGGATATTTTAAAATAAACTTAAAATTACTACTACTATATTTATATATATATATATATATATATATATATATATATATATTTAAATATATATTTAAATATATATATATATATATATATATATATATATATATATATATATATATATATATATATATATTCTAAGAATGAAAATGTTGGAAAAAGAAATTTTTCTAAATGAGAAAGAGAGATTTCGTTAAATAATTTCTGCTACGTTTTATACTTTCTTGATTATCTCTAATTGTAACTATAAGAAAGTCAATAATTAGTGTGTGAAAATTCTTTTAAAATAATATGCAAAATCTAAATAAGTTTTTGGAAATTATAATTTAATGGCTAATTTTTATTTTTGCTCGAAAACGTATTATTTTTATGTCATATTTTCGTATTAATTCTCGAGCAGTAGCTTTACAGGAGGAAACATACTTTAGGAAAGGAGAAAATTGATGTGCTTCGAGTGACACAACATCGATCAGTAAATACTTCTTAAGATGAATTCAAATTCCATTAATGACTATATCTTCATTATACTTGCCTGTTATAAAAACAAACTATTCTCTATAACAAACCCCTGATGAAGGGATTCAAGTGGTACTCTATTTCAGGACTTTTGATTTAAACCCTGAATGAAGATTTGTATGTGTGAGCATGTTAGAAGAGGAAACCTCTAAAATAATTGCAAAAAATGAGAATTATGTGTTGATGATAACTTGAACGAATAATATGGATGTGATGTGGAAGTTAGAACAGTGAGGTGTTTCTTATACAATAGCCACGAATCACGAGAATAATTTATAGTATTTTACTAAAGATAGAAAATAAAAATTTATGTATAAGTTTATTTATATAGTTAAATTTATAATAGCTAAAATTTTTGCAGTATATTTAATTCTAAAATTTAAAAGGAAACAGAGTATTAGACGAATTTTTTTAGAAATGTGAATAAATGAGTCTTTCACACATACACAAAAAACAAATCACTAATTACAAAAATGAAATTAAGCTAATAATTTAAAATATCACTTGCCTGTACAAATTCATTCTGATATAAGAACGAATTCATTTACCTTTAAAATGTACATTAATATTACCAATAAATATATATTATAAAAGAACATGAATTTTCTTTATTTATAAGTTGACTTCTTTTTTCTTACATAAGGATAAAACTCGAAACATGTAATTCATTTTCAAAGTATTATTAATCACAGTAAATGGATTATTAAAAATTATATAACAATTTTTTTTTTTTGTAATTGAGTTCCTCATTTACTAAGCTCAAATATATATTTCTTCTACAAAATTGAATCCATTAAAAATATTTTGATTTACGTGAATGAAAAAAAGAACCGATTGTTATTTTTACAGTGAAAATTTCATACGCAAGGGAATTTAGCTATTATACTCAAGACACGGAAGAAAAAACTGCCTGAAAAACAATCTCCCAAATTGGGACAAAACTTTTATGTTTCAATGAACCACTACGGCATAGAAAAATGCTATAACGCCAAACCAGGCAACCCAGAATAATGACGGCATTGCACATCTACCAATGACAAGCAACCTTTTTTCCTTTGACCGTGCCGAAGAGGAATGCCCGAGGGTGTGAGGAACTCAAAAAGTGCTCTTTATTTAACGCTACGCGAAAAAAGTGTTGCCAACTGGGTCACAGAAAGTTGCCAGAATACATTAATTGTAATAAGAAACAATGTATGCTTATTTGCTTTAACATAGGTAAAAAGATTGCAAATGAATGTAAAGATTTCAAAGCAACTTTGAATTGGCATAACTGATATACGGCATTGAATAAACTAATTCTAAATGAAAGAAACAAAAGTTAATACATTGTGACATTTCTTTTAAATAAACAAAAATTAAGCATACACATGGAAATCTATTTTTCAAGTTGATCTTTTCTTTATTTTTAAATCAAACATTTTTTTTCTATCCAGCATTTAATATGTTGCCAGAAATTTCAATCTAATTTCTTTAAATTAAAAGTGCTCCTTATACACCAGAATTTATGGTACATATATGAGTCTGGTAAGCTGCTTTAACACAAGCAAAAAGGCACAGACTCGGGAATAAATCATTAAAGTGTAAAGTATGGGACACATAACACTGCCGTCAAGATTACTTGTTAGTAAACAGTATAAGAAAATTCAGTTCTTATATATATATATATATATATGTATGTACTACACTGTTGTCCAATTTTACCTAATCAAAAAATCTTATCAAATACTGTCATTGTATGAGTAAACTAGATTGTGTTTGTGCATGTGTGTGAACAGCTTTTCATTATTGCCTGCATATCACGATCTTCTTTTCATTTAAAAAACTGACCGATGATGTAATATGCAAGTACAAAACCTTCATCGGCAAGTTTGATTTCAAAAATATTCTTTTGAAATAATTATTAATAAGTATCACATGAGGAGGAAACTTCCAATGAAATTTATTTACAAATGAATCTATTGTACAGTAATTGATGGAAGGTTTTTCAAATATTTAGGAAGGTTAAACTTGTTTTGGTTTAATCCTTTCAGTACTGGCACTCCTTCTTGCAAAGATATTATTGAACAGCATTATGTTTGTGATGAAAGTAAAATTGTAAATCAGGAAAAATATTAGTATTCATACATTCTAAAATCTGATTTAGGAAGATTGTTCAGAAACTTGACACTTATGGGATAGTAATTATTAAAATAGTTTTAATTTGGTTTAGGAAAGAATTTATGTTGCATGTGTTCAATTATCTGGATAATACATTTATTAAATATATATAAAAATTAATTAGATATGTGAGTACATTAACACAGGGTTTTTGATACAATGTTGTGGATATTCTTTTGTGCAGGTCACCATCATTCTTAATTTTTTTTGAATAATCTTACGTTTTCTGTAGGAGGAGAAACGAATATAATCGACTAATAAATCGTGTCCCCCGATATTTGGAATCTCATTTAATTGTATTCTTGATTCTTTTGATAATGTTAGTGTGTGCTGCTTCAGTACCTTCATAGGTGATAAGAGTTATTGATATGAAATATAAGTAATTCTAATCTTCCATTGTTTCGTACAAATATTAACAGTTAAAGATTACTATACACTTCAAACTTCTCTACCACATGTAATATCGCTCTTTTCCCCTAATTTTAATTAAACATTTAGTTGAATGCTTTTTATTTATGCCTGCTAACCCTCCCTTTTGAATCGTATGCAAATTGTATTACTCTCTGCCCTCTCTAAACTATTCTCATGCAATCCAGACAAAGCAAATGCACAATTTTCACCTACTAGAAGTTCTTCGCATATTTTACGACAGATTTTTCATGTAACAATAATTTATACGGGAATTCAAGGACAGAGAAAGAATTTCCCAATCCAACGGAGAGGACGATTTCCCGAAAAATTGCATTTATTTTCAATCCCTTTAAACTTATCAAATAACAGCATAATATATAATAATTAAGGTTGATTTGTCGAATCCGGCACTTATCGTGCCAAGTGTTTTCTCGCCAAATCGATAGATGCGCCAAATCTGGTAACCTTCTGAATTCGTTTTTCAGTGGAGAAGTCGCTTTTTTTGGCGAAATGCGGCGCATGCGCAGTAGATATTTTTAATTTTAACAGTTTTAACGAAGTTAGTGCATTTGTAATTGGTTTTTTTATTTTAACAGTTTAATTCTCCAACGGTCTCTCTCGCGCATGAGCAGAAAGCGTTTTTTTCTTCAAAAAATCCGTTACACAGCAAACGGTTATTTATTTCGCTCCGGTTGGGTCAGCTGTTCGGCTTCGTTTTCTTCGATTTGGGAATTACTTTTTACAGGTAATTTTTTTCTTTCTTTCTTTCTCCTCACAAATTACAACAGATTACCATGATGTCCAGCGATGCTGTTAGAATTAATTTAAATGAATGCATGCAGAAGTATGATGAGTATTCTGAAAGGTTTTTTGCCTTGTTGCCTGTGTTTGGAAAGAAAGCGGTTTTAGAATGGTGTATGAAAGAAGGTTTGATTGCGTCTTCATACGTTTGCCCGAAATGTGGGAAACCTATGGAATTGAGAGAAAGAACAGGCAAAAGTGTGAATAATGGTTTTGAATGGATGTGTAGAAATCAGTCTAATGTGAAAGAGGAGAATCATTATGTTTCTCGGAGTGTAAGGAAAGGGTCTTGGTTTCAACTGAGCAACATGGATATGTGTACGGTTTTGTTAGTGATGCGTAAATGGTTCGGAAGGTGCCCTCAGAAATATGCGGTCGCAGACTTGGGTGTTGGTTTACACACGGCACAGGACGTCCCGCCGGAGCACGAAATAATTCCGCAAGATGCTCAGCCGGGGACATCCTCTTCATAAACATCGTTATTTACGGTAAGTCAATAAATTTTCATTTTTAAATGCTTCATTTTTGCAGCGATTTTCAGTTTCTAAACATTAAAATGCTGTTTTTTAATGATATTCCTTCCGAAATCTTGAATTTCGCGCTCCAGCGTTGCGTGTTGTGGTAGGGTTGCAACTCCAAAACACAACACGCAAAAACACGCCAAATTGGCGATTTTTCAAAATTTGGCGGAGAAGTGCCGGATTCGACAATTAATACAGCTCATTTAAAAATCAATTCTCAAGAACAATGCATAACATTTATTTAATAAGAGGAAGGAAATCGAATAATTTTCTACAATTCCGAAATTAATAGTAATTCTAAATGAGGAACATTTTCAAAATATTTAAAAAGAATATTAAAAATGTCTGGAAACACGTAAGTTTTCTGATAAATTATGAATAACAATGTTACGTATATTGTTTAAATGTTGAAAGCAATTACTTTACAAACCTACAGCAATAACTTTCGCTTAAATGCAGCAATTTGGTTTTTAATTCACTTCAGTTCAGTATTTCCACACATTGAGGATTTGGTGACTTACAAACTTTGATCCAAAAGATAAAAACAATAAAACCATAAAAATACTTTTTGGCATAAAAGCAGTCTTACATTGCTTTTAATCGATTAAGAGAGTATATAAATAAGTAATGAGTTTCAATTTAAGGATACTTCCTTAAATAATTTTTTTAAGTGGCAACAACATATACCTTTTGTTTTTCGTCGAAGTGTTTGTTTACATTCACTTAAAACATGAATGGAACACTTTTATCAAAAATAATACAGCCTGTTCAACAATTTATACCATTTAATGGATCCAGGTCTTTTAGTCTATCGGCAAATCTTCATCACGTCATGAAGTTAACAAGACTAAGAGTAGTTGATAACAGTAATCTTGGTAAACAAGCTATGCTTGATGGAAAACCTCCTCGATGTATTCATGTATATAATAAAGTTGGTGTTGGTACTGTAGGTGACAGAGTTCTAGTTGCCATTAAAGGAGTGAAGAAAAAGGCCTTAATTGTCGGTGTCAAAGGAAAGAAAACAGTTCCTATGTTGCCACGCTTTGACTCGAATAACATAGTGCTATTGGATGATCATGGAAATCCTTTAGGAAATAGAGTTCTAGTACCTATTCCATCAGCGTTAAGAAGTCGGCCTGAATTTTCAAAAATCATAGCTATTAGTTCAAGATTTCTGTAAAGATTGATAGTTGCATGTATTATATTTGCTGAAAAAAACTCGTATGTGAATAGCTGATAAATTATTTGCTATCTCCTTACATTTTGAAGATTTATTATAGTTTTTATCAGTTATTAAGGCCAGAACAAGTCATTTTTTCTCATATATGTTCCATTATATCCCCCTGGATCATTTACAAATTATTTTTTAAATTCTCACATGTGTAAAAATTTAAAGGCAAATTTATTGAATTCAGTATATGATAAAATAGTTTATAATTTTTTTTGGTATATCCTAATGAGTATAATAATTACAGAGATATATCAAATTCAGTATTTTCATAAACTCTATCAAAATTGTTATAATTAAAAGCCATTATAGAATGCTTTATTTTATATTTTTTTAAATTGGGGCAAGGTTACTTATGTATTATCACAACCTATATTGGCGACATTATATGAAACAAAGCTTCTTGTGGCCAATTCATCTCATATGATGAATAGAAAATTGGGGTTGCCAACTTGGCGAGTTTATATATTTTGGCGATTGTTGCAATAATACGTAAGTACTGGGACAGGTATTAAATTGAATTAACATGGTACCAGGTTTAAGAAAATAAATAATTATTTTGAATTTGTACTCTAATATATTCTTATAAAATTTCTGTATGAAAAAGCAAATACTGTAAAAGTTTAAATTCTGGTTTGATGGCAGAAACATTCATTTTTAAATAATGAATATTCGTGTAACACCTTTTATTCTATAAACGATGTTTGCGAAATCACGTAACCATTATGCTGTTGACAGGACAGAAATATTTGACTTATCATTTCAATTGTCGTATTGTCATCGAAAACAGTCATGTATATAAAATTTCAGTTCAACCAATGTATTTTATTAACGATTGAAAATTCCACCAAGGTAAATGCAATTGAACCTTTATAAATTGAACATCCCAGAGAGTTGGTAAATGAATAGGACTTGACTACTATATTGAAGCATTTTTTTTACATTATCTATATAAATTGATGTAATCAAGACACTGTAAAATTAGTTTTTTAATATTATTCAAAATATTTCAATTTTGAATGGTGTGTGAACATTGTAAAATCACTAGTATATCTCATATAATTCAAAATTAATGTATTTTTATGGTTTAATTCACTTCATTTAAAAATATGAAGCTCATTAAAATTAATTTTTATTTCCAAATGAATCTGAGGAAAAAAACATCAGTCTTAATATCTGGAAATTTTTTTCAAAGTAAATTACTTTTATATTAGTTGCATTTTATTGAAGTTTGAGCTTTATACCATGACAGATAATTTTTAAGCTATTTCATTTTCATTCTTCAAAACTTCCAGATTTTCAACAGTATGGACCAGCTTTACAATTTAAATAAGTTCTTTATTTTGTGAAAGAAAATGCATTATAATTCCAATATATGAAAATAACTACGTACTACTAAAGAAAATGTAGAAATAAAGTAATATATACAAGAAGCAAAATTAACGACCTCTACTCTTCAAGGCATAGAAAACTAAACCAACCAAATTACAGAGGTTAAATTTATATACATCAAAATCAACTTGGTAAACATACAACTTTGAGAGGACAGTCTAGTAATGTACATTGAAAACTTAGTGCCTTATCAATATAATTTCTTATCATTTGAAATAAATTAATTCCATACCTAGTAAACTGCTAATGGGGATTCTCAATCAAGTTAATGATCTAGTTCTAAAAAGTTAAATATTAAAGCATTTAAAAAATTTTTTAAAGACCATTTACAAAATGGAATTTCAAAATAGTGGAATTTATACTTCAAACTAGGAAGGTAATTTTTTAAACACTCTTTCACATGAAATAGATTAATTGTATCATTAAATTTTATGCGGTTATTCTGAAATAAAATAATTGTTTACATTATAAAAAGCTGATAAGCTGGATTAAATATTGGTTTTATAAGTTAAAAAAATGAAGAAAAATCTTGATTTTATGTCTGGTATATTTTAATGCATCAGAACTGTCTAGAATAAACAACAACAACAAAAAAAAACCCGCTTGAGAATAAATACATTAACAGATTTATTTGTTGAATAAATTACATATGTAGTTTAAAATATGTATATGTTTTATTAAAACGAAAGATACAATTTCTTTCTATAAACCATAATCTATTTCTTAAATAACATACAATACAAATATGCAAAATTTACATAACATGAAGCTGATTTTTTAAAAAAATTTCTAAACTTGAGAAAGACAACACTTGATCAATAAGAAATTCAAAACAAAACTTACAATTCCGTGTGCATCACCAATATATATTTAAATTGGCATACACACATATATTGCTTGAATTCATAAAAAAAAAATTTGTTTACAAAAATATTTAATTCCTGTTATATACGTTTTAACTTTGTGGTTCTGAAATTTCTTTTTAAAACAAATCGTGGAAACTATACTTAAAGATATTTACTTTTTTGTTTTTACAGAGAATATTAAATTAGCGAAGAAAAATAATATATTTTTGTTTCCAAAATTTATAAATTTAAAGCTAGGAATTTGTTTGAAAAAAAAATAAGATTACTGTCAAACACACTATTTTTTTTCATTTAATTTCACACAAAATTAAATAATATTTCTCAAAAGACTTAAATTATTGACAGTAAGATTAATCTAAAATGAAAAATTACTAAGTTTAACATAAAATTAATTCCCCTGATTATTTAAAATTAATAAAGAATGTTCTGCAAATTTATTTTACTGAATATATATACCATGTGTTTTTCACAAACAACTATTTAACACGTATCAATGTCTTACTGTTCTAGATAATACAAAAGTTACAACTTAAGAATTGTAATAAAACACAAGATTAACATTACAAATTTATATTTAGTAAAACAGTACAAAATCAACACATGTCAAGACAAAAAAATTCCTTTAAATATGAACATAATATTTTAAGTAGATTTTGAAAACACGTGACAAATTATTTAACCCTTTGCACTTGATTTATTTTCAAATGTTGAGTAAAAAATTTGTGTTTTTAGTTAAATGAATGAGAGTAATTTATAACAATAGAATTACATATTTTAGATTTATGTTATGTATTGTAATGATAAAATATTTAACTTCTACAATCTTCTCAAAATAATTTCCAACATGCAGGAAAAGATGTTTTCCCCATGTTTTGCAAAAATAAAACTTGTTTTCCTTCCACCCCAAGCTATTCAGTTTGAACAGACTAGAAACTTTTTCAGGATAAGGTACTAAAATGTGTAATTTTTCATAAGGTTGATTTTCTAAATCTGATGTTGATAATCACCACATCTCTTTTCTGCTGGTCTGAACCCTCCCACAAAGAAAATAACTTTACTTTTAAAACAGATGATTAATGGTACCACACTATCATGACATTTCACACACATCAGTAAATTTACTGTCACTATCGTGCAGGTTTTTATAATCTATATTTGATCAGAAAATTAGTGTATGCATTTACTGAATTATATGAGAAAAAATATCCTGCATAGCTTGTACCCAAGACTCAAATAGTTGATTTATGTAACCATCTACAGCAGCGATGCTCAACCTGCGAGCCACCAGACCTTTCCAAGTGGGTCTGTTTGCACCAACAAATTAAATTATTTAAGAACAATGTACTAAAAATTTAGTGAGAAATTCTATCAATCAAGCAATCTCATGTATCGATATGGTGCGGGTAGGAATTGCGGGATAACTTTTTTCTTTTTGTAATTGTAATGGGTTAGTATAAACAGATTACAGTAAAATAGTGAAAATTTAATGGGTGAAACTAATATTTGATTAACTAAATCTCGTCTTCCAAACTAAAAATATCTGTTATTTCAAGACAATTGGGATCTTGACTGTTTCATAGAACAAAACAAACATGGATCGACAACTTGTTTAATTTATCGTAAAAATGCCATATTTAAAAAATATAAATTTGCTCTTCAATATGCCACTAAGCACAAATCTTTCAATGTTTCCTTTTTTTTTTCAGCAACAAAATATTTGGGGGTGGGGAACTTGGGATCATTGATGAAAGGAAATCGAAATTACCCCATAACAGGGTACAAAAATGCATTAAACCCTTTTTTCGTGTGTGCGAGTCTTGTGTTTGAGCAAGTTTGTGATGGAGTTCAATATAGTTTTAAAATGAAATCCAAAACTATTATTTTGATCAATTACTGTATTTTAAATATATTTGATCTTATAGTGTTCAACACATCCCACGTTAATCCTCACGTTGCGGCCCGCGTGAAATAGTTGTGATATGTCAGTGGCCTGGCTGAAAAAAAGGTTGAATACCGCTGATCTACAGTGTGCTTCTGAGTAAATTAGTGTTTTCATCAACAGCATGATAAATGATTTTGTATTGTCATCTGCATACCATAAAAATGCAAAGGGTTAAATCCTACCCATCTTAATGACAAATCAAATAATTTTTAAAGTTCTTGTCCTTAAATTTTTTATATAAAGAAAACCTTTTCCAATAATTTTATTCTTTAAAAAAACTACCAACCTTTATCAACATAAATAATATTGTCACGCATAAAAGAGAGAGAGATCAGGTACAAGACTTATTGAAACCATGTTTTGCTGCTTAGTTAATGCATGCTGCTTGAAATTTTAATAAATCTAAACAGTTTATTTTTTTAAACAATCACATACATAAGGTGTTTATCATGTTTTTCTATAGTAATATTATTTTCCAACAATTTCAAAATATAGTTAATTTCTTAAAAAAAAAAAGACAGCACAAAATTCTGAATTGTAGTTGTAGAAAATTAAAAGTGTCATATAAACATTTTAAAGGAAACCTTATTCTCAATATATATTTCTTTCAAATAACACTGAAAATAAAAATACAGTCATTTGCTGTAGGACCAGCAACTATACATAATAAAGACAGCAAAAGCAAATTTTAATTTTTAAAGAATCACTGATTTTATCCACAAAGAAAATACTCTTTTCATATAAATATAATTCTCCCCAACATTCTTATTGATTAGATTATTCTCTTAAATCAAGATCTTCATTAAATTCATTTTAGTTAATTTTGTACATTAACATTGTGAAATCTAGATTGAACTAGTATTTGCAAAAATAGGAAGATAATGATATGTATTATGACAAAGGATTATAAAATCTTTCCACAAATGCACTTTTATTTCCAATAAGTCTTATAAGCACTTTCAGTCATACTAATTTCTTTTCAACATATACATTCTCTCTCTCTCTCTCTAATGCACACTCAACTAATGTAAATGGGCAAAAAATGTATGGTTTTCTTTCAGATGTTCAAACTGAAATATATATATATATTCACTTTTGTTCCATCCTTTAATTTTTTAACTTGAGGCCTAAGAGAGATAGTTTTCATTATAGACTTTAAAATTATTTTCAAAGATTTTCATGTAAACTGCATTTCTTCATAAGAATTTACAAATTATTTGATTGTTCGACATAAGAAATAAAGTTAAAAACATAACAAAATTTGATAAATCATGCAAGAGAGAGAGAGAGACTTAATATTTTACGAAACCTCTCAGACATATTACATTAAAACAATTATGAGATTACACATGAAAAAGAAATATTTGAATGAAAGAATAAAACCCTCAGGGCTTCCTCAAAACATGACATATTTCAAATTTTAATTAGGAAAAAGCGATTCCTTAATCTAATATATTGGGAAAAAAGCTCACAATTTTATATCATAACCAAGAAAGACATTCAGCTTGAATTAATTCCAACATTAAATGATTATGTCAGTGACTATCTACACCAACATTTAAGGTGTACACAACCATTTTCTTTGAATGTATCATATAAAAATAAATGTCAGTTTAACAAACTATACAAAACTAAACATTAACAAAAATAATTAGCATAATACAAAAACATTTTATACAAAGATATTTTAGCAACTTTAATTTTAAATATTAAAATTTCAACTAGCTATACAATTCTTAAATAATCCAATTCTTTGAAACTTAATAAAAATAACGAGTCAAAATGTTGAAGTGTACAAACATGAATATTTATTTAACAAAATATGAAAGTATTTAATTCATATATATTTACATACACATCATAACGTCAATATTTATTTTAACTTAAGCAAGCACAGCACATATTCTTTGGTTAATTATTTGACAGATTTGGTTTATTTTTATGATTTGAATGCACGTACAACACGTAAAATAATTTGACGACATATAGGACAGTCATGTAACAGTTTTCCACACTGATGACAGGTCACCATATGCCCACAGTCCAAGAAAAGTGAATCAATGTTAGCTTCCATACAAATCTTGCACAAATTCTCATCTGGTATAACATCTGAAAATAAGTAAAATGAAATTGCAATAACAGATAATACACATAGATATGACAACACTACATTAATCTAACAGACATTAAAAAATGATGCTTTCAGTATAATTTCATACCTATCCTTTAATTTAGACAGGATAATACCTGATTGCTCTTTTGAATATTTTCTATATCATATTTACTCAAATCTAAGCTGCACACCAAATTCTCACAATGTTTTTGTGAAAAAATGTCATCAATTCTAAGCTGCATACCCAATTCTTTACACATTTTTGACAAGAAATTTTTTTTAAAAAAACTTGATAAGAAATATAATCAGAAGTTACTAATTAATTTATTTTAATAGTATTAAAAACTTTCAAATACACACATGAACCTATAATTATTCTAGACAACAATATGTTTCGAAAATGATTCATCACTTCTGATAACACAGTTGACTTTGGAATTGGTGCCAGCATCTCCATTTTCCCCCAACAGTGTTATTTTCCGTGCCATCCAATGCATTTGTTATGAATTTTTTTTTAAACAATTATTAAAAACTGTTGAACATTTACAAGCAAAAATTATATTATTTTGTTTATACCACTGACGTATATTTGTTTCATCTGCCTCAAAATTCAGTGGATGCTGCATTTCTGCTTTTTTTTTTTTCTGATTATAAAATTGCCTCCCTTTTCATACTTGCATCATAGTGAACTTGTCTTGATGGTATTGCTGATATCTTTGATGTTTAGGCGATAAAAAGAAAGCATATGCAAAAAAATTTCCTAGATACAAGAGCAGACAACAATGTTTAGGATAAACTGAATACTGGAGACAAACTGTGGAATGGGATAAGTCATTGATGCAAGTGGCCAGAATGAATGATTACATTTTTCCTTTTGAAAGGGATGGAAACTTAATTTCCCCCATTCAATAAATGTTTTACCTTCGATTCTAAGTCACACTCCATTTTCAGCAGCATTAACACTGGAAAAATAGGGCAGCTTAGATTCGAGTAAATACAGTATATTAAATTCAACACATGAATTTTCTAAAAATATTGAATTAGTCAAGGCTTTATAATGGTGCACATTAATCAAAATATCACACTATTCAACATTGAAAATAAAATGCCTATTAAAATTTTGAATCCATATTCTACAAGAGCTTTTAGTGATGTATTTCGTAATTTTGAATCATGGTCTAGTGACAAGAGCAACACCTGGGCTAGATCCTCACCTGCAAACATCCACACCATGTCAAGCTTCAAACTGGTTAAGTTTATATGAAAAGAAAATTATACATGTAGGTGAAGAATAATGACCAATAAAAACATTTCAGAAAAGATTTGAATTTACAAAATTGATGGGATGAAGTTTGATTAATGACAGTTTAAGTTAAACCAAAATATCAAAAACAGGAAAAATCAACAAAAAATTCATTAATAGCAGAGTTGACATCTCTCTGCATATAATTATCATAATTTTTACAAGAATTTTTCTTTTCTTGTAAGTTTTCCCTTTAATATGAGCTTTATGATATTAACCACATAATAATGGTTAAATTTTACAAATATTTCAAATACTTTATTAAAAAAATATTCATACCAAAAATAAAATTTAAATATTTTTCTTTTATTTTTAATTTTATTATAAAAAATACTTTTATTATATACATTTAATTATCATTTTACGTTATTCCATCAAAAAAGTTTTCTTTTGCAGTTGTTTCTTATAATATATAAACATAAGAATTAACTTACAACTAATGAAAAAAAACCCTTCCCTTTTTTTGAAATTGTAAATTTTAGAGAAAAAGATAAACAAAAGGATAGCCAAAAATACAACACATTTTCAAACTTATTAATAATAAGAACTTTATTCTTTCTGAAATGACCATAATTAAAACATAAAAAATTTGTTCATAAAATATAAATTAAAATCAATTAAGAGTACAAAATATTTTAATCATTACTTTTGTTCTTAGCAGCTTCTTTCAAATCCCACAGCCAACAAACTTTTTCTTGTAATTCTGATTTTTCACAGCAGCCACGAAATGAAATAAAATTTCGAGTCAGCAGAAGTTTCAGTTCCATTGCAGATAATGAAAATATTTGATTTCTGCTGTCAACTGAATTTAAATCAATAATCTGATGTTTCTGAAACATTTAAAAAAATTTAAATTACAGTAAACATCAATAAAAAAAACTGTATATATTAAAGAATTTCAGTAAATATAACACTACCACACATATTCAGGTGCACTTCTATTAATATTTTAACATGTTTATGTAATATGCCTTGATATTACCATGATATTTCATATTATTTAACTTCTACAACCAGATACATATATCATGACTACTAAAATATGTGTGATAAGATTTATTTATATGAAATCCTTCATGAAAAAAATGTATATTTTACAAATTTAAAACTACAGAGATTGAGTGCTTGGTTAATTTCATATTAGTTTCATAAAAATTATTCATTCACACTGTAAGTATTATAATTATATTTCTTAAACATTACAATAATTCTTTTCTCTTTTCTGTTATGGCTACTCTACTTCACATGCAAATATGTTAAATGTAACATGTATAACATAATTCTTCTTTCAAATACCATTAACGAAATTTGTTGGCTCTGATAGCGATATTGGCATGTTTTGAAGTATGCATAGAAAAATCAACTTAATGAAACTACTTTATTAAAAAAACATTATAAGAATCATAAATGAAAAAATCCTGATATTTTACTCCATTTCTAGGCAAGGTAGAATTGGATATGTTTAAAATATATTTTGTAACTATTGTTTCCTATTTTTAAGGAAATAAAATCCTATCCTAAGTCAAGTAAAATTGTAGATTTAAAAAAGTCCAAATCATTGTTTTAAGAAAGAAAAAAATTATAGGGAAATCCTATAAAATTAGCTTAATTATGTGAATGCAACTTTTGATAAAAAGCTAAGCATTTCAATAATTCCTTTGAAATTCCAAAACTTACATTGCCTCCATTATAGATTGTTGGTTTATTTTCCTTTACTTCATTGTTTGTTCTTTCATTCTGATCTTTGACACCTTCTGCCAGAGGAACAGTCTCAACAAAAAAAAAAAAAAAAAAAAAAATAAATAAACAGAAATACATCCTTAACTAGTATGTTATTAAATGGAATATATATACATCAATACAGTAGACTTGATTATTCAGAAATTGGTTAAATAAAAAGCAGATTATCTCAGAAATCATGAAATTTTTTTTAAATTTCCCAATAAAAAAAATTAATTAGAACTAAACCTATGATTTCATGCATCAAAGATGTACTTTTCTGAAAGATAAAACCTTTGACATGAATGTGTGTTTATGGATTAAGATTTGAGAAAATGATATCCTATATTGTCCAATAAAAATAGCTGTGATTATAATGTTAAAGAGAAAAAAATATTTGTTCCTTCAAAAAATCAAAACTGAAATAGTTAATAAATATAATGTAGGAGACCACACACAAACTGTATGTGACACTACTAATAAGGGGGAAAAAAGGTAGGCGAATTTGCTAGAGTATTGAGCAATGAAAGTGAAGATATGTTTAAAAGAAAAACAAAGTGAAAACCTTAACATTTAATGAACAAGATAGAGCAATTGTTTTCAGGTTAAATAAACAAATTACATGATAATCTAAAATTATCATGAAAATGCTTTTTCTGCCTACAACTATCTAGGCTAAATGACAGGCATGGAATTTATTAAATTACCATTCAAGGTAAAAAAGCTCAGCACTGGCTTAACCAGGAATTTTGTTATTCAGAGAATTTCCCATTTGTACTTAATACAGATAATTCATTGTATATATACACAAATATATATGCACACACACATATATATATACACTGGCTTCCAAAAGTTATGGTACAACCTGTTAAGTCCAATTTGAAAATGAATGAACACAGAAATAAGATATTTGGGTTAAATGGGCACCATAATTTGTCATTGAATGTGATAAAAACTCTGCATACGTTTTTAACAAAAATATGATTTACAACAAAAAAAAGCATTCCTGCCAGAAAAGTCTATTGTGGGAGAAAAGAAAGCAGTACATCACAGTTTTGTGGGGAAAATGTTGCAGAAACATTACACACAAAAATGGGTTCTAATAAAGAATATGCTCAGCCCTAATTGCCATACATTGATGGTATCGATTTTCGATAATGCCAATTAAATAATCAGACACCAATATCAAAGCGAAGTCCAGATAGAATAATCCTTGTTCCAGCTAATGTAATGACCTTAGAGGAGGACTTAAAGCAGACATGTGAATCAAAATAGTCTTCATAGTACATCTACAGAATACACGCAGGTCAGTGTGACCACCAATAGAGATCCTTGCCCCCAAACCATAACTTCAGCCCCTCTGCAACTGTGTCTTTCAACAATGTTGGATTGCTTGTATCTGGTGCATTGTTCCCTCCCAATTAGCAGATGCCCTTCAATGGGGACTTGGAAGTCCAATGCTGTTTCGTTCAGAAAACATGTTCTCTATTTAACATAAATTAGGCACATCTCTGACATTGGTTCAGGGGAACAAAAAAACTATTCCTCTTGCATAGAGATCTACATTATGAAGGAATTTTTCACTGTAGTAATGTAGATACTTGTTCCAGATGCAACAAAATGATCTGAAATCAGTTGAGGTACAGTAGTTCTCTCTTTCTCAGGGCCCCAAAGAAACTAGAAAATGATCTTCTGCCATGTTGTAAATTGTGGTTGACCTGGAACATGTCTCATAGGTAAAGAATATTTAGATTTAAACTGATTACAGGTGGATCACATTGTGACACACATTGAGATCTCTAGCAGCATCAACTTATGACAGCCCTTTTTCATCCATCCATCTGATTGAACCTGGGTATATGAACTTTTCTCAAACACTGTTAGACTCTCTGGAATATTGACAAAATTCCTAACAACTTTTGAAGATCAAGAATTATGCACAAAACGTATGTATGAAGTTGTAAAAGTTTGATTTTTGTACATCTCTTGTCCCACTCCAGTATAAATATCCATTTCTTTAAAATAAAAGTAGTAGCTTTGATTTTTTTAGACGTTCCTGTAAAGTTCACCACTATCATTCATATAAACTATGAATTTTATGATTTGCTTCCTTTTTATTTTAATGGTGAGCTTCAAAGCGTGTCATATTAACTTTTAGAAACCAGTGTACATGCACATACATTTACAAATACATACACTCATATTTATACACAAATACAAATATATATTTTTTCTATTGTTCCTTTGATACATTATACAAATAGATACATATACATACAGGGTTATTCATAATTTCCTTTGGGGTTTCATAGCACTATAGTAAAAAACTAAGACAAATACAGCAAAAAAGGAAATTTGAAAGAATACATAAGCAGTTCAAGTTTTACTTGCATACTTTATAGGTGTGTGTGTTCCATGTGTAAACCTTGGTTACACAGCATACATCAATATAATAGTACCACGTTTGTGGCAGGAATTGGACTATCAACATCTTTGACAGCACATGTAATCCTTTCATACAGTTCTGCTACATCACACAACAAATGGTGAATGAAAACTTAGTATTGTGTAAGAGACCAAGAGAGTTTTCTGATAATACAACCAAAATTCATATCAAATTTCAACATCATTAAGGATTTGGAGAACAAAGTCTTATGAACAATTTCTTCATCTCAAAATAATTTGATAGCAAATTTATTATTTGATAGTTACCAAAATGTGTAAACTATTACATTAGTTGGTTTATTCTAAAAAATGCTATAAAAACTGAAATATCAAAATCATGAGGCATGTTAATCAGAACAATTGTTTTTGTTTTTAATTGGCACAGTGTTATGGGAAAAGTGTTAATAATAAAAGCATAAATATGAACTAAAGACATTTACTTTAAACCACAGCTCTGTAAAATTATAGCAACTTGTTATATAGCATTACATTCCCTTTATTTTGAAAGAATTTTTTTTAAAAGCACCAAAAAATTAACTAGAATAAAAAAGAAAATGCTTGGCACAAAAAAATTTCTCAGAACATGTAGATACAATATGATTGGCAAATTTTGCTGCCCTGCATGGATTGCCATATGTGAAGATTGAGAAAAATTAATTGAATATAACTTCTCCCTTAAATGCATAACATAGTTTAAAAAATAATAGTAAATATGCCATTCAAGTTTACATTTTGGAAGCATGATGTAACTATTGCACAATATGAACTAAGGGTATAACCCTGATTCCACTACTCTGCAAACATAATACATAATAATTTTGACAAATTCCAGAAATAATCCATATAAAGTGATCATTTCTTATTTCAAAGGATTCTAGATACTACAATTCTACTTTCAAAATTCTAGATACTACACTTCAAATACTTCACAATTTATTCACATTAATATGAGAATATTTTTAAATTCATATGTTATGTGCTCTATGTAAAAATGTCTGGAATTAATTGTTATTATTCAAATTTTACTTCCTCAAAGATATGTTTAAAGCATACTTGATGGCAAATTTAATATTGATCACATATTTTAAAACACGTTTCTTCAATGATATTGCACAAAAATGTTTTTCTTTCTATATATATATACTTACATAATAAATACTATTTAATCTCTTACACAACAATATCATCGATAGTACTCATGGTACTAAAGCACCAATATCACACACACAATGTGCATAATTTTTTTAAAATAAAATATCATTAAACTTACAGCAGTAGATGCTGCTTCAGTTCCAAATAGTCCTCCAACTCTTCTTTCTTCTGGGTGGAGAGATGGATGAATTGGTTGACAGTTTGGAGATAAAGTCTGTTGAGTTGATGTCTGACGTGAATAATTCATAACCCAGTCAACTAAGACTGGTTTTTCTCTGCGATCATTTGAGGGCACATCTATGCCTTTTTTGTCCAAAAACCATTGTAAGTCTCTGAGTTTAAGGTTGGCAACATCACACCCATTTAAAGGCACACATGTAAGTACTTTGCATCGGTAACATTGATAAAGCTTGCCTTTTGAGGTTGTGCATTCAGAGCAAAACACATATCCACAATCTTCACATTTTTTCTGGAGAAATAAAAGGATGTCTTTTAATTAATTTCACACAAAATAAGAAAACTGAAAAACAAACATTTTTATTGTGAACTCAAAAAGGATTTTGGATTAGTTTTAAAATTTTTTTGTTTTCGTTGAAATTTGTAAAAAATGTTTACAGTCTTGAGAAATTTCACAATAAAAACTGAATCACAAAAGAAAAATAGTTTTTATAAAGTAAATAAACCTTGAAAATAATAGACTCATTCCCTCAATGCATAGAGATCAGAGTTAATGAGTTACAGTATCAATATAAGTTGAGCAATAATAAAAGTTCCTATTTCGTGTGTAACTTCTATTAGTTGGAAAGAAAAATTAAGCAATACTTTTACTTTAAAACTTAAAATATTTAAAGAAAATCATGTGTATTGTTTTATTAACCAATTTTCAATAGATGATTGTTTCTAATCGTATTCTGTTTCTTCATAATTTCTTGTATGGCAGATTTTATTCCCTCTGCCAGAATTTAAGATTCCTGCTTTGTGGGACATAGAATGAGAATGTGTTTTGGTACTTCTCCCGCATCATTTCCCTATTTTCTTGTCCCTACTACTGACTGATTCTTATCAATTGTTGACAATACTTCAACCAAATCATGTAATAATCTGTTTTGTTTTCAATATTTTGTTTTGGTTTTTCTCAAAATTCTCATCAGTAAATCTTCAGTAGCTTTAAGCCTTCACAGAAACTTTGATCCCCTGTAAGTGGATTAAGTCATCTGTGGATTCGGTTATCTAAACAAAAGATTAACCTCGATTCATAAAACAAATAAGAGTTATGACGTCACAATGTCTAGAACAAGGGTGACAAACTTTTATAGATCAATATGTCGTCAAATAACTTTGACTTGTAATTATTGGGAAAATAATAATACAACTAAGTCTAACAAAAAACTCTATTTACTACGAAAAAATGCATTTTGTACTGTATAGTTATAAATATGTTAGTTATACATGTAATTCAAATTAAAGTAACATTAGTGGGACTTCTGTTGTTGCAGATTGGATGACAAATAACTTATCTTGAGATTGTAAGATGTTACTTTTTGTAGAATACATGCTGAATTGGAGTCATCTGCCAAACGGTTTCTAAGCAGTTATCGTATTTTCCTGTATATAATCCGCGGCAGTTTTTACGGCGAATAATCCAAAATATAAACTGCCGATAAAGAGTGTCATACAAGATAAAAAAAAATACACAATATAATTAAAAATAGAAGTAAGAAATTGTACAAAAAAAATTTATTATGAAACATCTTTTTAAATATGTATAATATTTTTTACGATAATCTCAATGAAACAAAAAAAATTCTTTGCTACTGCCATCTATGTTTAGAGTTGTTAAACAAAACATCCCACGCGGAAAAAAATCTTTTTTTTGCAAGTTAACAGCAAAAAAATTAAGTTCGAGACTGCTATCCCATTGTCTCTCTTTTAAAATCCATTTATTTATTTCTTCCTCTAATTCTGGCCAGCGAGGTTTTCCAAGACGATCGCTCTTTAACGTCGATCACAATTTTCGAAGTTCGTCTTGTTTTTTCTCAACAAACGAATATTCAATTCGTCAAAGTTGAAAAACCTTGCAGCTTGAGATTTCGGTAGCCTTCTCTATAACTTTTAACTTGAAGTTTGCAGTGTAACTTAACCATTTCGCTTCAACATGATGAAAACTTTCAAAGGATGTCATAGCATTAGTCAAGAGAAAATTGGAAATGGCGCCAGCGACTAGTAACTGTTTTTTCCTTCACAGGAATCATATTCCTTTTAAATGTAATTTCACAAAAACTAGTTATGGCTGAAATACGTCATCCGAGTCATGAAAGCGCCATCGATTATTTATTTTATAAAACATAAACGGCATTTCTTTCAAAACTTTCTTGTTAGCTTTTCTGATGGAGAATGTTTTTTCTGAGATAACCCACGGCGGCGTATAATACGCACAACGAAATTTGAAACTTTTTTAACACATAATCCACGGATTATATACAGGAAAATACGGTGATCATTTTTGCTGTTTCACTTTTTTTGAAAAGAGGATTTGTGATTTTTTTCAAAATACCATTTTACAGACGATGTTTTGCATACCACTATTTCAGAATATTAAACACAAACGTCTCTTTGTTGCATTTACTAATAATGCCATGTTTCTCGGTCCTTTTCCATTGAACAAAATGGAAAAATCTATATTCTTTTTTTCTATTATATTTTTGATAAAAGAGCAAGAAAGACAGACTACACAAATACAAAAATAAACATTGGAGCAACTGAGAGTGTAGAGGCTCACAGAGGCATGAGGAAAACAGGTGAGTGAGTGAGAGTTATATTAACGTCGAACTATAAAGCTGCACGAGGGCTAACGACGGACGTCGTAATTTTAAATCATGGTCAATTGACGAGAGATACCCGAAATGCCCCCCTTCTCCTAACTTTCACACCACACGTACGGGAGGACGTTTGAGCCTCAACATATTTAACGTGCATTAGCCCCTTCTGCAAGGCCGGTCTTCAATAGTACTAGGCTCGAACTAATAACACGCCAGCCACGAGTCCAAGACTTTGATCACTAGGCTACCACGGCCACCCTAAAACAAACAGGAAAGACGCGCCAGCGAAATATGAAAAAATAGGGGCACGAAAGGAGATGTGCCACCACAAGAGCACATTCACCTCTCCTTCACATTCTTCGCATCCCATATTAAAGAAAGAGAACGGGGAACAATAGTCCGAAATTAACCGCAGCCAATTTTAACGATGAACCGCAAGATTCACCAATATACAAGAATACCAATCCTATGTCTCCCATGACCTTTAGAAACTAAATACCATGGAGTAATTTTTGATACGCACCTAACATGGAAATTATACATGATACAAGCCCGCGAGAAATTCCGGAGCATAATGGTTAAACTTTTTCCACTAATTTCCTGGAATTCACATTTAAGTATAGAAACAAAGTGCTTCTCTGTACAGTCGTTATGCGTCTCATTATAGTCTGTGTTTGCCCATTATGGGGTCATATGCCGCTAATTCTAATATTAAAAATTTAAAAGCAATTTAAAATTCTACTATTCGAATAATCGTCAAAGCAACCAGATACGAGAGAAATGAGGACATCTGAAAATATCTTAAAATTACTGGCTTAGCCATGTTCATAACATTCCTAAGAATTTATTCAGGTCTCTTCCCCCATATTGAAAATTCTAATGTTAAATCTACAAAATTACGAAGCAAATAGTAAACTAACAGGCCGAGAAGAATACTTCTCAACTCATATAATCCCCCATAACTTTATATTCCTGCAATTTAAAATTATTGTATTGCTAAATATTTAATTTTTCTTAAAATCTCTACCCTGCTGGTCAACGAAAACGAAAATTAGATGATGCGGGTGCCAGCGAAATAAATCGCTTATACCCAGAATCGCGGAGAAAGGTTGAAAAAGAAAGATCAATATCTGAATTCACTCCCCCCGCAGGGGGAGACTGGAGGAAGAGAGAGGCCGAACGAGGACGAAACTGGAGTGACGTCACGAGGGCGAGAAGGGAAGAGCGCAGAAAGGGAGTGCTTAACAGCCCCAAAACGCGTTTGAGGAGCACCAAAAAAGCAGTGGGAAGGAGAATGCTTTTTTTTTGCAGCCGGAATGAAAAGAAAAGTGTCTGCAAGGAGAAACTTACAGACGCCACAGCAGGTGGAACGAAGCTGGAGCCAGCTTTAACACTGATCCCAGTTCTGATGAGAGGCAAATGCGTTTGAATATTGTGAAGTGTAGCAATTAAGTGTTTTTGTTGTGATTACGGCGGTTTCAAGGGCAGATTCCATTTAATAGTTTTGTAAGCAAAATTTAGTTTAGAGTGAGGATACGTGAATAGTGTTTGTGCTTTAATTACTGGATTGTCGACCCTGCTGGGCAAGCTCCACTCACAAAATCTTATACAACTTTTTAAAACCATCTAGTCAGCCAACGAGAGTCATTTTCCTTACCCACACACACCGTCGACCAATCAGAAAGTAGCCTCTCTACCATGCAGGAACTACGAAAAAAATTTGAAGTAAAATCTAACTTCTAGGGCAGGGGTGGCGAACCTTTTTGGATCAACGTGCCATTTTTTCTAAGAAAGTGTTTAATGAGATATAGACGCGCCGTCGAATAATTTTGACTTGTGATTATTGAGAAAATAATAAAACTAAATTCTAAAAAAGAACTATTTACTACGAAAAAATACCTTTTGAACTGTATAGTTATATATGTTTTAGTTATACATGTAATTCAATTTAAAGTGATTTGTTTCAAAATACCCCGTTTTACAGACGATGTTCTGCATACCGCTATTCCAGAACATGAAACACACACTATTTTATCGCCTTTGTTAATAAAACTATATTTCTCGGTCCACCAAATGTGAAATTCACTGTTACACTTACTATCTTGCACTTTTGGTTCTTTTGCTAAACTAGCCTTGTTAAATAACAGTTAAAATTCTTAAATATAACACAAATAAACTTTAAAATACAGTTGTGTTAATGAAATTCACTATGCTATGCGTAGACAAACTTTACATCATAAGTAAGTGTTGTCTACGACGTAACTAAGCTAAGACAATAACAAACGAGTGTACTCCCCCCCCGCTCCGCGATCGATCACTCACGTTTGTTCGTAATACTTCATAGGAAACTTTGAAATAAAAAGCAAACCATTTTCATCACTGGCGTGCCAAAAATATTGTGTTTAAAATAACCTATCACATATAGATTTGGAAATAATTAAGCATGAAATTAATTTATTATGGATAGTGCGATTATTAATGAAACAATTAACCAAAGGGGAAAGAGTATCTCAACTATGTTTGACTGGATGGGTGATCAGTGTGTGGGCAGCGGAATTTCAAAATGATCGGTGTTCCCGGGCCAGCCTTCTGGAGCAGCGTGGAATGTCTGCACGCCGACCATTAATGCGGTTACCCTTAAAGAGTAATAAAGATGTGCAACGTGAAAACTAAATAAAGGGGTGACATTCCGTCGTCTTTACCTAGTACTATGGTATGGGCAGCCATTGAATACACGAAACAAACTTCTTGTACGTCTCGTCGGTAATCCGAACAGTCAGTGTTACGTTTCTCAGGTCTTAAGGCCGATAACTGTGCCCTATCTTCACGAGGCTTCTTCTTTAAACAAGATAATCTCAGACTGCACACGTTAACCGTTTGTTTCCTAACCTACATTGACATACAGGGTGTTCCACTGTTGTCCTGGCTTGTACATTCTCCAGATTTCACACTCATAGAAAACCTTTGGTCATGGTTTGCTGAGAGAATGTGCCACCACCACTCTCCAACTACTGCGATTGATAAAATGCGACAGATTTAAAGAAAATAAGCTCAGTTTGACTCGACCCCTAACCGGGTTAGAGCTGTTAGAAACAGCAGCGGTCGCATTAATTTCCGTGAAACGAAAAGTATATAAATCAGTCCATTTACAAAAGGCTACTTAATAATTAACTATAAAATAACTTTTCTGGCTCTCTGATAATCAAATTTGCCTTGCCAATAGTTTCGGTGAAATCGATTTTTTCTGAGATTTCGGATCCAATAGAGATGATAACTAAATCTGAAACCCTTTCTTGCGTAAGTTTTAATAATTTTTCATTTACTAAAACTTCTTTCCCTTGAAGCTAGAGAAACAGATAAGGTTAAAAATTCTTATTATTTGAGTAAAACTTTGAGATCCTTTTTAACTATATAATTTCTAATACTTCAATCGGCTGCTTTTACCTGAAAAAATATATTTGAATGAAGTCATTTCATTAAAGGGTTGTACGCCGTCTACATCTTTCACAATGTTTCTTTCCTCCTGTATCTGTAACTTAACACTCAAGTTCATTTCAGGCTTCCATGAAATCATCATCAGAAATGCTGTGAAACTCATACAGAAAGCAGAATATCGAATAGCACTCAGATAATAAGGTAAATCGTCCATTAGCTGAAGAGATCGAATTGCTGGAAGGAATTTGAAGCTGGATCATCACTCCTCTCATATACAAATAAGTAGACCTTTTTCCTGAGCTTCGAGATGGAAAATTCGGGATCAATACCTAAATCTCTAGCAAATGTTGTTACTGTGAATAGACATATATCTTAAAGTTATAAGATCTTTGAGAAAAGAAATATTTTTTAAGATTATCTAAGCCTTCAATGCATTCCACGATGTTTAATTTAGGATTTTGAATAATTTTACTCAATACATCAATTTATGATAATAAATCATGCCAAATTAAAACTGAATACAAAAAAAATTTTAATGTTTAAATTTATTTTTCCTGTGTCTATAATGGTATCTTCAATTAAGGCATTTAATGCGGTAATATCTTTAGGTCTTGTTTAAGAGGTCTAATAGCATTGATACAACCTTCATGCCTTGTTTCCCTAAACGGTTTAAAGTTACTTTTCACGCGTTTTTTGTTAAATACCATTGATATGGGACGCAAAAAAATTACATACCTTTTGCAACATGTGTAAAAAGAAATTCCTCCAATGGAGCTGGCAGCGTCATTAGCGACGAGATTTAATATATAATATGAGTCGTACACAACACACGTACATACAATATAAAATGAGGGTATTTTTTTAAAATTCCTACACTATTAGCTCACACTCATTAATTTATCTTCGTGGAATTTTCAATCATTAATAAAATACATTTTAAAGCACTCAATTGAGCTGAAATTTTATATACATGATTATTTTGGATGACAATACAGTAATTTAATTATAATTAATAAAAATTAATTGATTAAAACTAATTATTCAAAGAATTACAAGTACAGCCACGCTGGCATCATTTTTAGTGACTTAGCGACCATTTTGGCGAGTCAAAACTTGAAAAGGATTTTTTCTTACATTTTAAATCGCCCATTTGAGCTGAAATTTTCTATACACTATTGCTTTGTATAAAAATACGATAATTTAATTATAATTAATTGACTGACACTATTTAAGGAATTGAAGATACAGCCACGTTGGTTTCATTTCTAGCGATTGAGTCAAAAATTTAAAAGATTTTTTTTTTTTTTTTTTTTTTTTTTTTTAAGCCGTTTTACAGCATTCAGTTGAACTGAAATTCTATATGCACGATTATTTTGGATGACAATACGATACTTTAATGATAATTAATAAAAGTTAATTACCACTTAATGTTGAGATTCTGTCCTACGTAAATACATATTTATATTGATTATAACTATTTAATAAAAAGTAGCTAAAATAAAAATTTTCTTTGTTGATTTAAGTAGGAATTGGCTTAAATTTTTTTTTTTTTATGTTACTTGTTTTTTTATAATGCAACATAGATGCTGATGTAGTAAAAAATTTATCTCGTATTAATTACTTTATATTTGCTTGGAAAATATTAAAATGGATTATAGCTCGTAATATTAAGAGTGCGTTTGGTGCGATATTAAAATTAAAAATCCTTAATAAAAAAAAATCCATTTGAAATTCACACGCAAACACAAATTGTTTATTTTTCCTCTTCTCTACGTTAATTTAAAGTGATTTTTCATAGTTTCATAAATGTCACTTTATTTTTAATATATAAGTAAAGGTAAAAATAATAAAACCAAGAAAATTATTTTAAATAATTTTTCATTAGAAATTAATTTCTGTTGCAAATTACAGCTAAATCTGTAAAGCAAATTTTTAAAACTAAACACCAAACAGATATCTGAAATAAGTTGAAATGATTTTAAAAAAAGTTAACTGTGTATAAACAGATTATTTCCTATGTAATTATAGCCAATTTCAAAATGTGGGAAAAAAAGTTATAAAATAATTTTTAAAAAGTATTTAAACCTGTGTTGTACGAATCCGATATTCTTAGAGCAACGAACAAAATAAAGGAGTGATCTGGCCGTATACCAAAACTGACAGTAATAGACATTTTTGATACATAATTTATAAATGAATGTGTATCAAGGCTAATTATTTGGAAACAATTCAACAAAGTTTCATCCATTCAGTTTTAAACGTGATACATTCACGTTATAAAGAACCATTGGATAGATAAATTCTGCTAATATAGAGAAAATAGTAAACAAGGTGATACGATAAGGGGCTAAGTCAGTGTTTCTCAAACTGTGGGTCGGGCCCCTCTAGAGGGGCGTAATAATTCTACGAGGGGGAGGGGGAGCGTGCGTATTGAAAAGTCGAAAACAAAAGATTTAAAAAGAAATTTTAATTCACTGAAAGTAAACAAACCAAATACATTTTGACATAATAGAAAATAAAATACACTTTTACACTGATATAATACATCTATAAATGTATAAAGACTGCATATAATGTATTTTATAATTAATTAAACAATACAAAGTTAAGAACAAGTTTAATAATTACAAGTCACCCGATGGGCTTGTCACATAAAATTACATATAAAAATTAACACTTATCCTGATAATTTTTACGGTTAATAATTAATCCCTTCACTGTCGACTAAGAGTTACGCGATTCGCTCCCAATGCCATCTTTTTCTACATAGGTACGCTGGGGGGTGGGAAGAGAAGGAACAAAAATAAGTAAATTATTTGAAATCCTTTGCAAACACTGTCAAGGTCCCTTTTTTTAAATAATTTTATGGATAGCAATGCACGAAAAGATCGTACTTCGGAAAGACGTACATGTCTATGTACGTGGAAATTAACGCTTTGGCTGAGCGAGACGTTTATATACGCCGATGGCATTTAAGAGGTTAAAGTCGTATTGTAGCTTTAGCGTCAAAGTATATATTATTGAACTTAAAACATTGTTATTGTATAGAGGGAGGGGGCGTGATGAGAATTATGATTGAATATTGGGTCGCAAATATTGAGTTTCAGAAGCACTGAACTAAGGAATTAAATATAAATTTATAGCATTTGTTTTGTATTAAAATGCTTTGTTTCACATAGGGTCATAGACTACGGGAAACCTTTTTGAAAAACAAATAATCATTTATTATTTTTAAGACAAAACTTAATAGAATTATTGCCTGTGCAAAATCGTCATGGTTCGACGGTGCGAAGTTAGACAGAGAAATGTTTGTTGTGACTACAGATTCCCGATTGTTTAACTGTTTCGAACAAAACATAGCCACAAGAGGTAAACCTTTTCAGATTTATTTTTTTTATAGTTAGAAGTAAATGCATGTTGTTTACGTAAAATGATGGAGGGAAAAATGAGCTGATGATACGAATACTTAGGCATCAGTTCTTTAAAAATGACGAGCTCAACAAGTTGTTTATAATACCTATAGTGTGTTCACCTGCACGCATCATTTATTTCTATTACTTCAGGTGTATAAACGCTTTTGTTTCCTCTGTTTCTCAAAACATTGGTTGACCTCCCATACCTCATCCCCCAGTGCTTTCTCACGATGCCAATACGACCTCTACTTCAATCTTCAAACTGTGTTCGATGCAGCCCTGGGATTCCACCAAGCATATCCAGGGTGTCATATTCCGATCAATCCGTCCACGACCACTCCCAGAAATTCATTGAAAAGAACTTTTTTTTTTGGCAACAAGCCAGACGGACAAAAGGATTTGCTGAGTACAGACTGATAGAACTATCTTTGCGGCCCATTTTTCGGGATACATGTTTTCTTTAATTTTTTAATTTAATTGTCATATGTCGTAGTGTTAGTTTATAGTTTTGTTTTGTGTGTGTGTGTCGATAATTAAAAAAACTAAAAAATATTTTCAAGTTTCATTTTTGAAGATTGCGCATTTTCTCTTTCACGTCGCCAGCAGAGAGGATATACGGCAAAGAGGCTCATCCCCGGAAATTTTGAAGGTAAGAGAAAATTTAGTTTTCTTACCTATTAGTATCGTTTTTCACTAAATTTAGAAGTGAATTTAACATCTGGCATCCCTGCCGGGATTTTTGAGCTCTTTGATTTTTGAACTATTTGCTATGTGATATGTTATTTTCCTAATATTGTGATTTTCATAAAAGAAAAAGAGAAATACACACACACACAATGGCTGACGACGCTATGAATAAATTAAAAAAGAAACGCGCAAGTGTAAGAACGACCATCACAAAAACTGTGAAAAATATAGAAACCGAAATCAATAAACCTGAAGTTTCTGTAGATGCTTTGGAAGAACTTTTAGAACACATTAAAATTTATTCTGAGGATCTAAACGCTATAAACACTGAAATAGAAAATGCCGTCGATATTACGGAGCTAGATAATGAACTAAAAAGCGCTACAGAATACCGAGACAAAATAATAACATGGACATTTCGAGCAGGAAAGAAAATACGGGAGCTATCAAAAAACAATTCAACGGAAATTTCCACAACATCGAAAGTAGCACCTGAAGTGTTAACTCAGAATTTCGTTCCAGAAAAGGCTAATGTTAAATTACCGAAGCTGACAATTAATCATTTTTATGGAGATAATTCTCAATGGCTCACCTTTTGGAATACATTCGAAACCGCGATACATAAAAATGAATCCCTAGACAAAATTACTAAGTTTAATTATTTGAGAACATATTTGAAAGGATCTGCCCTTAATTCAATAGATGGTTTGTCTATAACACCCGAAAATTATGATGCTGCCATAGAAATATTGATATCCCGTTTTGGAAAAAGAATATTTTAATTAATACCCATATGAACAATTTATTTCGAATCCCCCTTTAAAGAATGCAAGAGACCCTGTGTTATTCAGAAATTTTTTTGATCAAGTACAAAGCGAAATCAGAAGTTTAAAATCTCTGGGAATTAATTCTGAAACTTACGGTAATATTCTAACGCCTATGCTGATAAAATTACTACCCCTAATTTAATTTTTGAATTCAACAAATTGACTGGTGATTCTGAATATGATTTAGACCAGTTGTTACAGTTTTTAATTGAAAGATTAAATGCAACAGAACGCTCACAAATCATGACTCACTCTGAAATACACTCGGCCTCAAAGACTAACAAATGTTCTCTCCGAGAGCAGCCGCCGCCGCGGCGATTCACATATCCGGTATCAAGCAATAAAAAGAAAAAATGTATTCACTGCTGCTGAATTATTGACAGTTGAAAAGAAAGACAAAACTTTATCATGCATTTTTTGTGAGGAGTATAAGCGCGATAATAGTATGCATGACTCTTCCAAGTGTCAATTTGTTTTTTCGTTACCATTGCAAAAAGAAAAGAAATTTTAATGAAACATGGTTTTTGCTTTAAATGCATCAAAAAAGTTCACATCTCTCTCGAAATTGTCCAGAGCGAATAACTTGTAAAAATTGTAAGAAATTTCATTGTGATATTTTATGTTATGCTACTGAAACAAAAACTGCTGATCATAAATCTTCAGACAGTAATATGCTTAATGATGAAATTAGTAGTAGCTTACTTGTAAATAAATCATTTATGAAACAAGTGTTTTTGCAAACTCTGGTTGTGTGTATTAATGTAAATAAATCAGATTATTACGTTACAGTGCTAATAGATAGTGGGTCTGTAAAATCTTACCTAAGTAAATTCTTGGCTGTTACCTTGAATTTAGAGTGTACAGGGGAAGATACAATTATTCATGGATTATTTGGCGGCATTGAAAAAAGGGAAGATCACAAAAATACCGCGTAAATGTGAATAATATAGATAAGAGTTTCTCTTTTGATTTAGATGTTATGGATCAAGAAAAATTTGTGTATCTATTCCAAAAATCAGTAACCCTAAGATTATCAATAAAATTAAAAACTCTGGTATTTTGGCAAGTGATATTTGTTTTAATGAAAATATGTGCTTGTACGAAAATGATCCGAATGAAATACATACTATGTTAATTGGGGCTGACTTTGCAGGAAGATTACTCACGGGTGAAATCAAACAAATAACTGAGAATCTAGTCGCCATACATACACGTTTAGGCTGGACGCTGATGGGAGAATCTGGGGAAAATACTCGTAGGTGTGAAACATTGCTTTCTCTCCATGTTAGCGATTTGGATATATCAGAATTATGGCGATTGGACACAATAGGTATTAAAGATTTAGGGGAAAATCAGTCCAAAAGGGAATTAGAAGAAGCCGCTAAATTGCATTTTCTTGAAAATGTTAAAAGGGATCATGAAGGCCGATACATGGTAAATTTGCCGTGGATAAAAGATCACCCCCTCTTACTAGTTGCAGAAAGATAGCTGAAAAAAGACTCGCGAATTGCGTCAAATCATTAGAAAAGGTTGGAAAATTAAGCGATTACGAGGAAGTGTTTAATGAGTGGGAGAATGAAGATATAATTGAAAAGGTAGAATCTCATCAAGAAATAGACGAAGAACACTATTTGCCGCACAGGCCGGTATTCAAAGAAAATTCAACTACTAAAGTTCGCCCTGTTTTCGACGGGTCGGCAAAAGAGAAAAATTCCCCATCGATCAATGACTGTTTGGAAAAAGGTCCAAATCTTATCGAACTCATACCTTCTTTGATAAATAGGTTTCGATTCGGCAAATTTGGGGTGATTGCCGATATAAAAAAAGGCATTTTTGCAAATTGGGTTACAAGAACGAGATAGACCTTTTCTAAGATTTCTTTGGCGGGAAAAGGGAAAAAACGATAATATAACTGTTTACCAACACAATAGAGTAGTATTTGGGATATCTTCAAGCCCATTCCTTTTAGGAGCCACAATAGAATTTCACTTAAAGAATGCCCCTGACCACTACAAAGAAACTGCGCACACCCTCTTAGAGTCATTTTATGTGGATAATTTAGTATGTAGTGTCAACAGTAAAGAAAAGCTGGATAAACTGATCGTTGAATCTCAAGAAATTTTGGAAGAAGGTAAATTCGAACTAAGAGGATGGGAGCATAATAATCTTGACCCACAAACAGAAAACACCGTTCCTACAGAAAGACGCAGCGTCCCTGTCTTAGGGCTAAAATGGGACTTAGATCAAGATTTACTCTCTGTAGACATAAAAGTTCACGAATCTAAAAATGAAATCCTAACAAAAAGAAAAATATTATCGCTGGTACATAAGATATTTGACCCTATTGGTTTTACTTGTCCGGTAACTTTAATACCGAAAATAATGCTTCAAGAGTGTTGGACACTCAAAGTCAAGTGGGATAGCGAACTACCGGCATCTATTTGGCAAAAATTCCAAAAATGGAAAGATCAGCTCGATCGCTTGAAAGCTATTGCTGTTCCAAGGTGCATGATAGAAGATCCTGAGACTTCGCAAAATTTAAGTCTGCACGTGTTCTGCGACGCCAGTAAAGCAGCTTATGCTACTTGTATATTTCTTAGAAGCGAAAATGAAAATTCAGCCTCATGTCAACTTGTACAAGCCCGATCTAGAGTAGCTCCACTGAAATCCATTTCAATACCCAGACTCGAACTCCTTGCTTGCACAATTGGGGCAAGGCTTGCCCGTACTGTGAAAGAAGATCTAAAACTTCCATCTTTACCAGTTTTTTATTGGTCAGATTCAACTAACGCTCTCTATTGGATAAAGAAATCGGAGAACTGGGCTGTTTTTGTATCAAACAGAGTCAAGGAAATACGGAACCTCTCAAATCCGGATGATTGGTACTACGTTCCGGGATCGAAAAATCCAGCAGACCTTCCCTCTCGAGGATGCAGCGTGGATGTTTTGGCAAAATCAAAATGGTGGGAAGGCCCTGATTGGCTCAGAGGTCCTCCAAAAGACTGGCCGATCAAAGAAATTTATCCTGACTTTGAAATCGTTAACGCTGAAAAAGAAAGACAGTCACTTCCGCCACCAATTCGGAGACAAACAAATTTAAATTCTTCAATGACGTATCATCTTTTGGAAAAATTGTTCGAATCATGGCATACGTGTTACGATTTTGTAACAACTTGAAGAAAAATCGGATCGATCCCAAAAAAGGAAAATTAGAAGTTGCTGAACTCTATGAAGCAGAAAAAGTTATTTTGAAAGAAATTCAACTAGAGACTTTAGCTGAAGAAAAACAGATTAAATTGAACACAATGAAAGGAGACGATGGATTGATTAGAGTTGAAACCAGAGTTTCCTGTAGGAAAGACCTAGAAACCTTCAGATATCCGATATTACTACCGAATACACATCAGTTAGTTAAAAACTGATTATGGAAAAACACATAGAACTTGAGCATGCTGGTACTCAGACGTTAATGTCAAACCTCAGAGAGAGTTATTGGATAATCAAGAGTAGAAAAACGATTCGTCAGGTAGTAAGAAGTTGCATAACTTGCAAGAGGTTTTCGGCTCGCCCTTTAGAAACAGTCAGTATTCCTCTTCCAGAAGATCGAGTGAGAGACACGGCTATTTTTGAAGTTTGCGGAGTTGACCTATGTGGTCCACTTTTTTAAAGGAAAACAAGAAATGTTGGATTGTTTTATTTACATGTGCGATCTATAGAGCAGTCCACCTGGAGTTAATCACTTCTTTGTCGACCGATAGTTTCATCTTAGCTTTCCGCCGGTTCATCGCGAGAAGAGGTCGCCCTACTACGATTTATTCCGATAATGGAAAAAATTTTGTCGGCACATTCAACGCTCTAAATTCTATTGATTGGGATAAGATTCAAGATTTCGCTATTAAGATAAAAATTCAGTGGAAATTCAGCCCTCCATCAGCCCCTTGGTGGGGAGGATTTTGGGAACGACTAGTGGGAATGTTGAAGAACGTACTTAGAAAAGTTCTTGGAAAAGCAAGCTTAAATGAAGAAGAACTAAACACCTTATTATGTGACGCAGAAAGCATAATTAATTCCAGACCCATTACTTACCTTTCAGAAGATCCTAAAGATTTAGTTGCCCTAACTCCAGCCATGTTCCTTCAAGAAATTCGCGAAATTGGAGTTCCTGATTTTGATATGATAGATTCCAAGAAATTAGAAAGAAGATTTATTTACCGAGTGAAGATACGCAAAGACTTAAGAAACAGATTCCGAAATGAATATTTGGGTTTGCTAAAAGACTATTCAAAGGTCCGCAAAGAAGCATCGGTTAAAGATGGAGATATCGTGCTAATCGGAGATAATGATGTTAAAAGAATCAATTGGCCAATGGCAAGATAATAAAATCTTTTCCAGGAAAAGATGGTAGAATTCGCGTAGTAGAGGTAAAAACACCTTCTGGCAACTTCATCAGACCAATCCAGAAACTTTACCCTCTAGAAGTCAATCTTCCTGAGGCAAGTGACTTTCGTGAACGAATTCAAAAGGATCAAAAGAACCAAGAAATTTCTACTTCTCGACGAGGACGAACTCTAAGACCTCCTAAGAGACTTGAACTTTAGAAATTTTTGAGTTGTCAACCTTAACAACTCAAAGATGGGAGGATGTCATATTCCGATCAATCCGTCCACGACCACTCCCAGAAATTCATTGAAAAGAACTTTTTTTTTTTTTGGCAACAAGCCAGACGGACAAAAGGATTTGCTGAGTACAGACTGATAGAACTCTCTTTGCGGCCCATTTTTCGGGATACATGTTTTCTTTAATTTTTTAATTTAATTGTCATATGTCGTAGTGTTAGTTTATAGTTTTGTTTTGTGTGTGTGTGTCGATAATTAAAAAAACTAAAAAATATTTTCAAGTTTCATTTTTGAAGATTGCGCATTTTCTCTTTCACGTCGCCAGCAGAGAGGATATACGGCAAAGAGGCTCATCCCCGGAAATTTTGAAGGTAAGAGAAAATTTAGTTTTCTTATCTATTAGTATCGTTTTTCACTAAATTTAGAAGTGAATTTAACACAGGGGGTTCCACAAGTTAAAACAAAAATTCGAAAAAATGTAATCATGTATTCAAAATAAGTAAATATGTAAGCAAAATAGATTCAAGTTATCTATGGAGTTTATATAATCACTAGAGTACCTAAAATCGCGTTTCCTAAAGAAGGTCCCACGAGGAAATTTAAAACATAAATTCGGTGTCGGACAGTTTCTTTTTTCAGTAATTTTTCCTCCAGTTTTTACTATAATATAATAAAAAAAATATTAAAACATTTTTTCTTTATACGTACTACCTAGATTATAAGTAGTCTGTTGCTTATGATCCACGGTTCCAAAAAATTATTTTATACTAGCTAGTTCTATGTTTTGCACACCTAACACTGTGACGGGCTCACGCGTCTTTTCTTTAACATGTCATTTGGGTTCTTTGGGCCAGAATTAATGGCAACTCTTTTCCAACCAAATCCAAGAAGTGAAGTGTGAATGAAAGATGCAAATGAACAAGCTTTTAAACATCGGAACTTAAAGAGTAAACGAAATGGCAATGTAGGACAATTTGTGTTAGTAGATGGAAATAAGCAGGTAGTTGATGTCCAATAGAGAAGTCGTGGTTCAAGTCTGAATGAGCTTTACGTGACTGTGATTAGAATATATTTAATTCAAGTTGCACACCAGTGCATACAAGTAAAGAGAAGATTGAGCATAAGTCAATACAGAGTGATTCTCCAAGCTGTAATAAGGTAGGATTGACTATTTAATATTAGAATCAGTGATTAGGCGGTTCAGTTATTGATAGTGGTCTGAATTAGATTAAGTCTTATTAAGTAAATATATACAGTCAGGTCTCTTTTTATGCGGATTTTTTTAATGCGATTTTGAAGTTGTGCGGTTTGTATTTCAAACATTTGCGGTTTTTATTCCAAACATTTCTAGATTTTTGTTATTATTATTTTTTATACTGAGACGTGTAGATCGTAGTATTCCGAGAATTTCCGTATCTTTTTGGTACTTACGTCTGCGGCTCGGCCGCGACAGTCTTAGATTCGCATTCGTTCTTTCAGTAGTATAGCGACACGATATCATTATTTCGAAATTATATTTTCTCTTAGCGGTGCCTCGTTCATTTTTATAAAAGTTTCACTTTAATAAGTGGCGAGTTTAAGTTGCAATATAATAAGCAGCAAATTTTGATTTCTGGATTTAAAGTGAGTGTTGTAAAGTTTTATTTTTCATTAGGAAATCGTATGTGTAATTTTTTTAAATTTCTTTTCTAAGATTTTATTTGGCGCAATGGAGAAAAAAAAACATCAAAGACAGTCAATTTCGTTGGAAACGAAAATTGCAATTTTATATCGCTTAGGAAAAGGAGAAGGATCTACGGCTATTGGAAAACATTTTAATTTAGGCGAATCTACTGTCAGAGCAATTAAAAAGAATGAAGCTACAATAAGAAAATCGGTCATTTCTGGTACAAAATTAAGCACCAAATTTGCATCGTACACAAGGGATATATTATTAGAAAGAACGGAAAGAGCCATCGCAATTTGGATTGAGGAACAAGTTCAAAGAAGGATTCCTGTAAGTGGTTATTTAATCCAAGAAAAAGCTCTTCAGTTTTATAAGTCAATGAAACAGTCAGAACCATCAACTTCCACTTCCCAAGCTGGAAAAAGGGGAGAGTGCGACAGCAGATGAAGGAGCAGCAAAAATATTTCCAGAGGAGCTAGCGAAATTTATTGAAGATGGGGATTATTCTGCCGATCAAGTATTTAACGCTGATGAAACAGGACATTATTGAAAAAAATTGCCTAACCGTACTTACATCGCAAAGGATGAAAAAACTGCAAGTGGACATAAAGCAAGTAAAGATCGAGTCACCTTATTACTTTGTAGCAATGCATCAGGAGATCGGATGTTGAAACCTCTCTTAATAAATAATCTCTTAAATCTTTACCTTTAAGGGCGCGTGGTCTAAAACAACTGCCCGTGCATTGGATGGCTAACCCGAAAGCCTGGATGACAACAGCTATTTTTACAGAATGGTTCAATAATTGTTTCGTACCAGAAGTGGAAGCCTATATGAAGAAAAAATCTCTCGATTTTAAAGTTTTATTAATTGTTGACAATGCAGCAAGTCATCCACAATTAGAACATTCAAATGTTCAACTAGTATTTCTTCCGCCCAATACAACAAGCCTTATTCAGCCATTAGATCAAGGCATAATTGCAACTTTAAAAAATATATTAAGACAACGTACAAATTCCTCTTGAATAAACTAGAAAATGTGTGGAAACAATTTTCTATTTTTGATTGCTTAATTCATGCTGGATCTGCTTCCACTCAAATAAGACCTAGAACTTTAAATGCCTGTTGGAAAAAGATTAAAAGATTTGGCCAGCATGTGTGACAGACAATACAACCACTCAAACATCGACACTATCAGATGAAATAATAATTTGGCACATGAAATTGGAGGAGATGGTTTTAATACCTTCAGCCACGATGATAGATGAATTTCTTGTGGATGATGCATTAAGTGAATGATATTATTGATTTAACTTTAGATCTAACTGTAGACGGCGTCGTAGGTCTAGAAGGTGATAAAGATGAGGAAGAAAAATCAACTCCCCTCACTGGAAAATTAATTCAAGAAGGTCTTCAACTTTGCAGTAAATTAGAAAATCATTTTCTTATTAATGACCCCAATTCTGGACGAGCCTCTAAATTAGAATGTGAGCTGCAGAACTGCATGTCTTGATATCGTGAACTATATAAAAAAATAAAAGAATCTATCGCAAAGTTTAATTACTGATTACATTGTCAGAAAAGGAAGAGCTACACAGAACGAGAATGAAGTTTGTGAAAATCCGTGGCCTTTACCGCAAATATCTATTGCAGAGACAGTCTCTTCTGATGATGAGGGTGATTTGGAAGAAAAATCACTTCGCAAATGGTGCAAACCATTATCAGATAGCGATAATGATTAAAAATGTAAAACTATGTGTATTACTTTTCCATAAAATAAAAGGAATTAAGGTTTGAATACGAGTTTTTTTTTTAGCTTTTGTATGAATTTCTTTCAGACATTCGAAGTAATTTATCATGCAGCCTATTTCTTTTCATTTCTGCAATTTTTTTATGCGGTTTTAAGTTAATTTTAACTAGTTGTTTTGGTTTTATGCGATTTTAGAAAACTAAGGAACGTATCCCTACTTTTTCCATTCAAGTAATGTCTTTTTTAATGCGATTTTTTTAAATGCGTTTTTCGGTAGAACGTATCTACCGCATAAAACGAGACCTAACTGTATATTATGTGTTGCGTATTTTGCCATCGTAGATTCTCTCATATTAATTATTATAATTTAATTAGTTAAAGGTTTAAGTTGAATATCCTAATAAAGTCATATTAAGATAATGTTTGATTCTAGTTCTTTCGTTAATCCTACGCCTCTAGCTCACGCTGATACTCAGAGAGTATTCTCCCAAGGGGGGGTCTCACAACACATGTGTAAAATAACATTTCTCAGAGAAAAATAATCTAGAATGCATAAAGGCTTGCCAATGAAGGAAATGGAACAACTTATATCCACATAAAAACTGATTCGAAGTTAAAACTTACATTAAAACAGGAACAGCTTCTAAATTTTAAGCTTCACACACGGTTGTTATGAATATTTAAATGCCACTTTGAGTAACGTATTTATGTTATAAACATTTCTCTCGACGTATGTGGCAACAAAAATAAAATGCAAAACCAAACTAACGCAGAGCATGAAATGCAACTCTAGGCAGCTTCAATGGACCTAGACTTCCACATTTGTGTAAAAAACACACGCTTTACCCTAAATATAATACAAGGGTTGAAATGACACCTATTGCGCAAATTAATGCGATAAATGCAGCGTTTCTCAAAATGTGGGTCGCGCCCCTCTAGCGGGGAGTAATAACTCTACGAGGGGGGGGGGCGTGCGTATTGAAAAATCGAAAGCAAATGATTATTTTTAAAAAAATTTTAATTCACTGAAAGTAAACAAACCAAATACATTTTGACATAATAAAAAATAAAAACACATTTACACCGATATAATACACTTATAAATGTATCAAGACTGCATATAATGTATTTTATTATTAATTTAACAATACTAAGTTAAGAACAAGTTTAATAATTACAAGTGACCCCATGGGCTTGTCATACATAAAATTATATACAAAAATTAACACTTATCTTGATCATTTGTACGGTTTCTAACTAATCTCTTCAACGCCCGATTAAAGGTTACGCTCCCCAACGCCTCGTTTTCCACGTTGGCGCGCGAATGTGATGTATTGGGGAAGAAAAGGAATAAATAAGCAAATCCTTCGTATATTGTCGTGTTCTTCCTGGAGGGAAGGAATGAAAGTTGTCAGAGCCTGAGACAGGTTGGACTTCTCACACGATAGACGGCGACACCTCCTATCGCCTCCTCCACAATTTAGGCATGGAACTGGAGGGGAAAGAAATATTCTGCAGCCCCCTGCACCCGCGATTTCTGTTGCGACCGCCCACAAGACATTCGGACCCAATGATTTAACGAGCACGTACTCCGTGTGTACTCGGAGGGTATTTGGTGGCATCGGGCATCGAACCCAAGCCTTCCGGTCTGGAGCCCGATGCTCTAATCACTAGGCTACCCACGGCCTCGTAAACACTGCCAAGGTAGTTTTACTGCATTCCAAAGCCTTTGGAATAAATTTATGGATAGCAGCGCACAGTAAAGATTGTAAAGAGTATTTTTTTTCCAGGTATAGAAGTTTAAGTTGGCATTACTTTCCAAGATGGCGACCGATTTAACAGCTGTCAAGTGATTTATTCTCAGTTTGGTTTGGCAATTCATCAAAACGATCATCAAGCAAGGCGTAGATTCGTCGAATGGGCCCAAAACGAGATGGCCGTTGTTCCCGATTTTCATAAGCGAATTTTGCTTAGCGAGGAAGCGCACTTCTGGTTGAATGGCTACGTCAACAAACAAAACTGCCGCATTTGGAGTGAAGCTAATCCACAAGTGTATGTCGAAACACCGTTACATCCAGAAAAACTGACTGTTTGGTGCGCTTTATGGGCTGGTGGAATCCTTCTTCAAAAACGATGAAGGCCACAACGTTACAGTCAATGGTGATCGGTATAGAGCCATGATTACTAACTTTTTCATTCCTGAATTGAACTATCATGATGTCCAGGAGCTGTGGTTCCAACAAGACGGCGCAACATGTCACACAGCTCGTGCCACAATCGATTTATTGAAAGACACGTTTGGTGACCGCCTAATTTCACGTTTTGGACCTGTGGATTGGCCTCCAAGATCTTGTGATTTAACACCGCTAGACTATTTTCTGTGGGGCTATGTAAAGTCATTGGTCTATGCGGATAAGCCATAAACGCTTGACCATTTGGAAGACAACATTCGCCGTGTTATTGCCGATATACGGCCACAAATGTTGGAAAAAGTCATCGAAAATTGGACGTCCAGATTGGACTACATCCGAGCCAACCGTGGCAGTCATATGCCTGAAATCATATTTAAAATGTAATGCCACAAGATTATCTTTCGAATAAAAAAAATTCATGTCAATCGAATAATACATCGTTGTTTTATTGCAATTTAAAAAGTTCTATACCTCTAAAAACACCCTTTACTTCGGAAAGACGCATATGTATGTCCGTGGAAATTAACGTTTTGGCTGATTAAACGCCTGGTGCACTTAAGAGGTTTAAGTCACATTGTAGCTTTAATGTCTAAGTATAGTATATTACTGAATTCGATACATAGTTATTGAATGGTGGGAAGGGGGAGCGATGAAAATTATGATTAAATATTGGGTCGGAAATGTTTGAAGTTTGAGAAGTAATGGACAAAGTGGATAAGATAACATGAAATTACTCTTCAACTAGAAGATAGGGTATATATATAAGCGGGTACGGTGAAAATCGTTTAACACGAAACTGAGGGTACTGAAATATTTTTTCGTGTTAAAGGATATTGCAAAAAAAAATCGTATTAAAGGATATTCAATAAAATCAAGCTCATTAAAGTACATTTTATTTACATAGATATGTAAATATGCATGTATTTAATAAAAATAAATAAATAAAAACATCAACATGAACTTGATGAAATTTAACACAAAACTTTCAAGTATTTTGAAAAACAAAACATTTAATTAGTTTTTGGGAAATAATCTGATGACTTTCTTTGCATTGAATTTTGTATCATTAAAGTGTCCAGAAATTGTTCGATGTCATCCATTTTGCTATTTAATTCCACAATTGAATGTGCGTCTAAATAACTGCTGATACTTTTTTAATGATGTTCCTCATTTCGGATGACTTGGAAACAGGAGATGCACTATTCATTTCATTTTCACCGTTGGAATCTGTATCAATGATACTTTTTGAGCTTTGAACACACTCCAAAATGTCTTTACCTGCTATGATTGGGGCTGTACACACATTATCATCACGTAAACTTAACTCAGTGGCACAAGAGCCCATGCAGGCCAAGGCCTACTGTTCCCAACTCAGTATACGCGACCTTGGGCCCTGAGGTGCATGAGCAGATGTTCCGGTCAGGTGGTCAGTCTGACGCGAAACCCCTAGTGTTAAGTTCCCAAGAAAGCTTGGTACTCATTTATCGACCCACTTGAAGGGATGAAAGGCTGAGTCAACTTTTCCCATCATGGGGTTTGAACCTCGGACCTACGGTGTGGAAGCGCGATGCACTAACCACTCAGCCCCACTGCAACGAATTCTTCCGCTGATACAGTAGGACAATCCAATAATACAGAAGACTAATGCGAAACCCTCTGTTTCATTTCACACCCCTCTGAAATCCCTGGTGTGTTCCGTATTTTGTTCATTCCCAGAAGGAAAATCTTTGTGTTAAGTTGGGAAGAAATGCATGAAGATACATAGAAGTGTATCGGGACTATTGTATTATTTCGTGTTATCCGATATTTCGCTTTGAGCGTTTTTACGTTAAACGTATTGCACAGTATAGATCATGATTAGCTTTTCATGTTTTATTTTATTATTGTTTTTAGTGCTATATTGTGAATCTTTTGATTCGCCTATTTAATTACATAGCATCTTGTTATATTTGGGGACTCTTTAAAAACGCATAAAACCCGCAATTTTTTTTAATATAGTACTGAAGTACCTACAACATAAAAGAAGATTTAGAGCTTCGGTAATCTTCGCTAACATTAATAATACTATATGAATATTGAAGTGTTTGTCAAACAGGCTTAGTAATGAAAATTTAATCAAAATGAGCTGCAAGATTTTTTTTCTCAAATATTTTTATATCAAGTATAATTACAAGAAACTACCTTTTAATGGAAGCATAAGATTTTTACTAAAAAGGAAAAATGGGCGCTGTTAATGAGCGTTATAAAACCATAAGAAAAAAAAAATAACTTCTTTCCTCTATTTTGTTTTTCTAAATTGTAAGGCTATTATTAAATTGAAAACTTTTAATTTCCCTAAATGCATATTGAATTTAAACACTCGTATGTCTTAGGTAATATTAACCATATTAAATATTTTCGTACAGCAGCTTTCGTAAAAATCAATTTTGAGACGCCTTTGTTAAATATCAATCCACAGCGCAGCTTCTCTGCTTCTTCTTCTCACTTTTCCAGATAGTCACTAACACCAATTTTTCCCAGTGTCGCTGATACGCAAAAAGAAAGAAAAAAATCTTTTCTATTGCAGGATAGCCAGCTCTGTCACTAACTTTGCTATCAAATGAAGGATGTACGTAAAAAGTAGACATTAATGGACAATGTGTGTGAACCAACACACTATGCACCAACATTCTGTTTTTCTTAAACTATGCTATGCAATCGGGAAATCGAGACTTATTTTGATTTTTCAATAACTATTTAAAATTCAGCATAATTATTCAACTCATTTGTTTTATTTTGACAAATTGCACAAAATTTTGCTTGACTGATAGAACTATATGCAGATGCCCTCGTGCGGTGCACGCGCTGCACACCAATTAGAATCGACCCTGGATAAATGTAATGTTTTCTTCCAACTATGCCTTGTACGTACAATAAGTAAAGTTCTGTTATTCGCTTTCCTTCCCGGTATTGCAATTTATAATGGCCAACCGTGAAGTAACAAAATTATCTTTCATCAAGTAATCTCGACATTTAAACTTTTCTCTTCAGTCTACCTTAAATATTTATTTTTATAAAATTCAACAAATTTCTTGAAATTGTTGCAAAAAATTGATGCAAAAAATTTAAATACAAATCTAATACAAATTTAAATACATATTCTTTGTAGATCCGCGCCAGAATCACTATGGAGATGAGTCTTTTAAAAAAAACACAGTGCTGCATTAAGTTTCTTATATATGTTACTAATTTTGTTTTCCGTTGAATTATAATTAATTCTAGTCAGAATTCCCAGAGCAAATGCAAAAAGGGGAAAAGAGTTTCGTGAAAGAAAAAAAAAAAGAGGAAAACTAGCAGAAAGTCCAGTCGAAAGCCTACATATCACCAGGTAGTCCTGTTGCAGCTGTTATCACCTTCATCCATAAAGTTTTTGTGCTGTACACACCAGAGGTTGCTGCAATCATTGGATCCGATGATGATTAAAAGCCGATTATCTTATGGAGATTTTAATGTTAATTTTTGCTTCAGAAGAAGCAAAGCCACTCACTGGATTCTTGAAATGGACACCGAATTTGTCAATTAATACTGATTCTAGAGAAGGAACAAGATACGGAACCACGATTGATGCAATTTTCTCACGTTTTCTTGATTACAATCGAGGATTTTTATATCCTACTTCAGTTACAACACACCTATTGTGTCTTTCTTGGAAATTAATGATGCAGAAAATTGAATAAAAATATTTTCATACAATAAATGAAGTTCGAATTTTATTTGATTAAAGTAAGTTCCCCCAGCAGTTTAATATAATTAGATCTATTCCTGCATTTACGGTCAAAGTCACCAAAGAAGTTTCACTTCTATCGCGTGGCTTTCCACGTTTTTTTTTTTCCCCTTTATAATGTTCGCTAAAAGCCGTCTGGTTAATTTCTATCGTTTTGCTAATGAATGAATATAAAATCAAAGTTCCTTTCCCATATTTTCCAAACTTCCATATAAATTAATTAAATTTTTGTTTATTACATTAATAAAACCTTTTGTGTTCTCGCTCTATATTAAAATTTTTTGCTGTCATCTAATTTCATTATGCATAGAAAAAAAAAGTAAATTATGCAATAAATAAAAATTTTCAAAATAAGAATAATTGTGTTGTAAAACTTTTTAAAATGATGTGATCGATAAACAACTGCAAAAATTAAAGTAGAATTTGAAAAAAAAAGTTTTTTCATCAATAAAGATTTTTAAATAATGCATTCCAGAGCTACAAAAATAAATTCACAAGGAAAATAAATATTCTTTACATCTAATCAAATTATTGTGACAAAAAGGGGATATTATTAGCACTGTTTGTATTTTTCACATTCAGTATTTTCTTCCGCTTCAGCTATTTGTTCTCATTAACATAAATTGCAATGCAGTGCAATTTAACACTGTTAGATAGTATATAAAAACTAGTTAATGGTTTTCCTTATTTCTATGCTGTGATCTCGGATTTGAGTCTCAAATCCGGTTTGAATCCAACTCATGGACGTTTAGTCATCTGCAGTTGGCAACACCCTAAATGCAAATGAGGACTTGTTAAAAATATACAACTGAAGATGAAGGAGGGGGTATAGATGCTTTTGTGTTTGAGTGACACGTGTATCCACGAGATCGGGACCGAATGATTTTTTTAACTGCTTTTAAACTGAAGTATATTTTTAAAGTTTACTACCATAGATAGTAAATGTTTTTGATCCTGAATAAACGACTTTTGAAAACCTGATCTTGTAATTAGACCTGCCACGTCTGCGAATACTCTCGTATAGAACAAACATAATAAACAATGTTAAGGGAAAAACTCAGATTTTATTTATTCAAAGTAAAAAAATCCGAATTGATGCAAAAGATTAAATGTGGAAGAACATTTTTGAGATCATATTCTCTACGAAAGTAGCTAGGCATTTGCCAACTTGACTCTATCGTTAACATTTCGCTATGTTTTTAATTGAATCGCCATTATAATTTAAGAAACGGCGTTGCTTGCGAATATTACAATTTTAAAATAAAATAAATACAACAGAAAGTAATATTAATGTATTACACTTTCAGATATAAATTATTTACACTACTTTAAGCGTTCATTACGCAAAACTTTCAACAATGTGTTACTTTTTGTGAGCAGATATCAGCTTAGGGAGGTATTTTGAAAAATCGACCCTCAAGAGTGTTCTTTTTATCAGCTATTAGATCTACATACTTAAAATTTAACAAAGGTGTTTTTTTTCTTTCTTTTTATTGTTTAGCTTAGATATGCAAAAAGCTTTTTTTGTTTAATTTGCAATTCACATAAAATTAACTCATTAAAAACTTCTTTTCCTTCAATCTGTGTTGTTTAATTTTTCAGTTCATCGTGCGAAGAACGGGTATACCAGCTAGTATTCTAATAATGCATCGTATATATCGACGATTCTTAAACTTTCGATCGCCGCTCCCCCCTCCCCCCGTTATGTATCAGCCTGACATCGCGGACCCCCAAGAAATTGAACAAACCTTCCTGACTCCCAACACATGGCTGAGTGATGTAAAAGTTTCTCAATAATATTAAGACTGCCTGAGCTACTTTATACATACTTTATTAACACTTCTTCCTTTAAGAAAACGGTAAACATCCAATTAAGAAATATTACGTTGTAGAAATGTCTACGTAGTTGCAAACAATTAAAAAAAACTGAATTAATATTTTTGATCGAAATACGTGTTCTAGTAGTTTTTTCATTCGGAGCAATTTAGTGATCTAATCTAAGATGGCATAATCGTTCAGTTTTTTCTCGAGGCTTTCAGAATCTGTAAAAGAGAGAAATCTTAACATTAAATGACACCCTTTCGCGGACCCCCTGGAAAGGCGCTGAGGACCCCCGGGCAGGGCCGGCTCTAGCAGTTTTGCCGCCCCGAACAAAAATGGAAAATACCGCCCCCCTCTTTATCTATATATATACACTATTTTAAATCTTAAAAAATTCGAATTTAAGAACATAATTACTTATTGTTTCAAAAGAGTGAAATGAAAGAGAAGGAATCGTCTGTTTAAGCAGGCCAATTTCTTCGAAAAATATTCTACTAAGGGCGGGAATCACAAGCGTTTGTTTTAATTTATAGTAAATACACTCAAGATTTCAATAAAACATCTTCTCTGTTGCTCTCTATCTACCAAAACCTCTTAATACCCTTGCCCCTTTTGGATAGCTGAAACCGGACATCGTAAAGGTGAAAGTAATGTCCGTTGTGACCTCACTCCAAGATGAGGATAGTGGCTGCGGTAACCTAGTGGTCAAGGTATCGGATCGTGGCTGGCATGTCACGAGTTCGAGCCCAGTACCACAAAAGACCCGCCGTGTAGGGGCGCGATGCACGTTAAATCTGTCGAGAGCTCAAACGTCCTCCCGTTGGCGTGGTAGTTAGGAAAGGGGGTGCCAGCTCAGGTATCATCTTCGTCACTTGACCATGGTTGAAAATTACGAGGTCCGTCGCCAAAAGCCCTCGTGTAGCTGAACACACACACAGTGCGACGTTAACATTCACTAACTCGCCCGGGATGGGGAGAAAGTTACTAGTGAAAGATATGTAAACATTAAATTTCATGCTTTAACATATATTTCCGCCTCGAACCCTTCAAGTTTCAACATAAAAGAAAACTGGCATAAATATACAGAGTAAAAAATATAAAAAACTAAGATATGTTAAATGAAATACCAAATTCACACACAATATTTCAGAAAATATATCAAATTTTTAGTAAAAAAAAATATTTTTCAAATTTGATCCAAATGCCGCCCTTAAAACTTGCCGCCCCAGGCAGGGGTCCAGTTTGTCCGGCTCTAGAGCCCACGGATCACAGTTTAAGAACCGATGGTATATATTGTTTGAAAAGCGTCGTCTAGAGGTCGCCGCTCTGTAATGTCGTAATTAAAAATTTTTTATGTGTGTGAGCTCAGTGGCACAGGTGAGCTACAATGAAGTATAGTTGTAATTTATAACTGAAGAGTTGACTGCTCTAATAATTCAGCCTAATTTGAAATGATTGTTGTTTTTTAATTATGTGTATCCAAAAATAAATGTTTGCTAAAAGTCCGAAGATTTTTGCTCATCTGAAATGCCGTCAGATGTATTATATATCACGTAAAATACAAAATGAAATTATACATGCTTGCAATGAAATAATTTTCATAAATTGATTGAAAAAGTGTATTCAAGAAAATGTTTTTGAATAATAAAACTAGAATTACTAGAACTAGATTTTTTCTTTTTGATAAAGTCTATTTATGTACATCACAAAGTGCATAAAACTAATCCTTACTAGCTGAAAAACTAGATCCTACATTGCGCTTTTCATCTAAATTTGGGTATTATTGGGCCAAATTAAACATATTACCTGAATCTTATTTTGGAATAATAATTTTCTATCAATTTTTGGATGCTATAATTTCACAACCTAAAGAAAAATTGCAAAACACAAAGCAATTGTGAGCTTGTTAAATATTTTAATCGCACCAGAGAATGATCTCTTATCCAGGGACGTCTTAAGGTAAGGCCCAACTGGTTCCGGGCCTCGTTTCGTTCTCAACTCAGTCTTTATAAGATTGTGATCCAGATCAGTTTAGTGGTCAAATATTATTCCCGTAAATATTCTACGAAAACAGGGAATTTCAAACTCCATGTCAACTGGCAAAAGTGGTCAGATTGTATTATTATGTGAAGACCATTGTCCATGTCTAGGCTTAGTCCTAATACCATAAACAATCATTCCTCATTTTGTTGAAATGCGGCCACCGGTCGAATCGGAAGTACCGTTTGTACCAATATTTTACAATGCATGCTATATGCTGTCTACTTTTAAACATCACAGGTAGGGTTTACTTTTGCATAAGGGCCCCAGGGCCTTAAAAAGATTTCTTTGGGCCCGAGCCTCAAGAAGTCTTAAGAGGTCCCTGCTCTTATCTGCAATGAAATACCAAAAGAAACATTCTAATTTATTAGATTATAGTTTTATATTTTGAATGCAGAATATAGGCCATATGGAAAAAGGAGTTATTGGCACAACAGACTAGATCAGGGGTACTCAACCTTTTTTACTGCTGGGCCGCATACATATATGTCAGCTATTTCACGCGGGCTGCAACATGAGGATAAATGGGAGAGGGGGGAGGGGAAGAAATGCTTTAAGATCAAGATAACATTGGAAATTTAAAATATGGAAAATTGATCAAAATATTATAATTCTTATTTTGCTTTATTTACTTATTATTTTTTTTATGTTTTTATTTTTGTCACTAACACTAAATTAGAAGCATTTAAGAAACTCTCCTTCACAATTTCTGCATCAGTAAACGGTTTCATATGATTACCAATAACTTCATAGGATGTCTTTGTTACCGCTGTTACATTACCACTGACAAAACACTTTGTTGCTGTTGTAAAGGATATTCAAGAGAAAGCCTATTTATCGCCTCTTGAAACAGCCTATTATCACCTTTCCTCTTTTTCGAGGAAAAGTGTCACTGAACGATTCTTGTTTAGTGGTATTTTTTAAATGCAGCACTTTCGTGACAAATCAAAAAATTACCGATTCATGTTTGTTTTCACTACAAAATAGTCAACCTTCCAATCGTCTTGAAACGATATATTTTCGAATATTTTTCGCTTGAAAGATACGAAAGGTAGTTAAAAATTAGTCCCATCCATAAAATTGCTGCTACTCCACTGTTGTCCGTTATCACTAACCGTAACCGTGCCAGATAAAAAAAGAATATTAATTCATACCCGTACAACACCGACAGCAAAAATATATTGTAAGATATATTGGATTTTTTGACAAAGAATTTCCCACATAATTTTTAATACAATGTTCTTAAATAAGTAAATTTCTCAGAACAATAGTCCATGACCGGGCCACTTAAAAAGGCTCGGTGGGCCCCAGGTTCAATATCACTGGACTAGATTAATTACTATAAAAATATTGCTGTAGAATAGTCACTTCTATTGTGGCAAACACACAAACTGAAAATATGCACATTCTAAAATTAATTTCTCAATATATCACTGGAACTTTGATCATCAGCAAGAAATTAAACATTAAATTTAAAGCATCAATAATTTTTATTTAACAAAACATAGATATAGAACATGGTTTACAGTGATATTCCAAACATCCATACACTTTAAAAAATGTTAGTCACCTAGCCTATTATAGCATGTACTAATGAAAGATCAAAATCAATTATGAAATACTTAAAAACTACTTAAGATGCAGTACATCTGAGAGAGAAATGCATTTTAATTAACTCTGTTATTCATATACAAAACTATATCTGTATGTGAAGATTCTGAAATTGAAAACATAGGAGATATAAACTAATATAAATAGAACAGAACCAGTGGCGCACACAAGGGGGGGTCCTAGAGGTCCGGACACCCCCCACCCCCAAAGCCATTGATTTTTTTCCCCAATCGATTATAATTCTAAGTATATAGTACGAAAAATTTAATTAAGTATTTGTTATCAATGATTAATTTTATTAATTAATGTTAATTATTTATTCAATAATTAGCTTTTTTACTGTATTATGTTCCCGAAAATCGACAAAATCAAAAGGAGCATGAAACAAGAATGGTGAACTTTCAACCCCGGACCCCCCCTGAAAAATTCCTGTGTGCGCTACTGAACAGAACTAATACATATATAGAATTTTTCATTTCATTCTGCTTGTAAATCATTTTTTAAACCGTGGTTGTTTTTTCAACCATTAAATGTTTTGTTTATCAATTTTTCAATGTCAGATTTCTCCCAATCTCTTAGGCAGGAATATTTGTTCACATGATAAGTTTATTATTTTCTTAAATGATTTTGAATTTTGTACTTTTTATAACTTTATAAAAATAGTATCAATTCTTGAATAGTTTTAAAAGGGAGAAATAACACTAATAATATAAATTTATTCTTAAGGTTTTATCAAGTGGTAATTCATAACTAAAGAAATTGCTTTTCTCAAGGCATTGATGATTAGCACCTTCACAAATAAACTTTTGGGTATGTGACTAGAACTGTGATTATCACTAAGAAATAAAAAAACATTTAAATTTAAAACATCAACAATTAATTATTTTTTTAAAAATTGTAATCATAAAAAGTAACAGAAAATAAAACAAGAGCTGCAAATATGAAAATTTCTGTGAACTACACCCAGTATATAACAAATTAAAAGCAAAAATTTACATAAAAAATTACTCATTTACTAATAAAAGGTTACATAAAGTAAAAGAGAAAGGGGAAAAATTGAGATAACATGCACTCTGTGCACTTTTTCTCTTTATCTAAATTTATCTGTGTTGGATAAAATAACAAAAATAGAAGTGATAGTCTAGTAAATAGTAAGGTCTACAAAAAATGCTGACTAATATACATATTTTGTCTGCAAGAAGTGATTCATTTCCCTTTTCAACAGTTAAATATAAAGGATAGGATAGATTCTAATACAACAGAAGTTGCAAGGGAGCAATCAATATTATGTTTACATTTTTAAAATACATATTCATGATTATCAAACAAAACAGATTGAGTGGGAAAGATCATGAACATTAACAAGTTTTGCTTAATCCAGAACTTGCACTATGGGACTTTTTTTCATGCTTTAAAAAAATTGCAAAAGTTTTTTACCAAAATGATAGGTAAGTGCTGCTTTCTCTAGCTGAGTTATATAACTTCCTTTAATGTCACAAACACTGACTAAGACATTAGTGATATTCAAGCTTTGCAGACGAAATTCAGAACAAAAGTTATTCCAAAAGCAAATGGCGTTTTAGACCTAATGAAATCTCATTTATACCAAATTTTAGATTCAAATAATTTCAATAAAAGGGGAAATGAACCAGCTTGTGAGATTACAAGACAGTGAGAAAGTTGGATTAGAAAAAATAAAACCAGGATTTTGTTCATACTACACCTGTCTGTTTTAATTACACAACATATTTGTTTGTAAATTCTATACTTATTTAGAACAAATATAAACTTTTTGAAATATTCAAAATTTTCAAACAGTTGTAAGTTAAAACAAATATTTTTTGTTTTAACTAACTGAACAAGACCTTTCAATATATACATAATTCTTCAATTATTTAAAAAATGTATATTTTCTCTACCATACAATAAATTTTAAAATTAAAGTTATCAAGATTAAAGATATTTTTGCAAACAAAATAGTTATTTATAAAACTGAAATTTATTCAGCGTGAAAGAAAGTCAAGTACAAGTTTACCCATTCCTGAATTAAATGCTGGTTCTAGCAGTTAAAGTTACAGCAAAAATTAAGAGAGTACCCACAAAATATTATTCAATGTAATTGTTTTAAAAATAATTTAAGTTGGTTATAAATATTTATTTTTTGATAATATTTAAGTGCTACTTAGACTATGACTGCACTTTTAAAAACATGATTTAAATAGTATTCATAAAATGATAAATGCATTTTTAATCATGTTTAAACTAAAGAGTACATTTAAAATTTTTAAAAAAATCTTTAAATTTAAAATATTTAAATTACTAAACAAATTTTTTATCATATGTATATTTTTAGTTTTATGTAATTTATTCCCCACCAATGGCAAACCTATAACTTTAATTTCAATGATAAAATTTTTTAAAAAATAATAAAAATCAGAACAATGAATTGCTACTAAATCGGAAATATCTTAGATCTACAGTATTACAAATCCTTTAAAACATTTACTACAAAATAAAAATATTATACAAAATTTTTAATAGCTTACAAATATTATTTATTTACCTATCTATGTTATGGGCTAAAGCATAAAATAAATCAAATTATCTTTAAAAATAAGATGCTAAAATAATATCAAGTTTCATCCAAAAAAGAAAACACTAAAACTTTCTGCTTTTCCCTCCTTATTGTCACGTGTAAACCCTATCAAATGTAGTCATTCAGAAATAGACCATGCATAACTTTAACTCAGAAAAGTTGCTGAAGAGTATACAAAATTATCTTCGCTCAGAAAAGCAATATTGTGTTAAAGGCAAGTCTCAAATTTTCAGTTTAATAAAAAATCTGTGTATAAAAGTACCCAGTCAAAATTAATTCATATTGGTTGTAAGAATGCTACAAAAAGATTGACAGCAAACAGTTGTAATGTCAAAGGCGAGAATTGACACTACGGTAACTGCTGATGTACTAATTTTGAAAAAGTACCAAACAATCTTCTCGAAAATTCCTGAATGAAAAACTAATTTAAGCAATTTTGGTCAATAAAACACTACTTAACACTATACACCTAAGTACCATGCATGGTTGGTATCTTGTCTTATATTCTTTAGACATGAAATTAATAACTTAAATTTGAATTTGGATTAACATTTACATCAAGAGCTAAAAGTACAAACATTTACTTTTAATCAAAAAATACTAGCTCTAATTATATAATTCAAATTATTCAGCATGAAAAATAAAGTATACACATTCGAATTTGCAATAAGAAAATAACAAATCAGTTTTCTCACTAAAAGACAGCAATTTAAAATACATAAGTTAACAGCAAACACATTTTTAAAAACATTACATATAATTGACTTTTGAAAGCATAAAATTTAATCCAATTTATGTAACTGTTTGTCTAGTACATATAATATAAATTAGTTTAACTTTAACAATGGACAGAGCAAAATACTTAATGCACAAATATATTTATAAAAAATCTCAGCATATAACAATATTTCTAATCAATACAATATTACAGTACAGATTAAAATTTTGTATAACAATTTAAATACTTAGCCGAATATTTTCCTAGAGATGTATTCATTTAACTACTGCTGATAGCATTGAAAAAGTATAAAATATGTAATATAACTAATCATATGTAATAACAATTAAAACTGAAAATATATGGATTTTTACATTAAAATTTGTAAATATCTTAAAGCAAAACTTCTGATTAGTAAAATAATTACAAATAACATATGATAAACTTACAGTTATACAATGTAAATTTTTGCACAGATTTAGAGGAAAGTGTTTAGCTAATAATTTAAAACAAGATTTTTGTTGACTACAGTTGGTTTTAATTTCCTTGCATAGCTCTGGAAAGGGTCACTTTAATCCTACATTATTAATACAATAGTACAAACTGAAAGAATTTCATCACATTTCTATTATTTAAGCTTTCCCTTTTCCCTAACGATCAACGAAAGCTATCGAAATATTGTTTTTTAATGATCACTTTACAACATAAAGTATGATAAAGTACTTGAAGAAAATGATTTATTTAATTATTAGTAACTGATTTTTTAAAATTTCATATTATTAATTTCAAACTCAAGAAATCAGTTGTATGCATATAAAAAAGTAAACATACCTTTCGTTTGAGAATTGTAAAACGTAAACTGCAGCCTTCGCAGGACATTTTAAACAACCATACGCAATGTTTCAGCAATGAATCTAAAACCCATAAATACAAACCAAAATTTAGATATAATTAAAAAACGATAATATTTGAATTTAACAAAACATTCATATAATTCTTTTATAAATATGGATATGAAATACCTGTTAATAATGAAACTTGATGGACACGGAAGTGAAACTAATGTTTAAAAAATGAAAGGTGGGTGAAATATGATATGTTAATATGAAGAATAAAAGCTTTACGTATAATATTCTATACAAGCGCTACCATCTACTGATCTACAAGTTATGATGTAAGCGTATGAAGTAAAACATTTAAGTAACTGAATCAAAACAAATACATATCACACGAATCGCAGTTAAGAGAAACAAAAGAAACTTTCATACTAAAAAAATGACGCAATACATTTATATATACATAAACATATGCAGAATGATTTTTAAAAAAGATTTTTTTATTTCTTTTACTTTATCGTAAAATAAAAAGGAAGAATATCACTTAAAATCAAATAATCCTTAATTTTGTCTAATTCAACTGAATTGTCCTTAAGTCAATTTTATAGCCCTTTCAAAAATCATGAAAACAAATTTGCCGTGTTTGATATATTTAAAACAATTTTTCCTCCAATAAGAAGTTTAAAACTACATTTGATTCAAAAAGAGCCATAAAGAAACAAAATTAATTCTAATAAAGCAAATATTCATTAAACATATGGAGACGTTTGCCAAACGTATTACGAATAAAAAAAAACTTCCTGTTGGTATGGAACGGTTATAAAGTAAGGCAGAGGTGAACAACTTTTTTGGCTGGCTGGCCACACTGGGCGAGTGAGTAAATATTAACGTTACACTGTTCAGCTACACAAGGGCTTTGGGCGACGGACTTCGTAATTTTGAATCATGGTCAGGGGACGCGAACGACACCTGAGCTGGCACCCTCTCTCCTAACTTTCACACTACACCAATGGGAGGACGTTTGAGCTCTGCCACATTGTGGGAACGAAGGATACCGAGGACTTTTTAATGAATGCATTCATTAGAAAAAAAATATAAATATAAGTTAAATAAAATAATGGCAGTTTTATTCAATTTATTTATTGCGCTAGTCTCATATTGTCTATAGCAGCGAGCACAGTTAATTTTAGAATAAATTTAATGAGACAAATGTACTCTATTATATATATATATATATATATATATATATATATATATATATATATATATATATTTCTACAATTTTCTTTTAAATCAGAGTGAAGATTGCTTGTTGAAATTCTCATCACAGGCTGCAAGCTTATGTAAGCCAATTTGCAACTATATTTACTGTTGATGATCTTTATGCAAGAAAAAAACTTAGCTTACAAATTTAAGTCGACTAAAATATAAAGAATAAGTTCCCAGTTATTTCTTCATACATGGATTTTTTTGCTGACAAAAAATTTGTAAAAATCAATATGTCATAGCATTAAACATTTTCTTCAGTTTGTGATTTGACATCAAGTCAATAAGTTCAAGCGGTAGCTCCTCAAGTGCTGCATCAATATTAGCAGTAATGGAATAAGACAGCAAATTGTGTGTGTGTGAATTTAGGCTCAATTTTCTTATAATATTATCATGACCTCTTCCTCCAAACTGTGTCCATGATCTCTTAGTAAAAGCACTTTCAGATACTTCGTTTTCCTAATAATGGGAAATAAAAGATGTGCCGCGTTGCGTAGTTAAACATTCTTCACTAAAACACGGTTGAATGAAATAACAATAAACATTTATTAACTTTAAAGATAAAAGATTAAATGAGCAATTAAGAGGTAAGCTTCCAAAAACTACAACACATGGTAAAACCAGGCACGCTACAATAATAACAGATCAATTCAGTTCAGTTTTGGAGTCGTTTTGTTGAGCTGTAAGGTCGCTGCATACTCCCCTTACAGTGTCAACGATACCTAGTTGGAAGATGAACTTTGCGACCAAAACGTGTAGATGGCTGGGTAGGCGTTGAAGCTGTTGGATCATGTTCCACTGTAGCAAGTGTTGGATTAGGTTCCACAGTAGCAGGTGTTTCATTCTTGGTTTGAGGTAGTTGCCTCAGTGTTAAGAAAGAAGGCAGGTTTGCATCTATCAATAGATACAGATACCCGTTTACCATTGATGTCAAGGAAAAACACTTTACCCTTCCGTTGTAAGACTTTGAAAGGGCCATCAAAAGGGTTGTTGAAGTGGACTACGTAACATGTCTCGACGAAGAAAAACATGTGTTGCTTCCAACAGTCCTGGATGGATAAAACTGGACGTTTGGCATGGTGTTTTGGTGGTTTAGGGTGGAGTGATTGCATGTGAGACTTAAGTTTCGAAACAAAATTCTCAACATCATCATCTGGCTTGGAAGAGTCAAACATCTCCCCTGGCAGTCGAATAGTGGTCCCAAAACTAATTCAGCTGGGGTACACATAATATCTTTTTGAAGCTGAGGACTCAAACTGGCGTCGGTTGTGAGAATTGCGGTTCCAGGCACCCAAGGTCAGCCACAGCCTCAGCAGTTATGTCTTTGAGAGGTTGGGCCTTGGCCATTTCGAAAACGGTCAATCATTGTCAGGCAATAGGTGTAGCCATTTGATGGAGGTAGAGGTCCAATGAGATCCAGATGAACATGATCAAAACGTTGGGAAGCGGTTGAAATGGAAAGAGGTGATCTAGGACGATAGTAGGTAGAGGCGGTTCTGCTGTAAAGGCGGTTGCAGGCGGTGCAGGCGGTTGCAGGCGGTTGTAGGCGGTTGCAGGCGGTTGTAGGCGGTTGTAGGCGGTTGTAGGCGGTTGCAGGCGGTTGGCGGTTGGCGGTTGTAGGCGGTTGCAGGCGGTCGACGGCAGTTGTAGGCGAGTTGTAGGCGTTCCTACTGAGGCGGTCTGTAGGCGGTCGACGGTGCAGTGCAGGTTGAGGCTGTTTCGGTTGTAGTTCAGGTGGTTGTAGGCGGTGACGAGTTGAGTTGTTTCGTTCCTACGGTCGACGAGTTGAGTTGTTCGTTCCTGCTGCTGAGTTGAGTTGTTTTCTCCTGTTGAGTTGTTTGTTCATGTTACTGACGAGTTGAGTTGTTTTCGTTCTACTGACGAGTTGAGTTGTTTTTCTCCTGCATTGGCTTTGATTTTGTTTTTCGAGTTGAGGGGGCGAGTTGAATTGTTTTTTTTTCTACAGCTAAGTTGAGTTGTTTTTAAAAAAATGTGCACAAAAATGGAAGTATGGGAATGTTAAACGTGCTCATGGCGCCACCTATTGATTAAAATGTACACTAATTATAGATTTTAAAATGATTGAAGTAAATAACGCTCAAATAAAAAAAAATCCAGATTCAAACTCACGGCCTCAGATCAAAATGTCTCCACAGGACAATAGTTTTTCAGTTACGCTAACCAATATCCTATGAAGGCATACAGACTTGAAGAAAACTTATGTTTATAATCTCATGAATTTAATTTTGCAGGCGAAGCAGTAGTTAAAATATACCGGTTCTGGAACAGTGGAGCCGGTGGCGCCAGGAGGTTGAGGCGCATGCAAACAAAAGAGGGTGGAAGTCCCCCCGGATCTGAACCGGGAAGATGGTTTGTGATTGATAAGGGTTTCGGGGATCTGTACTGATAAGAAATGCACGCTTTTAGCGATAACGAGTTATATTCTGATATAGTTTTAATTAAATGATTATGATTTTTTAATTACGTCATTGGAAGCAAATTTTAACTGGGATAAAGAGTCAAATTTTTCTGTACATATGATTATTTTTATATAATTCCGTATAAATCTATTTCTGAAAATCATGATATACGTGTTGAATGATTATTTGTTATATTTCAAATTTGATGCTTTGTGCTTGTGATTTCTGAAACAGAGGATTGAAAATTAGGCAAACGAAAGGGAGTGGAAATCCCCCCGGGTCAGAACCGGGAGGATGGTACCCCCTCCGCTCTGATAAGGGTTTCGGGGCTCTGTAAATGGGTACTAGAAATGCATGTTTTTAGAGATAACAATTTATATTCTTATATAGTTTTAACTAAATGGGTAGAATTCTGATTTGTTTTTAAGTACGTCATTGGAAGCAAATTTTAATTAGGATAAAGGGTCAAACTTTTCTGTACATATAAATATTTGTATATAATTCTGATAAAGTCTATTTCTGAAAATTATGATATACGTGTTGAATTATTGTTTATTACATTTCAAATTTGATACTTTGTGCATAACTAAAATATATTTTTCATTGATTTTGCATGTATTTTTTTATAATTCTGAGATAACTTAAAAATACTATGCTTATATAAAGTAAAAGTTCTGCATATGTTTTTTCGTTTGCAAAGTAGTTTCCTTACATGAAACATCCCTTTCCTATGATAATATATGCGGACCTTGTAATTCTGGTAAAACTTTCTTTGTTAGACGAATCTTAGAAATAAAATTAATTAATTCTTTTCCTCCCAAAATTATTTGGCGTTATGGAATTTATCCAAAATTGTTTGATAAGATGTCTGACATAGAATTTCATGAAGGCATGCTTTTCGATGTAGAAGATATTACTAATGCTTTCGTAATAATAGATAACTTAATGAATGAAGTAGGAGATGACAAAAGAACTTTCAAACTTGTTCACGAAAGGAAGCCATCATAGAGATATTTCCGTAATATTTATTTTACAAAATATTTTTTGCAATGAAAAACAAATTATAGGAATATTTTTTTAAATACTTCCTACCTAAGTTGTTTTAAAAATGTTAGAGACAAGCAATAGATCTCTTGTCTAGCAAGACAAATGTATCCATCTCAATATCGAAATTTATGATTGGAAAACTATACGAAATACAAATGCTGCAAATTTGACTATCCACTTTGTGAGAGATAGAAAAATAAAACCTTTCGTTCGAATCAGTTAATGAATTTTTCAAAAGAAAAATTTTTGATAGAGTTTTGTTACGAATAAATATCTCAGAACAAAAACATTGTATGCAAAACCTTTGTCATGGATAGAATATTAAGTGTGGTTTGTGTTCTTCAACATTTGTTTTTAATTTTTAGTCTGTTTCCCTTCTTGTTCCTTACACTTAAATATATTAATATGAGTAAAGTAATTAAAAAAGTTGAAAAAATATTGAAAAAAAAAGTTGAAAAGTATTGAAAAAAGATGAAAAATATTGAAATATTTAGAATATTGTTGGTGGACTTGAGTATTTAAGTTAAGAGCACACAATATAGAGTGATAAAATTTCTTTTTTTTTTTTTTCATATTAATCTTAAAATAATAATAACTTTATAAATTTAAATATATGGTAAACTTATAAAAAATTCAAAGCAAAATCTTATTCATCTTATAATAATAATAATACAAACACAAAATATGAGAACAAAAAATATTGTATTTATTCACCTTCTAAAATTTATTCTTACATTATATCATTTCTTAAAATATTGATACAATCTGAAATCTTTCTGTTTGCTACGAACAAATTCATATAAAATATAATTCATTGAAAAGCCTTTACTGATTTTCAACAAGAAAAATATAAAATAATGACCACATAGAAATAAGGAATATCCCTTGGTTAATCCATTTCTCAATAAATAAAGTCCTTCAGATCTCAACAATTTTCCTTTTATAAAACAATGTGCTAACAGAAAATTTAATTTAATCTTATATTTTTTAAAATGTATTATATGAGAAGCATTGAAATAAGTAACATCATTCAATATGAATAATAAATACATTCGACAGGTATATGCATAAAATGAAGAGGAAACATTTACATTCTTAAACAAGAAAGAATAAGATATATACAGAAATCAATATTTATAAAAAGAAACTATTTAATTAAATTCTCATTTATATAAAATATTAGTTTTCATTTATATGGCAGTCACCGAAAGCTAAAGTTGTAATACCATCTTCAAGAATATAGCTTATCGAAGGGGCAAAGTGAATTTTTTTTTTTACTTTTTACAGAATGTATTTGATGTATAGAACTGTTAATGGGTTTAAACTCTTCACGACTTCTATACTTATTTATGAGGCAATTTTTATAGTCTTCATGAGAAATTTTACTTTTAAAATAGATATATGTATCTCTTTTGCTGTATTTTTTTCTAAAGTTAATGTTTTTATGCTGTACATTTTTGCATTGAGACCTACGAACTCAGTTGCTACCATACCATTTAACTCATCTGTCATTTTTCCGAGAACATTATTAGTTAAAGGATTATAAAGAAAATGATTTGGAAGCAAATATATGGGTCATTTCAATAAAAAGAAGTGAGTTTTCTTTGAATAGATACAAGGTCGTTATTAATTATTTTATAAGCATGAAATGCTGGAGATGCTATGAATTTCTTAGCTCTTTTCACTCTATTCACTAGATAAATCTTAACTTTTTGCGTAAATTTTTCATTGTTTTACCAAACGCGGCATTGTTTAAAAGTTTAAAGAGATCTTTTTCAAAATTGTTGTTTGCTCGTTTTCGATGTTCAGTATTAAAATCTATATAATTTTTAACCGAGGACTTTGTTTGAATTTTACAAATTGGTGTATTTTTTTTTTTTTTTTTTAAATTTTTAAACCTAATTGTACATATAATTTCAAATTTCTATAATGAACATATTTAGTTTTATTTCTGAAGTTAGGGAGCCAATTTTTCCACAGACTTCGATTCTAAAATACTGAATTCTTTAGCAATATTTTTAGTATAGGAGGAACATTCAGAGACACTTTAACTTTTTCTGGAGCTAATGGATAGCAGTTATGCAAATCGTGCAATTAATCTGGATATTCTAACTTAAAATATACAACTTATATCCGAATCGTCTGGTACATCCATGAAGTTAACGTATTCATCAGTCCAGGAAAAGTCGTGTGTAGACAAATTTTGTGACATTGCTCAACCATATAGATTGTTTGCATCTAAATATATAATGTAACTACTAGGTAGGCTTGAATCATAGGTTGATAAATACACATTGTTAGCCTTAGCGTAGCGATGACCCATCATCTCAACACCTCCGCGAATTCCTTTTTCGATGAATAAAGGCATGTCTATATCCGTTAAAAGCTCCAATCGTACTTTTGTCATTTTATGCTTGCCATACCAAACCAGGAACCATATATGTATTACATGGATCAATTTTGTAGTAATTCTGGCACAGAGTTCTAAAGTTTTCAAATATGTCTGAAAATAATACGTCTACGGTTACACACAAATCACGATAATCTCCCAATGTGCGCAGTTGAAACATGTTTCATCTATGGTGAGCATATTCGTAGTCTTCTCTGGATACATTTTTATTTGTTAGACTGTTGAAAAAAGCTGATTGAGGAGGGAGCTGCGTTTCATAAAATTTAGAAAAGGAATCAAAATATTCATATGGATAGCAACCCTTTCTAGTTATAAGTTATGCATTACTTGCAAAATACCTATCCCAAAGATGAAATTTACAAGGCTTTAAAGTTGGGCAAGTTTCTCTAGAGAAGTATTTAAAAATTGAAAAGAGTCAATGAAACGTAATGACCTCAGAGTAAAAAAAAAAAAAAAATTTCACTATGTCGGGAATGCATTGAAAAAGAAATCGAAACTTTTAGTTGATTTTTAAAATCAAAATTCAATTTAATTATGTCAAATGATCCAAATGAAGCACGAGGAAGTACGGAATAACGCTTGAAGGAGTTTTTTTTTTTGTAAAAATTTAAATAACATTTTGAATCTAAAGGACTTATAACCTATTTCAGCTACCATAAACCTATTGTTTTCTTCTTAGAATACAATTAATTCCCAAATATGATTGTATATTTCGCACAAAAACATTCCTTTATGAGTACAGACATATGAACAAATAATTTTATAGGGCGATACTAACATCTCCTGGTTTTTTATTCACTTAACTGACCTCAGAAATAACATTACAAAATTTGAAGTTATCACTTCTAACGTGTGGTCATAAGCACACACACGATCTTTTTTTAATCGAAGTTTTTCTGTTTTTTTTTCGAGTATTGTCCATCCACTACCCAATTGACATCAAAATGTTTATAACTGTGTGAGAAATATTGTGTAGTTTACATGAATTTGCAACATAAAATTAAGGAGATGTTCTTGCTTTAATTTAGATTTTTTACATCGAATCTGTTGATATATCAATAATTTATTCATTCTCTTTTATTGTAGGTTTTTTCTAACAAATATAAAAATGTGCATTTAGTTTTGCAAGACATTGTACTAACGATTAAAAAACCCGTATAGCAAACAATAAAATATTAAAATTGCAGTAGGTAATACATATAAAGATTTCTTTTAGCGTTTTATATTCTTTATTAAATTATAATAAATGTTTAAAAAGTATTGCAAGATAAAATTGTTGTGTATTAAAAAAACTTTTAATTTCTTAAAGACAGGGTTAAGCTTTAAATTCTTGTGGGTATAGAAACTTCATACAGAACGTGGATCCATTTTTGATATACATTTATAAGTTTCTTTTGGATTTTTTTTATTGTGACTCGTGGAACTCTTGGGTACGCCTCATGGAACCTCAGGGTTCCATGGAATATAGTTTGAAAAAAGGCCACTGGTTTAGACTTTCGAAATGATCAAGATAACAGGATTTTAGTATTTGGAGAAGAGTCTCTGTAACTTTTGGAAAATAGAAAGACCATTTTCTTAGATGGAACTTTTAAAAAGTTATCCGAAACAATTTTCTTAAATATATAAACATCGTACCATTTGAAAACGTCGTAAAAGAATTCGAAATATCGAAAAATTTAGAAAAATGCCTAAAATCTTTAAGTTTTGTAACAAGTGAGACTAAATCCAATGGTAAACGACATTTATGCCTTTGTAATACAGGTTAGTATTAATTTACTTGTATTTATTTTTCTTTTATATACTTGTTTTTGTTTTATATACTTTACTCTTCTAATATTTATCTTTACTTACATTAATGAAGCTAATTAATTTTATGGTAATTAATTTAACTCTAAAATACAAATCCCTGAGATTTGACCATACTCTTTATTATACTATTACTTACTATTAATTTTTAAATATTTCTCTGAAAGTTTTTATTTTTAATACATTTTGCTATGTTTAAAACGCATTCCCACTATAATATCTTAACAATTCAATGTAAATAATTAAATTTGATTGGTAAAAATGTATTTATCCTTGAAATTCGATAATCGAGGGTAAAAACAGAAAACTTCGATTAAAAGATCGTGTGTGTGCTTATGACCACACGTTAGAAGTGATAACTTCAAATTTTGTAATGTTATTTCTGAGGTCAGTTAAGTGAATAAAAACCAGGAGATGTTAGTATCGCCCTATAAAATTATTTGTTCATATGTCTGTACTCATAAAGGAATGTTTTTGTGCGAAATATACAATCATATTTGGGAATTAATTGTATTCTAAGAAGAAAACAATAGGTTTATGGTAGCTGAAATAGGTTATAAGTCCTTTAGATTCAAAATGTTATTTAAATTTTTACAAAAAAAAAAAACTCCTTCAAGCGTTATTCCGTACTTCCTCGTGCTTCATTTGGATCATTTGACATAATTAAATTGAATTTTGATTTTAAAAATCAACTAAAAGTTTCGATTTCTTTTTCAATGCATTCCCGACATAGTGAAATTTTTTTTTTTTTTTACTCTGAGGTCATTACGTTTCATTGACTCTTTTCAATTTTTAAATACTTCTCTAGAGAAACTTGCCCAACTTTAAAGCCTTGTAAATTTCATCTTTGGGATAGGTATTTTGCAAGTAATGCATAACTTATAACTAGAAAGGGTTGCTATCCATATGAATATTTTGATTCCTTTTCTAAATTTTATGAAACGCAGCTCCCTCCTCAATCAGCTTTTTTCAACAGTCTAACAAATAAAAATGTATCCAGAGAAGACTACGAATATGCTCACCATAGATGAAACATGTTTCAACTGCGCACATTGGGAGATTATCGTGATTTGTGTGTAACCGTAGACGTATTATTTTCAGACATATTTGAAAACTTTAGAACTCTGTGCCAGAATTACTACAAAATTGATCCATGTAATACATATATGGTTCCTGGTTTGGTATGGCAAGCATAAAATGACAAAAGTACGATTGGAGCTTTTAACGGATATAGACATGCCTTTATTCATCGAAAAAGGAATTCGCGGAGGTGTTGAGATGATTGGTCATCGCTACGCTAAGGCTAACAATGTGTATTTATCAACCTATGATTCAAGCCTACCTAGTAGTTACATTATATATTTAGATGCAAACAATCTATATGGTTGAGCAATGTCACAAAATTTGTCTACACACGACTTTTCCTGGACTGATGAATACGTTAACTTCATGGATGTACCAGACGATTCGGATATAAGTTGTATATTTTAAGTTAGAATATCCAGATTAATTGCACGATTTGCATAACTGCTATCCATTAGCTCCAGAAAAAGTTAAAGTGTCTCTGAATGTTCCTCCTATACTAAAAATATTGCTAAAGAATTCAGTATTTTAGAATCGAAGTCTGTGGAAAAATTGGCTCCTAACTTCAGAAATAAAACTAAATATGTTCATTATAGAAATTTGAAATTATATGTACAATTAGGTTTAAAAATTAAAAAAAATACACCAATTTGTAAAATTCAAACAAAGTCCTCGGTTAAAAATTATATAGATTTTAATACTGAACATCGAAAACGAGCAAACAACAATTTTGAAAAAGATCTCTTTAAACTTTTAAACAATGCCGCGTTTGGTAAAACAATGAAAAATTTACGCAAAAAGTTAAGATTTATCTAGTGAATAGAGTGAAAAGAGCTAAGAAATTCATAGCATCTCCAGCATTTCATGCTTATAAAATAATTAATAACGACCTTGTATCTATTCAAAGAAAACTCACTTCTTTTTTATTGAAATGACCCATATATTTGCTTCCAAATCATTTTCTTTATAATCCTTTAACTAATAATGTTCTCGGAAAAATGACAGATGAGTTAAATGGTATGGTAGCAACTGAGTTCGTAGGTCTCAATGCAAAAATGTACAGCATAAAAACATTAACTTTAGAAAAAAATACAGCAAAAGAGATACATATATCTATTTTAAAAGTAAAATTTCTCATGAAGACTATAAAAATTGCCTCATAAATAAGTATAGAAGTCGTGAAGAGTTTAAACCCATTAACAGTTCTATACATCAAATACATTCTGTAAAAAGTAAAAAAAAAATTCACTTTGCCCCTTCGATAAGCTATATTCTTGAAGATGGTATTACAACTTTAGCTTTCGGTGACTGCCATATAAATGAAAACTAATATTTTATATAAATGAGAATTTAATTAAATAGTTTCTTTTTTTATAAATATTGATTTCTGTATATATCTTATTCTTTCTTGTTTAAGAATGTAAATGTTTCCTCTTCATTTTATGCATATACCTGTCGAATGTATTTATTATTCATATTGAATGATGTTACTTATTTCAATGCTTCTCATATAATACATTTTAAAAATATAAGATTAAATTAAGTTTTCTGTTAGCACATTGTTTTATAAAAGGAAAATTGTTGAGATCTGAAGGACTTTATTTATTGAGAAATGGATTAACCAAGGGATATTCCTTATTTCTATGTGGTCATTATTTTATATTTTTCTTGTTGAAAATCAGTAAAGGCTTTTCAATGAATTATATTTTATATGAATTTGTTCGTAGCAAACAGAAAGATTTCAGATTGTATCAATATTTTAAGAAATGATATAATGTAAGAATAAATTTTAGAAGGTGAATAAATACAATATTTTTTGTTCTCATATTTTGTGTTTGTATTATTATTATTATAAGATGAATAAGATTTTGCTTTGAATTTTTTATAAGTTTACCATATATTTAAATTTATAAAGTTATTATTATTTTAAGATTAATATGAAAAAAAGAAATTTTATCACTCTATATTGTGTGCTCTTAACTTAAATACTCAAGTCCACCAACAATATTCTAAATATTTCAATATTTTTCATCTTTTTCAATACTTTTCAACTTTTTTTTTCAATATTTTTTCAACTTTTTAATTACTTTACTCATATTAATATATTTAAGTGTAAGGAACAAGAAGGGAAACAGACTAAAAATTAAAAACAAATGTTGAAGAACACAAACCACACTTAATATTCTATCCATGACAAAGGTTTTGCATACAATGTTTTTGTTCTGAGATATTTATTCGTAACAAAACTCTATCAAAAATTTTTTCTTTTGAAAAATTCATTAACTGATTCGAACGAAAGGTTTTATTTTTCTATCTCTCACAAAGTGGATAGTCAAATTTGCAGCATTTGTATTTCGTATAGTTTTCCAATCATAAATTTCGATATTGAGATGGATACATTTGTCTTGCTAGACAAGAGATCTATTGCTTGTCTCTAACATTTTTAAAACAACTTAGGTAGGAAGTATTTAAAAAATATTCCTATAATTTGTTTTTCATTGCAAAAAATATTTTGTAAAATAAATATTACGGAAATATCTCTATGATGGCTTCCTTTCGTGAACAAGTTTGAAAGTTCTTTTGTCATCTCCTACTTCATTCATTAAGTTATCTATTATTACGAAAGCATTAGTAATATCTTCTACATCGAAAAGCATGCCTTCATGAAATTCTATGTCAGACATCTTATCAAACAATTTTGGATAAATTCCATAACGCCAAATAATTTTGGGAGGAAAAGAATTAATTAATTTTATTTCTAAGATTCGTCTAACAAAGAAAGTTTTACCAGAATTACAAGGTCCGCATATATTATCATAGGAAAGGGATGTTTCATGTAAGGAAACTACTTTGCAAACGAAAAAACATATGCAGAACTTTTACTTTATATAAGCATAGTATTTTTTAAGTTATCTCAGAATTATAAAAAAATACATGCAAAATCAATGAAAAATATATTTTAGTTATGCACAAAGTATCAAATTTGAAATGTAATAAACAATAATTCAACACGTATATCATAATTTTCAGAAATAGACTTTATCAGAATTATATACAAATATTTATATGTACAGAAAAGTTTGACCCTTTATCCTAATTAAAATTTGCTTCCAATGACGTACTTAAAAACAAATCAGAATTCTACCCATTTAGTTAAAACTATATAAGAATATAAATTGTTATCTCTAAAAACATGCATTTCTAGTACCCATTTACAGAGCCCCGAAACCCTTATCAGAGCGGAGGGGGTACCATCCTCCCGGTTCTGACCCGGGGGATTTCCACTCCCTTTCGTTTGCCTAATTTTCAATCCTCTGTTTCAGAAATCACAAGCACAAAGCATCAAATTTGAAATATAACAAATAATCATTCAACACGTATATCATGATTTTCAGAAATAGATTTATACGGAATTATATAAAAATAATCATATGTACAGAAAAATTTGACTCTTTATCCCAGTTAAAATTTGCTTCCAATGACGTAATTAAAAATCATAATCATTTAATTAAAACTATATCAGAATATAACTCGTTATCGCTAAAAGCGTGCATTTCTTATCAGTACAGATCCCCGAAACCCTTATCAATCACAAACCATCTTCCCGGTTCAGATCCGGGGGACTTCCACCCTCTTTTGTTTGCATGCGCCTCAACCTCCTGGCGCCACCGGCTCCACTGTTCCAGAACCGGTATATTTTAACTACTGCTTCGCCTGCAAAATTAAATTCATGAGATTATAAACATAAGTTTTCTTCAAGTCTGTATGCCTTCATAGGATATTGGTTAGCGTAACTGAAAAACTATTGTCCTGTGGAGACATTTTGATCTGAGGCCGTGAGTTTGAATCTGGATTTTTTTTTTATTTGAGCGTTATTTACTTCCATCATTTTAAAATCTATAATTAGTGTACATTTTAATCAATAGGTGGCGCCATGAGCACGTTTAACATTCCCATACTTCCATTTTTTGTGCACATTTTTTAAAAACAACTCAACTTAGCTGTAGAAAAAAAACAATTCAACTCGCCCCCTCAGCTCGAAAATCAAAGCCAATGCAGGAGAAAAACAACTCAACTCGTCAAGGAACGAAACAACTCAACTCAACAGGAGAAAACAACTCAACTCGGTAACATGAACGAAACAACTCAACAGGAGAAAACAACTCAACTCGGCAGCAGGAACGAAACAACTCAACTCGTCAGTAGGAACGAAACAACTCAACTCAACAGAAGAAAACAACTCAACTCGTCAGTAGGAACGAAACAACTCAACTCTGCACTGCCGTCGACCGCCTACAACCGCCTGCAACCGCCTACAACCGCCTACAACCACCTACAACCGCCTACAACAGCCTGCAACCGCCTACAACAGCCTGCAACCGCCTGCACCGCCTACAACCGCCTGCAACCGCCTGCACCGCCTGCACCGCCTGCACCGCCTTTACAGCAGAATCGGCTTTTTCTACCTACTGACGATGAATTTTTGGATTTTTGGCAAGCTAGGCAGTGTCTTGCCCACTTAGCTACATCTGATGAGATTGATGGCCAAACAAAACGCTGCTTCAACTTCACAAATGATCGACGTATGCCAGGATGGGATAAATTATGCATAGCAGAGAAACATCTTGGCGATGCTGTTTTGGGATGTAGGGTCTGGCTGTGCCCGTTGATACATCACACATAATTTCAGTAGACGAATTGGGAAAAGTTACCTTTTGAGCTCCAAGGAAGTTCCAGATGCTATTAGGGTGTGAAGCTCTGATCAGTCTGTTGTGTCTCAGCAATACAGTCATAGTCAATTTGACTTGGGAAGGTGATTGCAGAAACACGAGAGAGAACATCAGCAGCAATATTGACAGATCCTGGAATGTGTACAATATTTGTGGTGAACTGAGAGATGAAATCCAGCTGACGGATCTGCCGTGGAGAACACTTGTCACTTTTTGCCTAAAAGCATAAGTGAGGGCTTGTGGTCAGTAAACACTGTGAAATCTCTAGCTTCCAGCATATATCGAAAGTGTCGGATAGCCGAGTAGATAGCAAGGAGTTCACGGTCGTAGGTACTGTAAGACTTTTCAGACGAAGTAAGTTTTATGGAAAAGAAAGCCAATGGCTGTAGCTCAGAGTCCACAACTTGGTGAAGTGCACCTCCTATGGCATAATCAGAGGCGTCCACATAAAGAGCAAGCGGGGCAGAAGGTGAAGGACGAGGAAGAAGTGCTGCATCAGCAAGAGCTTGTTTACACCTCTGAAATGCTGTAATTGCCTCAGAAGACCAGTTTAAAGGCTTTGAGTCCTTCTTACCTTTAGAACCTTTTAAAAATTCACTTAAAAGATACTGTTGTTCAGCTGCTTTGGGCAAGAAACGTCTATAAAAATTTAACAGTCCTAAAAATTTTCTCAGAGAGCCAACTGTCTCTGGTTGTTTGTAATCAAGAACTGCTTGAACTTTGTCAGGCAATGGCTTAATGCCATCAGGAGTGATAAGGTGGCCAAGGAAAATAAGTTCAGTCACACCGAATACACATTTAGAGATATTTAGTTTTAAACCATATGAGATCAGTCTTTGGAATATAGTTCTTAAGTGCGAACGATGCTCCTCAGCTTTTTCTGAGTAACACAAAATATCATCCAAGTAGACAAAACAAAAAGGAAGTCCTCTTAGTACTTCATGCATGAATCGCATAAAGGTTTGTGGTGCATTCACAAGGCCAAAACACAAATGGGTATATTCGTAAAGACCCCATGGAGTTGTTACAGCTGTCTTAGGAATATCACACTCAGCTATAGGGATTTGGTGGAATGCCTTAAAAATGTCTATTTTGGAAAATATCCTCTTGCCATGCAGTGTATAAGCAAAGTCATTCAAATAAGGCATGGGGTAGCTGTCGAACTCAGTAACAGAATTCAGCTGCCTGTAATCCCCAACAGGTCTAACTGTAGAGTCAGATTTGGGCACAACATGAAGAGGAGAACTCCAGGGACTTTTCGAAGGTCTAATAATGCCTTGAGCAAGAAGAAATTCAAATTCTACCTTCACTGCATCATACAGTTTAGGGTGTAGCCTTCTAGGCCTGGCAGTGACTAGTGGGCCCGTAGTAATAATATGGTGGACTGTGCCATGTGATGCTGATTTGGAAATTAAAGAAGGGTTGCTGAGGTCTGGATATTCCGATAAGATGTTTTTAAAACTAATGTTTGCATCTACAGTGAGGATTGTGAGGGCTGTACAATATTTGAAAAAACACAAGGAGTGAAAAGAGAAGTTTCCACATCCACCAACCTTTTTTTCTTAAGGTCGATTAAAAGGTTGAAGTGCTTTAGAAAATCAGCACCAATTATAGGAGATGATACATCAGCAATTATGAAAGTCCAGATAAAAGGTCGCCTCAGACCCAGGTTCAGTTCTTTACGGACCATACCATAGGCTGGAATTTTGGTATTATTAGCATCAAATAAGGAGAAGTTAGACTGAGGTGGTTTATTCATAGTTGGAGAAGGTGGGATGACACAGATTTCACTCCCAGAGTCTATGAGGAATTTCTGGCCAGACTTGCGGTCTAATAAAAATAACCGGCTGGTATGTTGCGAGGGCTCTGCCATTCCAGCTATGACAGAGCGTACTCGTTTTTTGCACAAATGCACAAGGTGAAACACACTTGCGGGCCTGCTCTGTATAACGGCGATGATAGTAGCAGATGCCACTTACTCTATTGACACTCCTAGAGCGTGAATGTGATCTCCGGCGGTCAGAACTATATCGTTGGTGGCGAGGAGAATTGCGCTCTCTTGTCAGTTCAACAACTTGTAGAGACAGCTCTTGGATCTGCCTGACGAGAGAGTCCATGGTTGGCTGAACACTGCATGAAGATGACTGGGATGGTGGAGGAACAGTTGTGGCAGCACAGATAGTCGAGGACGCACCAACAACCTGAGAAACCTTATCAGCGATGATAGCCAGTTTATCCAAAGGCTCTGAGGATGCAGACAAAACACAGTCTGGATATGTGGTGGCATTCTTTGAAGCCACAAACTTTGCAGAAAGTCATCCTGGAGCTGGCCATTAGACAGCTCCTTCATTTTTCGCAACAGGTGGCTGGGCTTCTCATCTCCTAACTGAAGGTCAGTAAGCAGTTTCTTAATTTTTTGAGTATCCGAGTCGCTGAATTGGGTGATGAGCCGCTGCGACAGAGTGTGATATTTGTCACTGTTCGGAGGGCTTAACGCAATGTCCGACACGTAGGAGAGAGTTTCAGCATCCAGGTTCGCAACCAAAGCAGAATACTTAGTATCATCACTGGAGATACCACTGAATGTGAATGCATGGTCGCATTGCGCAATCCATAGACGAACGTTCGATTTCCAAAACGGCGGCAGCCGCAACGCAATACGAGCGACTTCAACGGTTTCACTAGTCATATTGTTGAATAAGCACGAAGCGAAACGAATCTCCGAGCAGATGCTTCAAGTGGCCTTGAGGAGGAGAAAAAAAAATCTTTTGCTACGTACTGATCATCCGTAGTAGAAGAATTTGTATTGCATGCGCCAGTAGAACAGAATAGCTTACGTGTTTTTAAGTCCAAAAGGGGTCACCACTGCCGCGTTGCGTGGTTAAACATTCTTCACTACAACACGGTTGAATAAAATAACAATAAACATTTATTAACTTTAAAGATAAAAGATTAAATGAGCAATTAAGAGGTAAGCTTCCAAAAACTACAACACATGGTAAAACCAGGCACGCTAGAATAATAACAGATCAATTCAGTTCAGTTTTGGAGTCGTTTTGTTGAGCTGTAAGGTCGCTGCCGATGAATCTTCGATCACGCACGGGAAAAAATCTCGGTTCAAAGTGAATTTTCTGACTGTCTTGGAGGGCCGCATAAAATCTCTTTGAAAGGTCACTAGTTGCCAACCCTTGTCGTAAGGCAAAACAAAAAGAACATTTTTTCTCCCGAATTCCGTTGCCCAGAAAATTTGCCTCTTGCTTACTTAAATAAAAATAGAATTTATTTATTTATTTTGTCTTTCCAAGTAATACAAAATATTTTCCACGCATGCAATGCACGTTAAGTATTTCAGAATAAAGAAATTTCGCTAATTTTAGTCGATTTTTTCAATTCCTACACTATTAGCTCACACTCTCTATTTATTTATTTATCTTGGTGGAATTTTAAATCGTTAATAAAATACATTTTAAAGCGCTCAATTGAGCTGAAATTTTATATACATGATTATTTTGGGTAAAAATACGATAATTTAACTAAAATTAATTAATTAATTGGAACTAATTATTTAAACATTTGCAGATACAGTCACGTTGGTTTCATTTTTAGCGACTTGAGTCAAAACATTAAAAGATTTTTTTTCTCACGTTTTAAGGCATTCAGTTGAACTGAAATTTTATATACACGATTGTGTTTTGGATGACAATACGATACTGTAATGATATTTAATAAAAATTAATTGCCACTTTTTGTTGTGATTCTGCCATATGTATATACATATTTATATTAATTGTAACGATTTAATAAAAAGTAGCTAAAATAAAATTTTCTTTCTTGATCTAAGTAGGAATTGATTAAAAAAATTTTTTTTGTGTATATTACTTGTGTATTGAATATATATACTGAGCAGTATTTCTAAAAAATTAGTATATTTTTGATTTTATATGCATTTCATTATCCATATCAAAATAGGGAGGAAAATGATCTGAATAATGCATTAACATAAACTGATTTGATGAAGTAATTTTTTTAAAAAAAATTTGAATTGAAACAGATTTACTGGGTAATTCTGGAATTCAGACAAATTTTTAGTTACCGTATTTACTTAAATCTAAGCTGCACCCCAAATTGTCAACAAGTCTTTGTGGAAAGTGAAAAATAGTGCACCAAGGCAGCCGCCATGTTCACCATGGTGACCAAGATGATTCGGCTGTCGCAGTCGTTGGTTTTGCTGGAGGCAAGAATTTTTTTTTCAGGTAGAACTTAAAATGTTAAATTGGATTCATGTAGGACGAATTTAATGGTCAAAATATGACTTGAAATTCACCAGAATGTTCCTCTAACCACTCGGCCATTATGACATAATGCGTTATCCTGTTAGTAAACGCCATAACCCACTGAGAACACAGAAAGGTTGCAAATGGTCTGCAATGATGTTCCCATAACAAACAGGTTCCAGGAATTGTGCTATGGGGATGATGGGTCCTAACGTGTTCCGTAAAAACGTCATCTGCACTGCCACCACACCCTCATATCTTGCCAACTGAACACCTAAGGACTAAGGTTTTTGTTGTAAATCGACATATTTGCACCGACATGTCAATGTGATTAACACGAAAACATGATTCATTGGATCAGGTAATTTTTCCATTCTTATATGGTCCAGTACCGATGTTTCATGACACATTTCATGTGCTGTTGGCAATGTCATGCTTTAAGTGCAGAAGCGTGATTCGGGTGCTGGCTCATGCGTATCAGTATAGGATGCACTATATTTGGACACACACCATTTGGGTAACTTCTATTGTAGCTTCTGGTAATATCGACCGCTGCAATCAGCCAGTCATGACGAAAAATGCATAACAGTCTTCACGTTTCTCTTGATAAATGTTCCATACCCGGCAAACCACTGGTAGATTAGTCAATATACAATTAATAAACTAACTTTAACAAGTACTCACAATGGCTGTATATGAGCAGCTCACCTAACACAATGTTCCTGAAATTGATGTTCCTGAGTACCGAACCGTAATGACTTTACTTTTAACGAAATATGATAAAGTTACTTCGAAAGCAATTTGAAAGAATATTTAATCTAATCTAATCATTAATTTTGCGTGTTAAATCTAAAAAACTTATTTAAAAAATTTAAAATATTAAGTATCATTCTGTTGACGCTAACAAAATTCAATATAATTGATATTGCAAAAATGATATAACTAGAGCTAATAAATGAAATGCACCGCTTTGTATCTGGCCAAAGGCAGCTAGATTCAAGGGAATTCATCGAAAATATTTCAGGTGCAAAAAGATTTTAATCCAACGAATAAGGTTGTTTTAGTTGTCATTGGAAAATTCAATAGATTTAACTCAGTAGAAATTGTTCCTTTAAATACGTTGTAAAGTATTTCGGATACCAAATCAAAATTTAGGATGATTATTGAGTAGATAATCCTTATTTGAATAAGTAGTGATGTCAATATAAAATAGAATTAATAGCTCTAACTAGCAGAAAAAAATTAATACAGAAAGAAGGAAAAATTAGATTCCTTCTGTATTAGTTGTTGTCTGCTAGTTAGAGCTACTACTTCGACAGAAGAAAAACAAACCCAAATCGTTGACATTTGCATGAATTTGCTTTCTAGGTACAAATGAAGGAATTTTTTGCAAAAAAATCATTATGGTGGATGAAAAATGGATTTTGTTTAACAATCCTAATTACAGAAAAGAATGGGTTAATCAAAGCCAGCTAGAAAAAACAGTTCCAAAAGCGAATATTACTGTGTCTGCTGGGATTAGAAAGAAGTCATTTACTGTGAGCATCTGTGGATACTGGTCACACTGTTAAAGTGGAATTTCCCAACTGATTAAGGTGATGGCGGGCCATTAGTTTAACACCTTACATGACATCTAGATGGCGTTGGCTATTGCGAAATTTTTGGCACAAATATTTGTCTCAAGATTCCCAAGATGGGCAATAAATTTCTCTCTCGGGTAACCTTTTCAATGAAATTCTCCCCTTCAGCGAAAGGGAACACGCGGGGGGCTAAGTGAGGGTGATGGTCGTCAAACTAGTAAAATAAATGTTAGCTCTTTTTTTTTTTTTTTTTTCGGGCGAGGGGTTAAAGCAGCAGAGTGAATCTTGACCATGAAAGACTTCTCATGTCTGGACATTGGTCAATCATCAAACTTTTTCAACTCTTGGACCCCTTAGAACTGTAACATGTTTTCGAGGAAACCCCTTCTTCGCTGAAGGGAATATATCTTAAAATAATATTTAAAGTATATAGATAAACATATATATTTTTGATATTATATGTAAAGACAATTTTAAAAAAATATTTTATTTTTTATTAAAAACTTTTATGATGTAATTTTAATGTTATTTACTCATTGATAATATAAATTTGTGATCCAAATGTCACCTACGCATGCATTATACTTAGTAACTGAGATATGTGTTCACAATTTTTTACACAAACTATCGACGTATAAGCTTTTTGAAATTATCTGCAGTAGCATTTCATATTCCGTGTTCAATTCGTTTTTGTATTTTGTTTTTGCTGCCAATCGCGTTAAAAATATTTTTCACTTTCTAAATACATTTTTGTGAATGGCATGAAAATGTTCATAGCTGTGTGAGAAATTCTGCGTATATAGCATGAATTGGTAACCTAAGATATAGGTCTTCTAGCTTAAATTTAAATTTTAGCATCGAATCTGTTCATATGTCGATAATTTTTTTATCTTCTTCATTATAGGTGTTTTTCCCCCACAAATGTAAAAGGTTTCAAAACATTGTACTAACTAGTATAAAATTACTTCGTGGAGCTCGGATAGCAAACAATAGTATATTCACAATCTACTGCATAAAATAAAGTTTTAAAATTCATTTATTATATTACAGTAAAAGTTTTAAAAATTTTCAAATTATGTATAAATAAAATTTTTAATTTTAGTCTATGATCTTTAGATAATTGTGGCTAAACGAATTTCATGAGAACATAAATCCATTTTGCATACATATTTGTAATTTTTCTTTCCCATTTTTTTTTTATTGGGACTCGTGGAACACAGTTTGTCGATCAATTCTCTAGATAAATGATGTACAGAACGAAACTGTTTAATTTTTCCTGAACAAATGATTTTTAAAGGAAGAATAGGTGGATTTAAAGCAATGAAAAATTAAATTTCACGTTTTAATGAACAAACAGTATGATACAATTTTACTTTTATACAATAGAACTGGGGTTTTGGCAACCTATTTCACGAGAGGTACAATTCTCAGAGGTACTCTGAATTACTCAACAAATGTGTCAATTTTTGAGAGGATGGAAGATGATAAATTTATAATGGTCCTTATTATACGAAGATCTCCAGAATTATGGACAATTGCGAAATTTCGAAAAAATCGGAAAGAGAGATATCTCGAAACATAAATTTACAGCTATTTTGTGAATTATTGGATGTCATTGCTGGTGAGATTTAATTGTTTGAAAAGAGAAGATCGCGTGCACTCTGCTCTCCGCTTTTAATTGATTTTGAAAAGGCAAAAAAAAAAAATTCTCTGTGTGTGTGTGTAGCGCACTTCCTTCAATAGAATCCTCCCCTTTCTCTGCAGGAGGAAGAGGGCCATAGTATTTACGACTGTGAAACGAAATACTTTTTTTTGGGGGAGTAAAATAGTGTTGACTCTTGACCATGAGAGAGATCTAAAATGGCTTTCTTACTTTTTCGACTCATGGATTCTGATAATTTGTTATGAATGCTTTATTCGTTTCTAACTATGGAAAAAATCCTATGTATTTTGCAATCTAAATTTTAGGAGCTGTTCTTGTTTTAATATAGATTTTACCGTCAAATGTCTTTTAAAATGTCAATAAGTTGTTCGTTCTCCTTGATTATAGGTGTTTTTATCCACAAATAAAAAAAAAAGTTCATTTTCCATTATAAAACGATTTAGTTGTGCAAAAACAATGTATTAACGTGAATAAATTTGTTTTGTTGGTCCCGGTACAGTAAACAATGGAATATTCACAATCTAGTAGGCACTACATATAAAGAAAAACGATTTAATATTCTTTTATAATGGAATAATAAATGTTTCTAAAAGTTACAAAATAAAGTTCTTATGTACAAAAAATAAATGTTTCAGAAATTTCCAATTAGGTATACACTTACACCTGTATTACATTATTAAAGGTTTAAGGGAAACAATTTTGAATAGAGTTTTCTTTAAAAAAGTAGTTTTAAATGTTAAAAAGGTTAAAGGTTATCAATTTTGATATTTTTCTAAGATAGTATGCAGCTATTTCATTAAAAAACTGGTTAATTATGGTTTTGACCATTATTTTACGTATGTTTGTAAAACAATTTTTAAATTTAAAAAATATTTTTTATAAGAAGTGGTACGTAAATGAAAATAAGCATTACAAAATTATTTCATGTTCAGCAAAAAAAAAAAAAAAAAAAGGAAGAAAGAATAAGATATTTTGAAATTAAAATTACTTTTGTAACTTTAGAGAACGATTAAAATATCATTATAAGGGAGAGAAAATAGGCTGGCAATTAATTATCAAGCACAATTAATCAAGCATATAATATATAAACATTGCTTTTATTTTTTCTAAGAAATTTATGTTTATTTAATGAATATATGTCAATAACAATTTTTCAATTTGGAAGTTAACATTATATTTAAATCAAAGAAAATTGCATTATTGTTTAATTTTTGGGCATATTTGGTAACAAAATAATAGTTTCATTCTATGTAGGAATCCAAATAAATGGCTAAGTAAAAAATATACTTAATTATAAAAATATATATCACGGACAGTTTTTACGGTATCCTGTTCGAGAAGATATAGGAGGTCACAGTAGCCAAGAGTTCATGGTTACGAACTCGTGATCGACGTGGTGTTGCATCGTCCGTTTGAATTCTGGTGTCCCTGCTGAAGATCCGCTATGTAGAATTGATTGATTGAATGATTGAATATTAACGTCGCACTGTTCAGCTACACGAGGGCTTTTGGCGACGGACCACGTAATTTTGAACCATGGTCAAGTGACGTGGACGACACCTGAGCTGGCACCCCCTCTCCTAACTCCCACACCACACCAACGGGAGGACGTTTCAGCTCTCGACAGATTTAACGTGCATCGCTGCCCTACACGGCGGGTCTTTAATGGTATTGGGCTCGAACTCGTGGCAAGGCAAGCCACGGTCCGATACCTATACCACTCGGCTACCGCGGCCGTCCGCTATGTAGAAGGCTGAACCTCAAAGCAGATGTTTGAAGTAGATGATACTATATGTTGCTAATGGTGGAAATTTTGGGAGATTGCGGTTCCAGCTCTGATTTCGTCCTCGTCACTTGATCGAAATGACGAGGTCGGCGATAGTCCCAGTGAAGCTTCAAAAAGCTTGACGTTAATCAAATAATCATTCGATAATATATAGGTTTCATTTCCTAACCTATATCAATCATTTTCTGTTTTTTGCTTCTACTAGATTCCTCTACATATAACGGCTCCCTCAAAGGCATATTTCGTGGTGCTCTTCCATCAAGAATTTCAGGAAGAACACATATTTAAAATAAAACTTTTCTATAGTTTTGGAATAATTCCTTTCCAAAACTCTTCGTTTGCCTCTATACGCAGAGTTAACGAATCCTTTTTGCACCATAAATACAGATCACACCATTTCCGTTGTGTAATAAATAACTGACCTTGTATTTGAAAGTAAAATTTATGATTTAATGGTAAATAGATTCCCCTTTCATTGGAAAATTTGAAACCTAGACTATTTTTTGTAATTAAAAATTCCAGCAGATTTGATTCAAATCTCGCAGAATAAGGGCATTTAATTTCTATGAGTCCATCATCACCAACCAATCCATCGGGTGAAGCACACAAAAGGGTTTATCTTTGTCCACAAATAAGCCACATATATTTACTTCAGTTGAATATTCCCTCTCATACTGCTTCCGAGCGATCTCTTCGTTTGCCAATCCATATTTCATTGCTGCATTGCATAAGTCTCTACCATACACAATGCGCATCACAAGCTTCGAACACGGAGTAGATTTTTTCCTGCAAGCAATTTCTTTGAAAAAAGATGAGAGTCTCAACGATCTCTCATATCTCCATCGTTCAGAAGATGCTTGCCCCCTAGTTTCGCTCTCTAAATCATAGATATTTTGTACTTTTAATTTTGTGAAAGATGGTTTTCCATTAAATTATCGTATATCTGTACTGGCACATGTCTTTAGACATGTAGCGAACATTCATTACACTGAATTTTCTTCGAATTTATTCGAATCTAAGCCGCACTTTTTTCCCGATACTTAGGCTACAAAAATTCTGGTGCAGCTTAGATTCGAAGACTGAAAAAAGTTTTTAATGCTGGTAAAGTAAATTAATTATTCACTTTTTATTAATTCGCCTTTATTATTTTTTTTTATTTCGTTTAGTTAGTGATTGAATATAAATGTCATATTGATCAGCTACACGAGGGCTTTTGGTGACGGACCTCGTAACTTTGAACCATAGTCAAGTGACGAGGACGACACCTGAGCTTGCACCTCCCATCTCCTAACTACCACACCAATGAGAGGACGTTTTAGCTCTCAGATTTAACGTTCATCGCTCCCCTACACGACAGAACTTCAGCGATACTAGGCTCGAACTCATGACACGCCAGCCACAAGTACGTTACCTTGACCACTAGGGTATCGCAGCCACTTTTCATTCCGTAAATATATCATATATCGATAATATATTTTACACTATTTTTTTTTCACAAAATGTGCTGAGAATTTGGGGTGCGGCTTAGAATCTGAACATAATTAATTGAAAAAATAAGTTTCTGTTAATTAAATTAGAAAACAATATTTTGTGTTAATAATTGTTCCAATGGTTTATGGTAAAGTTTTACGTCAAATATAAAATCGATGGGAAAAAAAATTTTTGTTAGTTAAAAAAGAAAATAATAATATAATAATAATAATTGCATTACAATAATTAGATTAAAATTTTAATTTGTGAGCAAGGAGTAGTAATTTGTGTTCTTTAGAGTTAATTCACAACTTTCGATCAAGTATAAAGTAAGTATACTTTCATTCTTCGTTAAGTCATTTCGCAGAATTTAAATATTCTTACAGACATTCCTTCAATAACAGACAAAAAAAAAAAAAAAATCTAAGCTGTATAATTATAAACGATTTTTTAAAGCACACATGCAGAAAATATTTAAAACTTTCCTAAATCGAAAGTTCGTCAGATTTGAGATGTTAAATCTCTCTGTACATCATAAATCTTTTCCATTGTCCACTATTTGTAACAATTTGCAAGTTACCATAATTTCAGCTGGCGACTATATTTCAGAAAGATATCGCCAAAAATAAGTATTCGTAGCCAAGAATAAATTCGCTTTTCAAACGATGGTGGTGCCATCTGTTTGAGATAGTCCTAACTACGCCAAAAATAATTCAGAATGAACTTAAAATTTAAAAAAAGTTAATTAAGAAAAACATAAAACTTAATTCTGGCTACACTAGTCCAAAGAGGGAAGCTTGCTTTCTTATATACTATTTAATTCTACTCTAAAAAATGTTTTTTTCTGTTAAAATGTCTTTTGCGTTTCCACCTCCTATACTTTAACATAGAAAGTCAAATTTCATTTTGCAAAAACGCTGAAAACTGTGTAATTTTCAAAAAATCAAAATTCAAAAAACACTATCCTTTAAACAATTATTTTCTTTATATCCATAAAAAATTTTATTATCATTGGAGCTTTTTCCTGCCCACAAATGTCTTTGCCGTTTCATCCCTATCCTTTAACATTGACCGAAAACAGCCTTAAATTAAGTGTTGTTCTCTAGAAAAAAAGACCATTTACGGGTCGAGGAAAGCACAAAATGATATTGTTGTACGGCAACGTTCGTCCACATACAGCAAATTACCCCCAAGAACTCGTTTTAGGCTGGGAAGTTGTCTAGTCTGTGGTATATTTCTCCTGGGTCTGACGAAGTCAGACAAGATTAATTAAATCGCTGACTTTCAAAAGGTCGAGCACAAGAAGGGGATCAGTGTAGATATCTTTGCTTGTGAGATCCATGCAACACATTATCTGTTCGGGGGAAGCTTGGTTATCTTGACACCTTAACTTACGAGCTCGTTGATGAAATTTATAAAACAAACATATTATAAAAAATAGTTGCGTTGAAAATAATTTATTATAAATATTTTTAATTCAAATATTCGAATTTTTAGAAAGGACGAATACTAAAACCCCTGTTTGGTTTTTCCATCTTTATTTTGATGCGTACACAATTAGGCAGAATGGCTACCAAATCAAACAATTTTCTTTTTAAAAAGATAACTAATTACTTATGCAAAAATTATACGAAAATGCATGCAAAGTTTTTTTCCCTGAAAAGTAAGCAACATCAACGGGGAGAAAGTATGTAAGAAATTGCATTTATTTTTAATTGAAACTTATGAATCATATTAACGAATTTTTTATCATAGTATACCGTGACACAATTTCTTATAAAATTGCTTTTAACACCATATTTCTTCAGAATGTGATCATAACAAACATATATATATACTGCTCAAAATAACTAAAGGATATTGCGGTTTTAGGTGGATCTTGTGGCTGGGAAACTTTTTAGCTGATTGTTACATGGTCCACAGACGTAGTAGGTTATATGAGAATAAATTACACATGTTTGGCAGAAAAAAATGCATTTTATTGCGCATTTGTGTACAAAAGGAAAAAAACACAATTTGTGCATATGAGAAAAAAAGAAAAGGTGTTTTCTTCAAAGGAAATCATTTTCAGTAGGTGGTATGGTTTCCACGGACGGCCAGCAACGTTGAGCGCCTTTGAGGCATGGGGTCAATGAGGCTATTAATCACGAATTAGGGTATTCTGTCCCACTCTTCCAGAAGAGCTCTCTCCAGTTCTTGGAGAGTTTGTGGGGGTTGGCTGGCGGCCAGCAACTCATCTTTCTAGAGCGTCCTAAACGTGCTCTATTAGATTCATGTCTGGAGAACACGCTGGCCATTCCATTCGTACGATTCCTTCCTTGAAAAGGAAATCCTCCACCAGGTTAGCACGATGTGGCATGCAGTTATCGTCCATTAAAATAAAGTCATCTCCAATTGCTGCAGCGTAAGGGACTACAATAGGTCTGAGGATCTCATCCCTATATCGGCGAGTAGTCAGAGGTCCATCTCGAATGATGTAGAGGTCTGTGCACCCGTCAATGGAGATGCCACCATACACCAACACTCCCTCACCGCCAAATCTGACACTTTCGTGCACGAACGCAGGATTATTCCTACTGCCATGGTCCATCCAGATGAAAATACGCCTATTATCCGGATGAACAGAAAAACGGGACTCGTCAGAAAAAGGAACATTGCTCCGTTCATTTCTCCACCAGTTCACATGCTCTGTTGCCCACTCACTGCGGTCGCGACGATGCCTTGATGTTAGTCTAACATATACCATCGATCGGCGAGAATACAGACCTACACCATGGAGCCGGTTTCGGACAGTCTGAGTTGAAACCGTGGTGACAGTAGCCGAGCGAAGGTGTTGTTGGAGAAGAGTAGCATTCATATTTCGGTGTCTCCGAGCCGTTAACACTAACTAACGATCTTCATTGGGCGCTGTTGCCCGTCTACGACCTTGTCCTGGTCTTCGACCTGCACTTCCAGTCTCCAAAAAACGGTTCCAGATCCTGGAAATCACACTTTGTGACACTCCAATGGCTTGCGCTACTTCGGCTTGAGTTTGGCCCCGTTCTAACCTACCAACAACTCTCCAAGCTTCTGAATCGGTTAAATGACTTCGCTGAGACATCGTACTCATCGAAACACAGCAGTCACTGAATGCCGATCATCCTTGTCTTCATTTCAGTTGAAAGTCAAATTTCATTCGCTGCCGCTGAAGCGACGTTTTTGACGTCGAACTCAAAATTAGCATACTCCACAGTTTGAAAATCAGAAAAATTTGCATTTGTGATTATCTTCTTCCATTTTCGGCAAAAAATTTCGCTTATATCTTTATTTTATATAAAACTTACAATATCCTTTAATTGTTTTGAGCAGTGTATATTGTAACAATTGGTGAACTTTGAGCTCGAAAGATTTAATTTAATTAAGCTGCCTGAACATGTTGAATCTTCAGTGACACTAGGACAGTGACACTGTGACACGTTGGCTCCGAGTTCGTCACCATAACCATTCGGCTACCACATTCATATGTAGTTAGATAAATCATCCAGTTTATAAAATTTGGGATTTATAGAATTAACATTTTTTGTTCAAAAGGTTTTATTTAAAAGAGAGAAACCACTACTTCAAAGTACAATTATTTTTTAATCACATATTTTTAAAAGAATTACAACCTTTGTAAATGATGAAAGTATTGCTTTTATATGCTTAATCTACTTCAAACTAATCTTACATGTCAGTTATTAATTAATATTGTTAAATTCAGTCGAAGACAATGCTTCCTCTGTGATGTTTTGTTCCGGTGCTTTCAATTTATCCATCATAATGAAGAAGTACAAGATCAGGACAACCACAATGATGAGAAATAAACAAATAGTTATATACATTTTCGCCAAATAAAATCCACATTTAAGAAATCTTTCATGAAGTTGGGCTCTTCTCACTGATACAGAATGAGCAATACTTCTAGGGACACCATGTGGTATATCTGAAATGAAATAAAAGTAATTATTTTATTGTATATTAAGGGAATAACCAAAACACCATTTTTAATCCGCGAGCGTATTGATATTGCTACGTAGATAAGAGTACGTGGAATTTATGCTATTAATCACAAAGAGCAAGACATTTCTTCAGGAGCGATGAAAATTTATTGTAAAAAGTAAATCCTTGAAATATAGGATACAGCACTAAATTTCACCAGTAAGTTTTTACACTTTTCATAGCAATCAGACGCAACTATCAGTGTCTAAAATATAAGTTTGTTAAAGATTATTTATAAGCAATCACTCTTCCTATTCAAAAGCCGATGTAATAACTAATCGCTGGTCGACTCTTCAACGATCAAAATATAATACTGTCTTATCTTCAGCGAGCGGTTGCTATTTATAGTTTACACGGGTTTTCCCCGAAAGATCCGCTTGCGTCATAGATCGTGATGTTAATAGTTTTCTCCAATAATTTCCAAAAGCAATCATATGGTCACAAACAGCGTTGCCCAAATGAGGCCAACTTGGCTCTATTGCCCACATTTCTCCAAGTTTCCAGTGAACTGCCATTATAATATAAGAAAAGGCGTTGCTTACGAATATTACAACTTTAGCTTTAAATTAATACAACAGAAAGTAATATTATCGCATTACACATGCACATATAAATTATTTACGCTAATATTTAACTGATGATGAGCCAGACGGGAAGAGTAACCAGACGAATGCGGGAATTTCGGGCGCTGTGGTAGAGTTGAAGAAACCTACACGTATGCAAATCTCCCCCTTCTGACGGTGTTGCTGCGGGAGTACTGACCACCAGAACGTGTAGCTCATGTATGATGATACTCCAGCACATTTTTCGATTGCGGCGCGATACGACCTCCGGTAAATTTATCCATGGAGTTAGATATGAAGCGCATGCTTGGACTTGACGCATGGCCTTCACGCTTTCCGAAACTTAATCCGTGGTAATTCTTTTTCTGAGGCCCCTGGAATTGCTTGTTTATGAGATGCCGGTGGCTGCAGCGAGGAATCTCACGGCATGGATCATCGTCGCTTTAGCTGACATCGCCAGCATACAGGATTTCTTTGAACGCATCCGATAGTTCTTCGACAATCGGTGTCGGCTGTGTTATGACCTGCATGGCCGTAAATTCGAACGATTCAAGTGCAATTCACGTGTCGTTGCGTTACCGATGTCGAGCTGTGATGCGTTGTTTGTATTAGAAACACGCTTTACGTCTAATAAATGTATTTCTTACCTCTTAGTACCCTTTTTCATTCCACTCAACATCACACACTTCATAAATGTTTTTGCGCATTACTCTGGTTAAACGTGGTTTAGCGCCTCCATGTTCTAAGGTGATTTGTCGTCCCCATGCTGCGTACTGCCACCCCCCCTTTAAATTTGTCGGTGAAATTCGGCAACACGCTGCGTAATAATTTAAATGCTAAAAAAAATGCTATTTCATGCTAAGGATCAAAACAATAAGGTAAGTAAATCCTTGTCGATTTTTTGTTTTACTTTTAAGCAAGATGTATGTACAAAAGTTAAAGCTTCAAATAATTTGACAAATGTTAAAGACCCCAATTACTTGAAAAATAGTATTTATTTAAAGTAAAAACTAAGAAAGTAACGAAAGAAGAAAAATGTTTATTTAAGTTATTCTAAAATATAAATAAATATTGTATCAAACTATGTGTGTGTAATACATATGATTAAAAATATCTTTATGTTTTTCTATTTTTTTATCGGTAAATAATGATGTTTTTAAAAATGTCTTATGTGTATAAATCACAACACTTGGCTCGCATTTAATGAGTCATTCAAGGTTTTCGACAAACTTTTAATGAAGAGGATGATGAAATTTGACATTGAATTTATGAGCTCAAAATGCGTAGGAGGGGAATTTTAATTGTAACCCTCCTGCAGTTTCTTCATGTGTGTGATATCAATAAAAAAATCACACAAATCAACTTTCTTTCTCTAGCGCAATACTTACTATTTAAAACTATACTAACCGACAAATTTTACCCATTAAAAATTATAAGATTTGGGTAAAGGTTTTTGATTTCAAAAACAGCATTAATAATTCTGTATTACTTAATCTTTCAATATGAATTGGATATGCCGATAAAATCTCTCAAATGAATTTTCACTCAGCATACAAAATTTTCAGGAAAATAGCTCAGCTGATATTTCAAAAAATGAGAGGTATTCTGTAAGATCTCTTGCAATCGAATACTTGTATCAGTCTCACTAGGACTTTCAAGTTATATCCCTATTGCTTTTCACAAAATTTTTAGAAATAAATCATAATTCTTTTTTTTGTGTTTAATTTTACTTCAAAACATACGAGGAGAGACACACAATAAAAACGAGACTAAGTGTGTAGCTTGAAAAAGAGTGTACAACTGTTTTGGTGACGTCACCCCACACACCTTCTCTATCCATGCGACCACTTTTGACTTAAACAATCACTCCAGTTGGGTGAACACATACAACAACTTCTGCCGGAAAAATGTCTAATATAAAATCCGAAAAGCGAATTAACACCACGGAAACATTTCAATTGTTGAACGTGGCTAATGGAGATGAAACTTTGTCTCACGCACGAGTGTTTGAATGGCATAAGTGGTTTTCAAGGGGAAGGGATAGTGTGGAAGATGATGAACGTGCTGTGCAGCGGCGTAGCTAGTCTTGAGTGGGCTCTGTACGAAAGTTCCTTGGGGACACTTGTTAGTGGACCCTTAACATTTTGTGATTTTTTGCTTTCGTGTTTTGGGGCCCCCAGAGCTTGGGGGCCCCGCATCACGATATGGCAGTAGCTACGCCCTGGTGCTGGGTGCCCAAGGTCTCTCTCTCTCTCTCTCTCAGCAATTACAGACTTAAACATTGTTAAAGTTCATAACGGGATTTGGGGTGGTCGAATGTTAAGTGTACGAACAGTGGGAGAGTTAGTTAAGTTGGGCAGGGAAACTGTTCGACGCATTTTAACTGACGTATTACACACGAGGAAGATTTGTGGAAAAGTTGTTCCAAAAGTTCTGTCCGATGATCAAAAACAGTGCCATAAGAACGTGTGTGGACATGTTAAAACACTTTGCACACGAGCCAAATTTATTAGGATCTGTTGTAACATGAATTTTTTACCTATAACCCCCAGAAAGTAATCTCCTGTCGATGCAATGATAGTCTCTAGGATCTCCAAAAAATCATGCCTGTCAAAATAAAAATTCAAGGCGATGTCAATTGTCTTCTTCGACATTTATGGAATTGTAGTGGAATTCAGTGGGTTCCCAGTGGCTAGACTGTTAATCAACACTACTACATTGAAGTACTAAATGACTTCGTGAAAAAATTGGGGAAAAAAGGCCACAGGTGGGGAGCGATAAATGGCTGTTGCACCAGGACACAATTCCCCCGCTCGCACTTCTCTATCTGTCAAGCAGTTTCTGACCCACAAAAACATTACTGTGATGGAATATCCATCTTATTCACTTGATTTGGTTCCATGCTATTTTTTTTTAATTTCCTACAGTTCAATTTTACTTAAAGGGAACCCATTTTACCTCAGTTGAAGTTCAGGCAAAAAAGGAAAATCTCCCGAAAGGCCTTCCAAAAGCGTCATTCAAGAACTGTTACAAGCAATGACAACACCGAATGCAGAGGTGTGTGAATGCTGAAGAGGACTACTTTGAAGGTGATAATGTCATGAAGAGCTGATTCTGTAAGTACAATAATTTATTGTACCAGTCTCGTTTTTTCTTTGTGTGTTAAACATCGTACATCTTTCATTAACTCTCTAACATCACATTAAATAAACAAACACGCTTTCTTTATTTTCATTTCTGATAAATAAGACCTCTAATTAAATATTGAAAACACTAACTACTGTGCAAAGTCTTCGTTAATAACTTCTCGTGACACATAATTTGGGTATAAAAATGAAATTGATTTTTCAGGATCAAATTGGTCCTGTCAAACAGTATTCTTTGGTAGGTGACAGGTCGACTGATAGACCCTCTTTATGGTTTGCGAGGTACGGCGACACAGATAATTTCAGTCGCGACAGCCTTTTCTCTCGAAAGAACCAATGGAGGGACCAAGACAGAGGGAGTCGGGTGCAGACACTCGACGCTCGCCAACCAGAAATTATTTGGTGTGTGGAAGAGGCTAGACCAGGATGTTTACAGAATCGGTTCGGAATTTACTTTTTCATATTTTCATAATAATTGGGGCTATAATATTTTTGGAAATACATGTGAATACATCAAAAATTAATATAAATATTCACTGAAAATGATTACAAAAATGTACTGTACGCAGTAAACAAAAATATCTTGATAATAATATCTACGGATACACTAGAAAAATGGAACAATCGTCAGTATTTTAGTATGAAATTGTGCTCGTGTTAAAAACATAAATTAATATAGTAAAAGTTAATACTTTGTAATTTAGGCAAAAGGCTATCTTCATCTGGAGGCTCATTTAAGTCTGTATTTTTAAAAGTGAGCTGAGTCGTTCTGAAAGAGGGCCCCGCAGAATAATCATCAATATCATCTTCCAGATTGTGCAATTCGATTGTCTGTTGTTTTTCAGGGTCTTCAGCCATAGTTTTCCTGTATGAATATAATAATAATTACAATAAAACAAAAACAAGCTGGGAACAGTTCTTTTATAATACTCAACACAATTCCTCCCCCCCCTAAAGTTTACTTATTATTATAACCAAGATGGGAAAGAACCTCAGTATTTGTTGTGAATTATTACATTTTATTCTTAAATGGATGTTCTGCAATAACAAATGTTAAATAGTTAAGTTGAATCTTGATTTATATTTTTCATTGTGTGTGTGTGGAGGAGAAAACCTACGTAAAATCAGGGATTTATTTAAAAGGATAATTTCAAGAAGTAAAACTTAAAAACAAACTAATTTTATTTTTGTAACTCGACAGCAGCGAGCGATCTTCAGACCGAGTTTCACGGAATCCATGAGTTCCACAAAGCATGCCCAAGGGTTCCACGAGTCAAAAGTAAAATTCAAAAAGAAAAATATAAATATGTTTTCAAAACAGATTCATGTTCTATATGGAGTTTGCATAACCACAAATATGGTATTAGTCAGTGGCGTAACGTACAACCCCACATCGCGGGGGAAGAGGTTCTATGGGGTACAAAGCCTGTCTGACCCCTTTGTAAGATCCGACTTTGGGCCCAAAATCTGACTTTGCAGAGGGGACCTAATATTCTTCATTACGCCACTGTTATTAGTACTGTATGGGTATATATATAGGGAGCACTCTGTTCTTCCTATCTCCTATCCTTGAGATTTAGAGTGACTTTGAAATGCTTTCTTTCGTCCGTTTTGAAATAAGGTACTTAGATATAATAAATTTAAAAGCGTTGTTTTAAAATAAGTAAGAAATACTTTCTGAAATTAATAAAAAAATACTTATGCTACATTAATAATTAAGGTTGAATGAAACCCAGGAGGGGAAAAAAGACTTTCTGTTAATATAAAAAACTGATTGCTATCAAGTCTGATAAACGGAACTGGTGATACACTGTCAGCATATATTGGAAGAAAACCATCCTTTAAAAACTTTTTAAAAAAGAGTGTGTGTGCTTATGACCACACGATAAAAGTGACAACTTCAAATTTTGTAATGTTATTTCAAGGATTAGTTAGGTGAATAAAAAAAAAAAAAAAGGTGGTATTAGTATTGTCATATAAATTGATTTATTCACATGTCTGTAGTCATAAAGTAATATTTTTTACGAAATATACAATCGTATTTGTGAATTAATTGTATTATAAGAAGGAAACAATAAGTTTATGATAGCTGAAATAGGTTATAAATACTTTATATATAGATTCAAAATTATTTAAATATCTAAAAAAACTCCGTCAAGCGTTGTTCCGTACTTTGTAATGCCTTAATTTGGATCATTTGGCATAATTAAAACGAATTTTGATTTAAAAAAATCAACAAAGGGGTTTGGTTTATCTTTTGAAAAATCTGCATTAAAATCCGTACTTAAAATAATAGGCAATTTGTTCAGAAGAGTTGACGCAGCTTCAGTGTATGCAACTAAATTTGTGTGAATAAATTCGATAATTTTCTCTACACTTTGAGTTGGTGAAATATAAATAATAACCATTAGAATTATTTGTCCATTTTCTTCTCTACATTTCGCTGCACAAATTTCTTCGATACATGACTCATTAAACCCAAATGATTCAGTAGTGCTTCTACTACTGTTAAGAGAGTTACAAACCCGAGCGTAACAATGCTTGGCTTTTTAAAACGCATCATTCAAGCTCACTCTCCAGCAAAACGCGCCTAAAGAAGTTATCAGTTCAAAAAACCCTTAGCACTATTTGAATGTTTTTGATGGTTGCAAATGCATTGCATAACCATTAAAAATGACAGGACCTATTTTTATGGGATCATAGTAATACAGTGAAATATGTTTAACACGAAAACGCTTAAGACGAAAAGACGAAATAACGGTTAACACGAAATAATACAACGGTCCCGACAAACTACTATTTATTTTGATACGGTATTTTCTCTGAACTCGAAACGAACATGGTTTAACACGAAAAGATTTCCCCTCTGGGAGAGGGAGGGTATTGAAGTTGAACCGGCTCTTTATGAAATGTTAGAGAAAATTTCTGTATTATTATACTGTCCTACTGCATCATCGGAAGAATTTGTTGCAGTAGATGATGATAATCTGCGTACCCCGCCAATTTGGCAGACGAAGAGTTTTTAGAGTTTGTTCAAAGCTCAAGAAATATCATTGTTGCAGATTCCGAAGACGAAAATGAAATGAACAATGCAGCTTCTGTTCCCACGTTATCCTAAATGGGGAATATCATGTAAGGTATGTTCAGTTACTTAGACGCATATTCCAATGGTGAAATGAATAAAAAAATGGACGACATTGAACAATTTGTTGACTATTTGATGCTAAAAAAGGCAAAACAATGTAGAATATCACATTATTATCCCAAAACTCACTAAATGTGTTTTGTTTTTTAAAAAACATGAAAATTTTGTATATTAAAGTTGCTTAAGTTTTAGTTTTATTTATTTTTATTAAACAGAAGCATATATACATGTACTCTTCTTCTTTATAAGCGTAACAACCTGTTACAGGTCTTGGCTGCCTGCACAGCTCGCTTCCTCCAATTCCAACGATACGCAGCAACTCTCTGCTAGTTTTTAATATTTACAGTTTTTAAGTCATTTTCATCATCGTCTATCCACCTTGTTGGTGGTCTTCCTCTTGTTCGAGATCCCATAGGATTCTTAAATGTGTAGGCTCTGGTCTGGTTGTTTTCAGGGTCGAGCCATCTCAATCTGTTACTTCGGATGACTTGAGTAACTTGAGGTTCTTTGTAAAGCCTATATAACTCGAAATTATATCTAGTACGCCAACATACTTGATCTTTAACAGGCCCAAATAACATGTACTCTAATAAGCTTAATTTTGTTGAATATATGTTTTTTTTTTTTTTTTTTTTTTTTGTTTTTTTTTCTGTTGCAAAATCATTTAACGCGGAAATTCTGTGAACACGACAAAATATTTCAGTCCCTTCAATTTCGTGTTAAACGATTTTCACTGTAGTTGATTCTTTTTTTTCGCATGGAGTGGGTGAAAAATATGTAACAGTTTTACCTTTTATCAGCAAAAAAAGCATTTAACTTTACCCAAACCAAAAGTGAATAGTTGATAAGACCTTAAGCGAAACCTAAACAAGCACTTTCTTTAAGCGATAACGTTACTTTGTGTGTTCCTAATTTAATTTCATATACGAGTATGTTCATAAAATGAATGATGAATTTTCAGCGGAAGGAAATGAGAATAAGTATTTAAGAAAAGATTAAAATATAGAAGATGTAAAAAATTACACTAAAGTATTACGTGTTTAAAAGTTTAAATGTTACACATACTGATAAAAATCATAAAATATTTAAAATCGATTTGCATTTATAAAAAATTGGAGGCGAAAAACCGAAATTTAAAGAGTTGGAATTTCTTCCAAAGCTAATTCTGCAAAAGTGTTTTGATTTTTGCAACTATTTCATTTAGATCTCGAGTTACGCAGTTTTCTTAATTTTGAAAGCAGGCATTAAAAATTTTACAAAATGTTAAAAAAACAAAAATACATTTATTATTTACTTATACATAAGTATAAACTAGAAAAACCTTTTACTAATTTTATGACGGAAAATCTTAATTTGATTCAATACACACTAAAGTTTTAAGTTCAATAAAAGGGTATGTCTTTAATTCAAAAATTCTTAAATTTTGGTTTTCATTGTGAGCATTTTTTACCTTTTTAAATTTCTGATTCTTGATATTTATCCATATTTTTAGTATTATTTTGTCCCATTTATAAATTTTTTCCTTCCATTAAAAAAAAATCCGTGTTTTTTCAAAATTTTTAAGTCGTTAAGTGATTATGTTGACAAAATAAGAATTTTCCTTGATATGCTAAATAAAAATTACCAGAAAAATTAAACATGAAATAAAATAAAACAATAAGTATTCCTTATCTTTGATTAAGTTTTTACGTTGAAATAAAAATTAGAATAAAAGATTCAATTTAGCAAATTCAGATTTTTCAAACCGAGGGTAATATTTTTAAAAAATTATCAGCCAGACCCAATAACTTAAAGATCTCATACTACGTCCCAAATAAGCAGGTAGCAATAAATCTGCCAGACAGGCTCGACCCAAGATAACAATGTTAAAACCCGTACTTGTTTCAAAAGCTGAGATTAAGCTTTCTCGTTAATTTATTTTCCAATTCCAACTATATATATATTAGTTCACTCTCTCTCCCAATATATATATATATAAATATATATATCTTCAAAATTTCAATCCCTAATAAAATAATTTCTATTCATCCATACAAGTTCAAATACATTTTTAAAAACTTGTAATGGATGACACTTGATGTTAATACAGTTTTTTCAAATATTAATTCATTAATTAAATTTTATTTTTTAATTTTAAATTTATTCTGCATTATTTCTATGGTAGTTACAATTAGCTGCAACAGATGGCGCCAGTACATTTTTCTAACAAAGGAATTCACTTTAAAAAATTATATTACTTGTTTTATTATTTATTAATGCCACATTTTGAAGTTACACGCAGACTATTGGAGACGGACCTCGAAATTTTCAACCCAGCCAAGTGATGAGAAAGATATCCCATTCTCTAAATTTCCACACCTCTTTAATGTGAGGACTTTCAGTGCATGTTTCAAGTACAATGCAGTACCATGCATCAGCTCCTCTGCACAGTAGATTTTTAGTAGTACAGGACTCAAAGCTTCGAGCTTTCTCATGTTAGTCCGGTTTCAATTTATAAACTGTTAAAGAAAGAATACTCCCTGGGAAGTGAACGGAGCAAGAGTTCTTATCTCCAATATTGAAATTTGAAGTGTCTGTGATAGTTTTACAATTTGTATAGAGGATAAAAAGTTTAGTAAAAATGTGACGAATCTTTACGGAACCTTTCCACTAATATTCTTAGGCGTCTTTGGGGATTGTAAATTCGGGTATATTTCCAATCAACTCTAAAAGGAGAAAACGGGATATGTAAAGTAGATAAGGTATTTAAGTAGAGCGTTGTAAGTTAGCGGAGATGAAGGCAATTGAGCCAGCAGCAGTAATGACAAAGTTTATAGGATTCAATTGGATTACGATATTGAAGCATTGCTGTTAGTACTCAGCGAAGAAACCTTAGGAAATTAATATACCTGAGAAGAGATCAAAGTAATACCAGGTGATATATTCTAGTTTAATACCGCTTACCACAAGCGTTAGTTTAATAAAATTAGTTTAAGTTAATGAAAGTTAATAATTCAAGTTGCGTGTATTTCTCAGACCTTCTATTCTGGTACACCTTATTGATATTGCGCGTAATTATTGATTAATTTCCTATTTCATAATTTAAGTTAATATTAAAGGTAAATCCCTTTTTGACGTAGACATAAAGCCTACTATGTGTTATTAGATTTTTGATATTTGATCCAAACTGAATAAATATAAGTTATAATTATACAAATGGCGTCTGGTCATTCTTTGCCTCAAATTAATCTTAGTGTCTAGGGTGGAACCCAGGCGGGTTCCCACAAAAATAGAAAAATTAATGCCTGAAAGTTACACTATATAGAGTCATTTTTTCTAATAATGTTATGTTCAAATATTATTGGGATTCTTAGATTGATTTATAAAAAGAAAATTCATTTAGCTTATTACTGAAAATTAATTTGATTTATGTTTCCCAATGTCCCCTAGAAGCTGTTCAAAGGTAGGACATCTTATGTTTGGCATTTTTGTTTATATCTCACATGATATTTATGAAATATAATTTGTTAGTACTAAAATATACAAAAGAAATTATAAATTAGATATGTTAAGCATTAAAAAATTTAAGAATTTATGAATATTATTCTTCGTGAAATTTCAGAAAATAGGGATCAATACACAGCGGGACATTGCAAACTGTACAAACGGGGGGGTATTTTGTTCTCTTCTCATGTGCTTTTGTTTAGCACAAATAGCAACGTGTATATGTTTTTTCTCTCTCGTAAAGTTCGCATGTATCGTCACCAAATTTAATCAATTGTGCGTCATCTTGAACAGTTTTCTTGCTGCTCAAAATACTTACAGGACGTCCTTTACTTTTACGACTTGTAAAACCAGAAATCAGTTGTCATACTTGCTGAAGTCGAGCAGCACAAATCATAGGGGGGATAGCTTACAATCGACATTTTAAAATTAATGAAGTTTGTGGGAAGTATGCTTCCCATGTTCTTATTAAAGGTTAAACAACGTTTAGTATTGAAAACTTGATGTAATACTGGGTAAGATTGAGGCATGCAATTTGATGATTTTAGTGGCACTTTGGTACATAGAGAGATGAATCAATTTAAATTAACCTTTCTCGAATCACAAGCTTTCAGTATAAGCATAATACTTCCTTATTTCATTGTAAAATCAAGTGTATTAAAAAAGAAGATAATACTTGAACGTTATGTAGCATTTTCCAGGATTTAAACAAAACATGTTTAGAAAATTTACAGATCTTCCTTTACATTTATGACTTGAAAATCCAGAAATAGTTATCATGCTAGCCGAAGTCATGTAGCACGAATAATAAATGGGAAAATAGCTTCCCACCGACATTTAAAAATTAATAAAGGTTGTGGGAAGTACACTTTCCACCAGCGGCGTAGCGGAGAACATTTGGGCCCCTCTGCAAAGTCAGGTTTTGGGCCCTTAAGTTGTATTTAATAAAGGGTAGGTACAAAGGGTAGGCAGTCACTCTTCGCGCATCCTAGAACCCTACCTCCCCCCGCGATGTGGGGATGTACGTCAGTGGCGTAACGGAGAACATTTGGACCACCCTGCAAAGTCAGGTTTTGGGCCCCTTAGAACCCTGCCCCCCCACGATGCGGGGGTGTACGTTACGTCACTGCTTTCCAAGGTCTTTATAAAGGATTAAGCGAAGCAAATAGATTTTTAAGAATATCTCTTTCATTCTAATTCTTTGTAATGAAAGAAATTTTCATTCCGATCGGTTCTTTTCCAAAACATAGAAGTAAAGTCGGACCTCTATATAACGAAGTCACTAAATCCCGGAAAAAAGTTCGTTACATGGAAAATTCGTTATGTAGAGGTTCATCTTTTAATATATTTTATAAACCCCATAAAACAAATTTTAAATTTATAAACACTATATATTAAAAAAGTAATTATTCATACCTTTTTGTAAATTATTATATATTCATTTTATTTATCATCATAAAAAGAAAGAAAGAAAAACTGCAAAGAAAACAAGAAAAAAGAATGTTGAAGAGTTCACTGTTTTTTCACTATTAAGAAAATAATTTTATACTAAAATTAATGAATTTTAAGGACATTTTATAATTTAAAGCATACAAGTAATATTAAACATACATTACTTTATAATTAGAACACGGGACAACTCCACTGAGGGTGAAAGAGGATATCGAAGATGTTCCTAGTGAACTGGGAAATGGGGGTTAAAGGTTGCACTTCTTGGATTAAACGTCCAGAACTCTATTGCTCTCGGCGAGTTTGGATCTAATAAAACCAGTTCAAGATTTATGAACACCATAAAATGTGTTAAAGAGAGAATAACTTGAAATATTCAGAAATACTTAAAAAATGGTGATAACAAAAATTGAATCTCAAAAGAAAAAGTTCGTTATATAGAAAATGCACTTCGCTATAGAGAGGTTACTTTACGAAGATCATCGTGAAATGTTCAAGGTTCCAGGAAACAGTTAGCTATATAGAAAAATTCGCAATATAGAGGTTCGTTATATACAGGTTCAATTGTACTTTACTGATAAGTTTATCGATTACACTAATAAATATTTATTACAAAATAACACAATTTCAATTTTTTAATTACTTCTATTTTTTGAAATTCTTATCTAAGATAATTAATTAAGGTTTTATAAACACTCAAAATCAGTTAAAAATTTAATTAAAAAATATTTTCTAACGGAGTCCATTTTTTAAAAAATGTAAAATGCTTTTGAAGTGTATTGAAAGAGAATTTAACAGCAATCGTGAAAAATGTAATTACCGATAACAAACAAGATTGGGAAGCTAAAAACATTGAAGAAAATTTGTATCTATCCTTTTCGGACATGATTGAAAACTGTTTTTTGAGGAAGTAATTCCTTGAACAGATTCTTCTCGATTAATTTTTTCCGCATTCTTTTTAATGCGGCTTTCAGAGTTTCCATCTGAAATTAATTAGCAGAAAATCGTAGTAGGTCGATTTCGAAACTTCTCTTGAAATCTTAAGACGCAAATGTTAACATTAAAAGTATGCAATTGCAGAATTTTTTTTATATAAATGTTGCACAAGACACACAGCGCAAGTTCTGACATTTATAACCGCATAATAATGAATAAATTATTTTTGAGTGGATAAAAACTGAGAAAATTCTATATACTATGAAAATAAAATCTAAAATTTCAAACCTTTTTGTGTGAATTTTTTTTTTAGAAAATTAAGATTTTCGTTTTGATAAAAAGATACAAAAATTATAAAAAAAATTTAAGTAGTGTTTGAATGATAAAAACAATATTATAATGAGAATTTATAAAACAGTGAAATAATGAGTTTATTTTTTAACAATACAGGTTGCTTTTTAGTTTAATGCTACTAATATTAAATGGAGTTTAGTGCATATGTTGATTAAAACTATCCAATACTTCCGAGACATATTTAAAAAAGAGGAGATAATACGCTACTTCAACTTCTTTAGTTCAAAAAGAAGAGGAGAATTAAAACCCCGTATTCTTAACGTAATCCCCAAAGAAGTAAATCAAGTGGCATTAAGTCAGGAGTTCTGGGTAGCCATTGAGCCAGTGGTATGTTATAGTCGACGCTTCATCCAATCCATCGGCGAGGAAAATATTAATAGAAGTAAATTCATACGTCTCCAGCCTAATATAGATAGATTGATTGATTGATTTAATATTAACGTCGCACTGTTCAGCTACACGAGGGCTTTTGGCGACGGACCACGTAATTTTGAACCATGGTCAAGTGACGTGGACGACACCTGAGCTGGCACCCCCCTCTCCTAACTACCACACCACACCAATGGGAGGACGTTTCAGCTCTCGACAGATTTAACGTGCATCGCTGCCCTACACGGCGGGTCTTTAGTGGTACTGGGATCGAACTCGTGACCAGGCAAGCCACGATCCGATACCTATACCACTCGGCTACCGCGGCCACCAGCCTAATATAGAGGTGTATCCATCCAATTGCAGAATAAAGTTATCATTTCATCTTATACTTAAGGTATCCGACTACGTTCGGAACCGTGATTTTGCAAAAGCATATAAAGAGATAATATTTACGATATTCATTGTCACTTAGATTAGAAAACATCTATAAAATTGTTTTAAGAATACTATTACAATAAAAAATTATTTAAGTACAATATTTTGACAAAAAATTAACAAAGAATGACCCATATTCAAAGCATTCTCCTTTTATGAAAAATGCTTCTATTAAAATAATATTTCGACTGTATATAGCTCAGACTTCTGTACAGAGGCTGAACTAGAATTTTTGAAATATACATCTTAGAAGTGGATTCATCCATATTTTACTGCAACAGAGAGGAGAAATTTAAGAAAAAACGCCGATAGTTATTTCAATTGGTAGTAACTCTGAAAATAATGCGAAGTTTTCTAAAATCCTAGTTCAGACTCTCTTGAGAAGTCTTTACTTTATATAGCAGAATATTATTATTAGAGAAGCACTTTTTATAACAGGAGAACGTTTTAAAAAAGATTGTTATAAGTTAATTTTTTGCCAAAATATTGCATTTAAATAATTTTTTTTTGTCATAATGCCCTTAAAATAATTTTATACGTGTATTCTAATCTAAGCGACACTAAATATCATGAAATCTATTTATGCGCTTTTTTAAAATCACAGTTCCGAACGTAGTTGGATACCTTAAAAGATTAAATGTCCTGCGAAAATATTTTCGTGAAAAAAGGAGAGGATGTACGCTTTTTTTATGGTCATATTACTGAATGTTTACTGTTCAAGAATCTCGCAAGTGTTAAACTTAAAATTTGAGACTTTAGGCCCCCTCCACAAACATTTTGTTTGTTTACCTTACAAATGACTTGAACTGTAGTTCATCGGGTCTAATAATTAATCGGTCACATCTCCGTTTTCAAAACGGCGGTACATTGAGAGAAAACAACATCTATAATTTCTTTAGCTTAGCAAGGTCCTTGAGATTTTGTACTATCCACACTTTGTATGAAGTCATTCAAGGCATCTTTCTTAAACTTTTCCAGATAGTGAGCTATCAAACCTGCCTTTTATAATTCACTCTACACGTAGGCTTCTACAAGATTCGTAGCACAGCTTTGTGAACTTTCTCGACTATTTGTGACAGTAAAATCTTTCGTCTTGGCTTTCGAATTTTGCTTTAACAGTCCGTAATTTCAAACGTTTTAAGATAATCTTAAATAAATTCTGTTCTTAGAAGTTCTTTTTCAAATCAAAAAGGCTCTATTGCGTACATCCCTTCCCTTGGTAGTAGGAATGTGTTGGAAGGATACTACGATCTTATACAGGGTGTATCTAAATTCTGCGGCAAAACTTTAAGGGGTGATAGTACACATCAAGACAAACAATAGTAAATAGGAAACTTAGGGTCCCAAACGTCTTCAGAAGGAGATAGGTGCTATTAAAAAGTTTAGGGTTCGAAATTTCAAATGATTCTAAAAAAAAAGGAAAAATGGGTCGATTCGTTAGTGGTTTTCGCTAATATTCTTTTTGTCAGTATTTTCTTGAAAAATAAATTTTAAAGATGAAGCAAAAAAAAATGTCGATAGAGGGTGCTTTAGACTTTGGAGTAACGAACAACTATTTTTTACCGTTATTTTTTTTATCAAATTAAATTCTTTCAAAAGCTTAGACTTAAACTTAAATTTTGAGCTCAAAATCTGATTCGTCGGGGGTGGTTAAGTAGCGCAAACGGAATTGAGTTCAGGAGGTGAAATTTGAAACTCCCTTTCCTCTGAACAGAGTTCAGATATTCCCGATCTCGGTGTCGTAGACCAGGCAGCAACTACTACCTCTTACACGTAAAATAAACGAGAGAGGGATGACAAAATTAAAAAAATTATTCATAATAGACATTAGCAACTTCTCTGCTCAAAATAAAAAGCAACAATTTGATGTACGCACGTAGTGCGCATGAATGAAAGTTGATTGAATGATGACACGCAGAAAATGGTACACGCAAGATTTTCTTGCGGAATCACAAAAACTGCTCGAAAGAGCGCCGACCAGCAAAGATGCAGGCCTCACACCGCCGGCGGAGGGAATGTCGAACATTAACAAATACCCCGGGCATCTTCCGGATTTCGCCTGCTACGACGGCAATCCTCACAACCAGGGCCTCGTCTCTCGGAATTGACGGGGCTTACGTAAACAAGACTCTTCATATGGTTCCAGAGGAAGAAGTCTAGGCAGGAGAGGTCAGGCGAGCGTGCCTGCCGATTTACCGGACCACCCTGCCCAATCCATCGCCCTGGATATGCTGTATCCATTGCACTTCGCACATCTGCGCTGAAATGGGCAGGCGCTCCGTCATGTTGGAACCACATAAGAGCCTTTATATTCGCAGGAATACTTTGCAGTAGAACTTTACATCCTTACATACAGTTTGCACCATACAGTTAAATCCTTGTGTACTACACTTTGCATGCAAATCGGGTATTTTGTGGGGAGAAATTGCTCATGTCTGTTATGAATAACTTTTTTATTTAATTTTGTCAAAATTTATTTTTCAAGAAAATACTCACAAAAAGAATAATTTTAGTGAAAACCGCTAACGAATCGACCTATTTTCCCGTTTTTTATAATCATTTGAAATTTCGGACCCTAAACTTTAATGGCACCTATCTCCTTCGTAAGACGTTCGGGACCCTAAGTTTCCTATTTACTATTGTTTGTCTTGATGTGTACTATTACCCCTTAAAGTTTTGCCGCAGAGTTTAGTTACACCCTGTATATTGAACTTGGGGGATATGCCTTATATTGTTCTTCTTTTATGATATTTTGAGGCTGTAAATTTACTTGTGAATAACACCGCACTTTATAATAGAAAGTCATTTTCTCTTACATTAGCTTTTTCTTATAAGTATTTTCAAATTTCTGGTACAAATAAAATGGTTGTGACGAGCTCAATCAAATGTCACGATTATATTTTAGTTACGTAATATATTACATAATAATATAACTCGGTGCCATTTTAGGTTGAGAAGACAGAGTTAAAAAAAAAAAAAAAAACTACTGTAATTGAGTCATCTGCAGTTTTTAAAATTATTTATCACATTTCTTTCTACAAAATCATTTTGCGACTTAGTAACAATTTTAAATATTTTAATAAAGGCAGAATTGTGTGTAATATTTAAATGAATTAATAAATGTATGAAATGAATAAATGAAAAATATGTAAAATTAAAACAAGTGTCTTCCGAAATATATCGCATTTTGGAAGAGAATATTGTCAAATATATAAGTTAATTAAAATGTTGATTTGGAGAAACTTATTTTACCCATTTCACTGCTATCACAGCCATATTATATTTGGAAAATTTCAAATTACAGGTTATCGAGTTTGCTGAAAATATTACGTTGAGTAAAAAGGTTTCCACCAAAATAAAAAAAAGCTTGTAAAATGATAAATACATACAAAATCATCAAAGCTAATGAGGATAGTGATCTACTTTTAAATCTACAATGGTCAGCAAGCATTTTGGCAACTTTTCAATCGCTTCTGCGAAAAACTGTGGCGTGCACGAGTCCAGAAAGCGATTAAACTCATTTCTGACTTTGTCATTTAAGTGGAAGATTGTGCCCTCAAGATGCAGCTGCAAATGTAAGAATAGATAGTAATCCGAAGGCGCCATGTATGAGCTGTATGGTGGATGTTGCATCAAATTCCACTCCATGGTGTAGAGCGTCCAGTTGGCCATCGCAATAACATGTGCCCGGATATCATCTTGATGAAAAAGAACCACCTTCTTTTCGGAACTCTTTTATACGTTTTTCGCGAATGGCCTCGCTAACTTTGATTAGCATTTTGCTGTATATTGTACTGTTAATAGTCTGACCGCTTTTTAAGTACTCCTTAGAGATAATTCCACGACAATCCCACCAGATACATAGAAGCCCCTTCTTATTAGTTAGCGTTCGTCTTGTAACCGAACATGCTGATTCTTCGGGTGCTGACCAACCTCCTTCACGGCTTGTATTGTTGTTGTACACCCATTTTTCATCTCAGGTCACAAATTCTGTTCAGAATGTTCTTTCCTTTGATCTCTGAGCAGAGCCAAACAGGCCGCTTTTCTCATGTTCTTGTCTTCAGCAGTCAATTCGTGAGGCACCAAGCGGTTAAACTTAAACATATGTGTTTGAGAGCATTAACTATTTTTTTTTGGTAAACCGTCAAGCTCTAACGCAATATTTTGTGCTGAAAAATTTATGTATTGATCAATGATTTGCGTTAACTGGTCACAATCAACCTCAATAGAGCAGCCAAAAAGTGGTTCATTTCAATGTCGAAATTCCCAACTTTAAACTTTCGAAACCACACTTTTACTGCATCTTAAGAAACAGTATTGAAACCTATAAACTTTCACACCTTTTTTGTGGCATTCAGTGGCACTGATTTTATTTCAAAACTCATAGTAAAGGGTGTTTTTTAGAGGTATAGAACTTTAAATTGCAATAAAACAACGATGTATTATTCGATTGACATGAATTTTTTTTATTCGAAAGATAATCTTGTGGCATTACATTTTAAATATGATTTCTGGCATAGGACTGCCACCGGCTGGCTCGGATGTAGTCCAATCTAGACGTCCAATTTTCGATCACTTTTTCCAACATTTGTGGCCGTATATCGGCAATAACACGGCGAATGTTGTCTTCCAAATGGTCAAGCGTTTGTGGCTTATCCGCATAGACCAATGACTTTACATGGCCCCACAGAAAATAGTCTAGCGGTGTTAAATCACAAGATCTTGGAGGCCGATTCACAGGTCCAAAACGTGAAATTAGGCGGTCACCAAACGTGTCTTTCAATAAATCGATTGTGGCACGAGCTGTGTGACATGTTGCGCCGTCTTGTTGGAACCACAGCTCCTGGTCATCATGATTGTTCAATTCAGGAATGAAAAAGTTAGTAATCATGGCTCTATACCGATCACCATTGACTGTAACGTTGTGGCCTTCATCGTTTTTAAAGAAGTACGGACCAATGATTCCACCAGCCCATAAAGCGCACCAAACACTCAGTTTTTCTGGATATAACGGTGTTTCGGCATACACTTGTGGATTAGCTTCACTCCAAATGCGGCAGTTTTGTTTGTTGACGTAGCCATTCAACCAGAAGTGCGCTTTATCGCTAAACAAAATTGTTGGAAAAAGTCATCGAAAATTGGACGTCCAGATTGGACTACATCCGAGCTAGCTGTGGCAGTCATATGCCAGAAATCATATTTAAAATGTAATGCCACAAGATTATCTTTCGAATAAAAAAAAATTCATGTCAATCGAATAATACATCGTTGTTTTATTGCAGTTTAAAGTTCTATACCTCTAAAAAAACACCCTTTACATAATCGTTCTGATCTGTTAACGAGATATATATAGCTCCTTTTTAAACACTTTTTTGGTACACAAGATAATAAAGTTTTGACTAACAAATTACACAGTCGGGTAGCTTCCAGATTTAGAATGCAAAAACCCTTTTGGAGAAAGGTCAACTACAATGGGAATGGCTGCTGTTTGAGTGGAGGTATCTTCCCTTGGCGGAAAACGTTTTACTGAACCTAATATTAATAACAGTATGGTGTCTCCTTGTTTCTTTGCAAATGAAAAACAAGTCTAATAGAGGATGAAAACACATTTTAAATTAAAGGAGATGCCAGAATAAAAAAAGCACGTGATCGCAGCCTTATGTTCCATGCTCTGGAAGAAAAATTCGCCACCTGATGATCATACACAAAGGAAGGATGGAGGTGTTCTTGTGTGAGGGGTGTAAATAGGATTCAGGGTAAGGTAATTTGGTAGTTTTTTATGGTATTCAGAATCATGAGCTTTATTTAAATATTTTAAAGAACAATTTGAAGTTATCCGCCCAAAATTTGAGTATTGGAGCCGATTTCCTTCTTTAACAAGATAAGGACTCCAAGGGGACTGCTCTCAACGGACGCCACTGGTGTCTCTATAACTGTTCCCAAATTCTGAAAAATCTCCTAAATCACCTGTTTTAAGCCTAATACATCATTTTTGGTGAGAGCTAGAATCAAAAGTAAGAAAACATGACATATAAAAACCAAATATTAAGTAAAAACAATAATCACAGAAGAATGGAGGAACATCGATGCAGAAATTACAAAAAACTGATGAAATCTATACCAAGACGTTTAAAAGTTGCTGTGGATGCTCAAAGATATCCTACTAAGTACTAAATTAAGAAAGAAATACAATAATTACAGCTGTGTTGAGATTTTTTTAAAGTGTACACACACACTTTTGTGGGGCAATTTTTTAGAAGTTTTTTTGATTATTAATTTTTAAGAATAATACTAATACTATGTTTCAAAAATTGATTATTTTACTTCAATAAGAACAAATTGCAGATAATATAAGAAATAACAATTCCGATTTATTAATTTTTATTAGTCAAAAATATTAAATTTTATAGAAAACTGCAAGTGTACGAACACCTTTGAGAGCCATTGTAAATTCAGATATCCTACTGAGTGAATGTTAAATTAATAAACAATTCGCAAACTCGAATACTGACAGATTTTTAAGGATTTTAGTGGCTTTCTTTTACCTTTTAAAATAAAAGTTCTTTTCAAAATTCCCAAGACGTTAAAACAAAACGATTGCTTGTACATATCAAATAAAAAAAAAAAAAACAAACTTTTTTCCCCAAATTTAGCCAACTTCTAAATTTTAACTTTGAAAAAAAGTTGCAAAAATTTTTAGCTTGTTCACGAAAATATAGGGTATACGGATTGAGGGCCAGTAAATAAGAATTTTCTCATGAGAATCATTGGATTTTTTACGCAAGAGATATTTCATCAATTCACTTAAGAAACCATTTTATTTCATTAATTACTCCAGATAAATCACAAGCGATATTTGATGACTAATAAAAATAACAAAAAGAACTATTCCTTCCCTCCCCCTTCATCCGCTTTCAAAACGGTAAATGATGACTTATTTCTGTCTTGACAGTTCTACTCTATAACGGAAAAATAAGTGTGCAATAATTAGAAAGTGAAAATAATCTAGTTTTTAGAAACATTTTTAAGCATTTCTTAGGATCTTACAACCATCATAAATATTAAATACATAAGTATTGTTAAATACATATAGGTAATTAACTATATTTTTCAATTGTTAATAAAATACATTTGAAAGCGCTCAGTTGAGCTGAAATTTTATATATGATTATTTTGGATGACAATACAGTTATTTAATTATAATTAATAAAAATTGATTAAAACTAATTATTCAAAGAATTACAAATACAGCCACGTTGGCCTAATTTTTGGTGACTTAGCGACCATTTTGGCGACTTGTGTCAAAAAGAACTTGAAAATGTTTTTTCTTACATTTTAAATCACTCATTTGAGCTGAAATTTTCTGTACACTATTATTTGGGATAAAAATACGACAATTTAATTATAATTAATTAAAATTAATTGACCGGAACTAATTATTTAAAGAATTTCATATGCATTCACGTTGGCTTCACTTTTAGCGACTTCGGTCAAAACTTTAAAAGATTTTTTTTCTCACGTTTTAAAGCATTCAGTTGAACTGAAATTTTATATACACGATTGTTTTGGATGACAATACGATACTTTAATGATAATTAATAAAAATTAATTACCACTTAATGTTGTTATTCTGTCCTATGTATATACATATTTATACTGATTGGAACTATTTAATAAAAAGTAGCTAAAATAAAATTTTTCTTTGTTGATCTAAGTAGGAATTTACTTAAATTTTTTTATGTACTACTTGTGTGTGTGTGCTCAACTACATCCTGCTTTAAAAATCCTCCAGTGGTATTTTTGCAGGTAATAAAAACAAATTTAATACTTAAATTATCCTTCCATTAAATAAAACTACAGAAAGCACCAATAAAAGTTTTTCCCGTTAATTTTACAACTTAATTTATTCACACGAAAGAGGGCAAACGATTTTATAATTTTTGTTTAACATTAATTTTCCTCTCTGAGAAAATAGCATTCCTTTTCGTTTTCAATCTTTAAATATTTTTATTTTACTCTCGAAATAATAAAGTACTCAATAGTAGTGAAATCGAAGACATTTAAAAATTGGAAGATTTCAGTACACAAATATCTGTGTTTGGACAATAATTGTTCACTTCTACGACAACCAACGGCTGCACAAGCCGAGTCAGAGATAAGAAAATCAGTTTAATAAATAAGTAGACTCTTACAGTATTGAAAAAAAGTTATTAATTTGAAGATGAATTTCATAATTTTATATTTAGGCATTAATAATTTATTATTTTGTATTTTATGTTCGATTGATTGATTATTAACGTCACACTGTTTAGCTACACGAGGCCTTTTTGGCGACGGACCACGTAATTTTGAACCATGGTCAAGTGACGTGGACGACACCTGAGCTGGCATCACCCTATTTTATGTTCGAACTGCATTTACTTTTATGAATATTTTTCATAACTGTAACTATTGTTTTATAGTTAATTTTTAAAATTATAATTGTTAATATTTAAAACACATAATACTTGGTAAATCTGGAAGCAACTTTTTGTGATATTTTGGCCTTGCCAGATTGGCAACAGTTCAAATATTGGCATTACGTGTTTTAACTATACCGGCAGTTAAGCCTAACGAATAAAAAGTACTCTAAATTTTTATGGAATTTTTCTATTCTTAAGCGATGAAGGTTAACACCTGTATCGAATTTCGTACATTTTTAATTTTGTCATTTTTGCACTTTCTGCTCTTCACAAAGTAATGCTTGCAAAAGAAACCTTTGATTTTTTTCGTGAAATACACAATTGATATCAACGAATTAAAAAGAAATTCTTTCAAACACCAAAATCTTAGAGAAAGATGGAGATTGTTATATTATAAGGTAAAAATAGCACCTAATTAAAATTATCCTAAAAAGGATAATTTTAGATAAATAATGAAATAAATTTTATATGAAAAATGGAAAATTTTTACATGAGTGATATATCTTACCTTTATGCAGTTGTATTGCCAAGATTATAAATATGAGGATAAGTATACAGAATGTTGAATGGATTTCATGTGATTCAACTACTGCCACTTTGTGAATAAGAAAAAGCCAATAACAAAAAGGTACAAAAAACAACCATTCCTTGTTATGATAGTAAAAAAGGAACAAAAAAAAAAATATCTCACATAAGATGAGAGAAAAGGGGGATGATCATATTGGCATATCCGGTCATATAGTTTTCAGTTAAAAAGTAACAGTTTTAAAAGAATGAATCATAGATTAATCTAAAATCCGACATCAGTCAGTTTGTACTACAAAAAATTAGTGTTCGTTTTCTGTTTATTTCCTGATCTGTTTCAAAAAGAAAAGTGAATAAGAGAAAGAAAAACAAAGAGCGATTCCACTTAAACGTACACAACATCAGATTCGTTACGCAAGGGTAACGAAGGAAAATAAATATATTTCAAAACAATTCAGCCAGTTTTAAATGAATTTAAAGCACTTTTGAAAAATAGTAAAACAAATTAATCTTAGGAAAAATATTTGCAGAATGGAGAAAATTGTTTCAATTACGAAGTTGTCTAAGTAAAAAGAGTAATTTTAAGTGAGAGGGTAATAGTTTAGAAAAAAAAGAGTTGTGTTTCAATTCGATAGACCTCTAATACAGCTTTAATGGCTACAGAAAAGTAAGTTGACAAATTGAAAGTCGTGACTTTCCGATTTTTCAAGGACAGAAATAAAGAATAGCAGCTGCTGATATACGTATGTAATATTGCAATAAAATATTTTTAATCTTACAAGGAGAGGGCACGACTAAAGAAATTCATTTGGGGACGAGACTTTGTGTAACAGTAGTACTGCTATAGGGTATTCAAACCCCAATATAATTCCGCCGAATGGCCAGTCAATTCCGAGAAAACAGCGTTCGAAATTCATACTAAGCTTATATACAAGTTATTTTTTCTGTGATAGAACGTCGCCGTGGCATGATCGTCAGCGTGATGGAGTACTGTCCAATGGACCGGGGCTCGATTCGCGCGAGCGCCGTCTTCGTTTTTATTTTTCTCTCTCCAATTTATTTTATTATTTATTTTTAGAATTAATCATTTTTATTTTTTGAAAAAGATTCACATTGACTTTTAGATGATATTCTATATAATTATAGTAACTATTTTACTTTTTTAAAACACAAAACAATTAATAGTTATGATAATAATAAATAAAAAGTTAAATAAATATAAATAAAAAGTGAAAATAAATTAAATTATAATAAATAAAGTTAAATAAATATAAGTAAAAAGTTAACTTTGTCTTACATAATTTTTTTTATTGCTTACAAGAACCTAAGTGATAATTATCATAAAAACATTCAATGCAATTAATTTTTTGACATCTAGCACAGTTAATAAAAGAAAAATTACTGCAAGAACAATTTTTTTTAAGTAACAAGGTTATATTGTAAAAACAGGGGTAAAAATGGCAAAAAATTTCAAGCAATGGTGTAGAAACCAAAATCCGTTATCCTACTCATTTCTCATTTTATTGGAGCATTCTTTGTTTAAAAAAATACTTTAGAAACCAAAATCTGTTATCCTACTCATTTCTCATTTTATTGGAGCATTCTTTGTTTAAAAAAATACTTTGTTCTTAAAAGAATATCACCTGCTCTTTAAAAACAGCTGCCTTTCTTTTGATCAAAATCGGTTTGTTAAAAACGGAAGTAAAATGTTATGACCATTTAGGTATAAGGAATAATTTTAAAAGTACAATTAGTTAGATTTTAATGACAGAAGTAATTGTAGTTATACCATATATTAGTCGTTTTTGTATTTTAAAAAAGTAAAATAGTTACTATAAATATATAGAATATCATTTAAAAATAAATGTGAATCTTTTTAAAAAAATAAAATTATTTAATTCTGAAAATAAACAATAAAATAAATTGGAGAGAAAAAAATAAAACAAAGTTCGCGATCGCACGAATCGAACCCCGGTCCATTGGATAGTACTTCGATACGCCGACGATCATGCTACGGCGACGTAGTATTAGAGAGAAAATAACTTGTATATAAGCTTAGTATGAATTTCGAACGCTGTTTTCTCGGAATTGACTGGCCATTCGGCGGAATTCCATTGGGGTTTGAATATCCTATAGTAGTACTACTGTAACATTAAGTCTCGTCCCCAAATAAATTTCCTTAGTCTTGCCCTCCCCTTGTTAGTAATTAATTAATGTATGTATTGAGTCATCGAATAAGATTCATTAGATTAACTTTTTTAACGTATAGACATTAATAACTTGCTATTTTGTATTTTATGTTAACTTTATTATTTATTTTTTTAAATATTTTTATAATTTTAAGTATTATTTTGTTGTTAACTTTTAAAATTCTATTTGCTAATATTTAAAACTATACTTGTAAATCTGAAGGGGAAAAAAAATTGTAACTTGGTTTGCTTTGCCAGTTTGGAACAGTCCGAAAATCGATGCTTGAAATATTTTTATTAAAGCGGCAATTAAGCTCAGTGGCGCAGCTACCAATGGGCTAGGCGGTGCTGTGCACTGGGGCCCTCAAGCTCAAGGGGCCTTTCCGTACCGTGACCACCAAACAAGCCGAATATGCCATATCTTCTCCCTCATATAAGATATAAACACAAAATGTTGCAACACAACTATAATCATGGCAATTCAATTGAAAGTAATTCTGAATTTTTAGGGAACTTACCTAAATTTTTCCCGTTGTTTGTACAATGCTGTGAACTTATTGAAAAGTTTATATTGTTTTCAAATTTTTCATTTTTCTATAAGCTGTTACTTGAAAATAAGCTTCAAGTTCCACGAAAAATCTTTGCAATAAAATATTTGTAATTTTAGTAATTATTTAATGCATGTATTAAAAAAGTCAACTTACATATATATATGGGCCGTGTGTAGCCTGGTGATTAGAGCATCGGGCTCCAGACCGGAATGCCTGGGCTCGATGCCACCAAATACCCTCCGAGTACACACGGAGTACGTGCTCGTTAAATCAGTGTGTCCGAAAGTCTTGTGGGCTGAATCACGAGTGCAGGGGACTGGAGAATACTTCCCTCCCCTTCAGTTCCATGTCAAAATTGTGGAAGTGAAGATAGGTTTCGCCGAGCTAATTCGTACTGTCACCTATATGGTGCTCAAGGCCAACGACAGGCGTACTTCTAGCCCCTTGCCACGATGAATTTCTTGGGCCTCGATCTGACTACGTCAGACAGGTGGCATTAGAAACAACTATATATATATATAAGATTTATCTGATTATTAAATTATTTTTATGTATAGACATTTATATAACTTACTACTTTGTATTATATGTTAACAGTATTTATTTTTTAAAATATTTTTTTTATAATTTTAAACATTTTGTTGATAAATTTTAAAATTGTATTTGCTAATATTTAAAACTATGCCTATAAATCTGAAGAAAAAAAAATTAACTCTTTTTTTGCTTTGCCAATTTGAAACAGTCCGAAAATTGATGCTAACTTGAAACGTTTTTATTAAAGCGGCAGTTAAGCCTAACGAATAAAAAGTGATTTATTGATATTTATGCAATGTTTCCGTTCTTAAACTATAAAGGACCAACCAATAAAACACAAACAGTGTTCTTTGACGCTTTTTAATATTTCAGTTATGATATATATAAAATAATTATTAATCATTGTACAAAACACACTTAAATCAGCACTGCAAGTTTTACTAACAGCCGTGAAAATATTCGAAAATTAGAAAAAAAATTGTGTTCCAAAATTAATTAAATCATGTCTTATTATTTGCTAATGGACGATGTTCATAATGCTCGTGTCGATAATCAGAGCATACATATTGATATTTTGGCTCTTTTGCCAAGCGACCGTAATTTTCAATTGTTTTTGCAGGACACAAAGCTGCTGGTAAGCCATGGAAATCCTCTTGGTAGGTGCTTACTAAAAGTCTTTCATCACTTTTCCCCACATCATGTTTGATATCTTTTATTGGCTTTGGAACCTCCTGAAAGGATGATGTTAAAAGTCAATTTTTTAAAATAACATGAAACGTAAAATGCCAAGAACTCGGAAATTTGATATAGTAATTCTTTGTAGTAATTCTTTAATCTAACTTTGTATAATACACGACATCATTCCTAAGAATATTAACAAAATTATAATTGAAATCAACCGAAGAACTATTAAAATAAAGTCTAATTTAAATACTTCTTTTTGCTAAGAGTTTCATACAGTGTTCTGGAAACCCGAAATCAATCTCATAAAACAGGAAATATTAAGGCATTGAATTAATTTTGTTAACTTTTGAGATTTTTGGTGAGAGTTGAAAGAACTAACTCCGCTACTTTTACAATTTTAGAAAAAAAAGTCAATCGTATATATTTGGAGAGTATTGCAAAATTAAAAGTAATAAACTATAGTCTATAAAAAACTTAAAAACTCGCTTTTATGTTTAATCGAATATTTCATGCAAAAAAAAAAGTGTTAAGTCAATGATATTTTTCACTAAAAAGAGTTTAATATTCTCTCTGAAACTTGCATCAGTATTAGACGCAAAAGTACACTTTTTGAATCGAAGAGTTTGTAATAAATTATTTAATTCGGTGACCTCTCAATCAATTCTCAGCTGTTTGGGTAAAAAGAAGCAATGTATGATGTTTGATTCCACAGATCAGACAAGAAAATTTAGAAAAATAGACTTTGTCTGAGTTTGGCGATTAGAACAGAGCGTATCAAACTTTCTATATTTGCGACCCAATTTTCAGTCATAATTTTCATCGCGCCTCCTCATACAATAATAATGTTATTGAATGCAATAATAATGTACTTTGACGTTAAAGCTAAAATGTGATTTTAATATTATAAACTGCACATATTATCAGCATATGTATTATATTTTGTATATGACAAGTCCATGGAAGTCACTAGTAATTACTAAACTTGCTTTTAATTTAGTAATGTATTAATAAATCAATTATTAAATACTTGACGCACTTACACATTTATAAGTATCATATATCAGTGTGAATATGTATTTTATTTTTTATCATGTCAGAATGTATTTTGTTTTGCTTCCTCTCAGCAAATTAATAATTATTTTACATCTTTTACTTTGGACTTTTCGATATGCTCGTCCCCATGCACACACAGTTTGAGAAACACTGGGTTAAAACAAATATTTTTTCTTTCATTTACAAGAGACTTTTTTTTAATTTCCATTTTCAGAAAAACTGGAAAATTGTTTATATTATGGTACGAAATGGCTGACGCAAGCGTTTTCGCTATTATAGGGTTGTAACAATTTTTTAGTAGTCAAATCTGGAAATGGAATATGGGATTAGTCGACAAATCAAGAAACGATGTGTTGAATTAGTCGCCAAAGCTCAAATTCCTTATTCCTGACTATCCTGATCAGGACAATGAAACAAAATTATGAAATTATTGTATTGCCATCTGTCCTTGACAAGTGTGGAAAATTTCAAATTAATCTGAACTTTTAAAGTGGGTAAAAATTGAGTTCAAAGATTCTGTTACATACAAATGAAACTTAAAAATAATAATAATAATGATAAAAACGTGTTAAAAAAAGACTCGCAACATCCAAACAAGAAAAATATTCCTTTTAAAAAAATGGTGAATTAAAATTCAGATTATTTTCATCAATTCGTGCCATTTTAAAATCTCATATTAAACAATATTTTTATGAAAAATTATTTGCACTAGCAAAAATATTCTTAAATATAATTCTATCGTACATAAAAAAGGGGAAATAATTTTATGAAAAGATTAATTTCTCTGTTATGGTACCATAACTTTTACTGCTTTTGATTTATTTTAAGTTTATTTTTTTGTAAAAAGAATTGCTTACTTTTTCTAATTTCCACCAAACGATTTCGAGTTCAGCGATTTTGAGATGAACATGTTTAAATAACGTTTTAAATTAAAAACAAAAGAAAAAATGTGGTAGAAAAATTTGAATCATGAGTAATTTTTTAACATGATATTGGACTTTCCCGCAATTTATTACAAAATGCAGTTTATTTTTCATTAAATTTTATTTCGTTACAATTCACATTTATAATTTATTTCTAACTATTTGAATATGTGCTTTAATATAAATCATTATGTGAATGTTTCCATTTCGTCATTTCTATCTCACTTGATCTTGGGTAATTAAAATATTAAAAGGAAACACTGAAAATACTATGAGTGGTGTACAAATAAAGTATGAAAATACTTAATACAAACTGGTCATTTTTAAATAAAGTTAGAGTAAATTAAATTGACTTTCGGGAATTTTTAATTTTTTTGTCCGCTTTTACAAAGTTACTGAATATTCGTTTTGTTTTTTATACATAAATTTTATAATTAGCGCTTAAATTTAATACAACGTATTTTATTGATTTCATCAATATATCGAACATTTTATAAAAAATGTGTCCTTACATTTAATTTAATAAATTTAAAATTTGGAATTCTTCTGATCTATACCTCGATTTGAAATCATTTATGCGAATTACTTAAGCTAAGATTTCTCGCTTACAAGAAATCTTATAATTTTTTGGGCAAATTATACATTTCATATAATAATGGCAGAGTATTAAAATATAAATAGTCGAATTCACGCACATTTCTACAATAGAATAATCTTAAACAACATTCAGGCCATTAATGTTTTTTTTAAATTGATAGGAAACTATAAACTATATAACTATATAAAACTTAAAATAGAACAGTGCAGCCTCTTTTTAATTTTCTTGCGAAACGTTTCATTAAGATTTTACAACTCTTTAAATAAACGTCTCAGTGTGTGTGGTCAGCAAAAGTAATTAACAATCGTTAGACTCGAATTTATTTCATGAACCGTACTTTTGTGCAGTTCATGAATCTAACTCGATTTAATTTTTAAAATAAATCGTTACATAATATAAATTATTTAATTAGATTTATTTACTTTCTTTCCACAAAGCCGAACTCATCAAGCATTCTTCTAATTAATAAATAATTGATTACAATTATTAAGACATATTTATATTTATATTAATCGCATTGGTTATTTTTAATCAGTATATTGTACAATGTCACTTTTAAGAAAAATACTATTTTTGAGCAAAAATCTGAGTACAATGATTCCTAATCTCTTTTGCTAGGCTTTCGGTCAAGGACACTACATTAATATGGATTAAATTAAATATATATAACGAGTTTTAAAATTAAAAGAAAATTTTTTCTTGAAAATGTTTTAAAGTGTGGGCACCATTTCACTTTCATGTTTAATTTTACATAACATTTTCATCAATGTACCTAACTTAAAAAGAGATATCAATGTCTTTAATATCTGTGCTTGTTTTTATTAGAACACTTGATTAATTAAAACTAAAGTTATTAAAGTTTTACATTTGGAGGAAAATAATTTTAAAGTAGTTTTTTTTCAAATTAAACTTTAAAACATTATTTTCAGCAATTAATATAAATTTTCTAAAGTTCACTGTAGGCAGGCAGGGAGATACAGATTTAGCTGTGCGTGTGAATTTTAAAATTTAATGACTTACTCATTTTTCCATTATTATTTTAATTGTAAAACATCCAGTTTGTGCTGTAAGTAATGTTATTATTTAATTTCATTTACTTTTTTGTATTCAGAATTTACTATTATATCCACAGAGCTTACTATTTTTTAAAATAATTCAGAAAAATTAAATTAAAAATAACGTTTCAAAAATCAACTCTTTTCTTTCAGCTTTTATCATAAATTTTTGAAAAATATAACTGTACCTGAGTAGGCAATTCCTTCCACCTAGGAAACGAGTTGTCAGTTGTCGTTTCTGATTCCATTCTACAAGTAGGTGGAACAAAGGGATCTTTGGGATGTCTTACTGGCATTCTTTCTGTCACTTTGGGGTCTTTGTAATCTGTCATGTGGCTAGACACCGTAGACATGGGCTGTCGCTTTCCGACTTTGGGGGTTGGTGATTTTGGTTTCTGAGCTTTACCTACATTACTGATTTTTGGCGGCCAAACATATTCTCTTTTGTAAATCGTATCGAAGGCTGTTGGTGAAACTGGTTGTCCTAAACCACTTTTCCTTCCTTTTTCTTTAGGACTGGGGCTGAAATGGAAGTAACAGTTATAAAACATTTTTAGGCATAAAAATGATAGCAGTATTTAAGGTGCACTTTTAATTATTAAACGATTGATAGCAAAAAATAAATGAAATTTAATATTGTCAATGACCACCAGTAGAGAGAATTACATAAATAGAAAAATCAATACATACATAAAGAGAAAGAATTGAAAAGAAGTAGAATCAGTTTTTTTTTGGCTTGGAACATTATAATAGGATTTACTTTTTTTCCTAATTAAAGAAAATTATAAAGGTTGCTCCGTAAATTTTGATAATTGTGGAAAATCTGTTGATGTTGCAATATATTGGTACTTAAAAATTAGAGATGAATGAATTTTTGGATTTATAGCAGCGATAACCTGCAGCCTGTGGAGTCCCTCTAAACCACCTAAATTCCCCTTAACTGGAACCAACTTGCGACCAGAGAGAAGTGAACTGAGATGAACGCACACTTAAAAAAACCTGTCTTCGAACACATTCACTCTTCTCTGCCCGACTCGCACGAGACCTCAGCACGCCTCCTCCCTTTATTCAAATTTTATGCTTAACCTAAGTAGTTTGTTAGTAATTTTATAATGTTCTATAATGTAATTGCAAATTAAAAATATGTTAAAATTTTTTTATCATGAATTATTACTATTATTATGGCGTGGATTAAACTATAGATTCTCACATCACGCCATACGGCCCTCCGAGCCTTTTTAAGTGGCCCAGTTATGACCCATTGCTCTGAGAAATTCACTTATTTAAGAACATTGTATTAGAAATTTGGTGGAAAATTCTTTTCAAGAAATCAGATACATCAATTTTGCGTTTTGCTGTCGATGTCGAACGGGTACGAATAAATATTCCTTTTCTTTTAGGAACGGTTACGGTTAATGATAACAGACAACAGTGGAGTAGCGACAATTTTATGGGTGAAACTAATTTTTAACCATTTTTCATATCTTACAAGCGAAAAATATTCGAAGAAAATATATCGTTTCAAAACGATTGAGAGGTTGACTATTTTGTACTGAAAAACAAACATGGATCATTAATCGTTTGATTTCTCACTAAAGTGCTGTATTTAAAAAATACCAATAAACAGGAGAGAGAGAGAGAATCATTCAATGACATTTTTCTTTGAAGAACTCTTTCAAGAGGTGATAAATAGGCGTTCTTGAGAATAATCTTTGCAACAGCAACAAAGTGTTTTGTCAGTGGTAATATCACAGCAGTAACAAAGACATCCTGCGAAGTTCGTTATGCTCGTATTATTGGTAATCATTTTACTGATGTAGAGATTGTGAAGGAGTGTTTCTGAAATGCTTCTAATTTAGTGTTAGTGGCAAAAATAAAAAAAATATTAAAAATAATAGTTTAAAAAAAAGCAAAATAGGAGTTATAATAATTTGACCAATTTTCCACATTTTAAATTTCCAGTGTTATCTTGGTCTTACAGCATTTCCCCCATTTATCATGTTGCTGCCCGCGTGAAATTGCTGACATATATATTCGGCCCAGTAGAAAAAAAGATTGAGTACCCCTGATTTAGAGGGTCCTTTGTGTTGTATTTTATATAAGACATATTCCTATCAGAGAGTTGTAATACTCTATCAGTACCAGACATTTTAAGAGTTCCCGAGGCCATAGGAAGCTAAGAAAAAGTAGGCTCTACTTGTGACCCTTAAAAGTATACAGCAGCGGTCACCTAACTTTTTAACCTCAACGACCAGTAAATTTATAATTTAAATTCCGCGGACCACTAATAGGACTTTTTTAAATGTTAAATATTGTCACGGAGTTCGAAAGAAGTACACAGTTCAATTAAACAAACAATTAGATTTATTCTAACGCTTGGAGCTCGATACAACACTGGACTGAGAACATGCCCAACTGGCGATGAACTCTGCTTTTATACACTTCGGAATATTCGAGAAATAACCAGTATGCACTCTAAAGAATGATCTGGATTCATCTAGAACCTAGAGAAACAATACATTAAAACGGAAACAAAATTCCAGTCTTTGGATAAATCTGCCGGGGCCGGGATTCGAACCCGAGACCTGAGGAAGTTCAGTCCAACGCTCTGCCAACTCGGCTATCGGGACTTGTAGCAAATTATGCGTGTGGCATTGCTCCCCTCGAAAAAGAAGACAGCGCCCCGCTGTCATTTTGTTCAAGGGTCTTTATTCTGGAACGAGTGATGGATCCTTTGTATGATTCTTTGGGAGGAATATCCTCGGTTTCGATTTGCTCGGCGGGATCATGGTACGGTTTCATACGCAGTACATGGACAACTTCTCTTAGTTTTCTTTTTCGTGAAGCAGGATCAAAATCTTGTACTTCGTAAGTCACGGCTGATAAACGGCGTAGCACCTGATACGGTCCGAAATACCTTCTTAAGAGTTTTTCGGAGAGACCGACTTTTCTCACTGGAGTATAAACCCATACGAGATCTCCGGGAGCGTAGGATACCATTTGGTGTTTGGAATCGTAACGTCGACGATCTTTGTCTTGAGCTCTCAGAGTGTGCACTCGGGCTAGCTGTCGTGATTCTTCGGCTCTGGCTGCTATCTTGGTGATGTTATTGTCATCAAAATCGTTAGGACAGAATGGTAGCATTGTATCTAGTGTCGTTTCCGCTTCACGACCATGAAGTAAATAGAACGGCGTAAAACCTGTGGTCTCTTGTTTAGCGGTATTATAAGCGAAGGTTACAAATGGTAGAATTTCATCCCAATTTTTCTGCTCTACATCCACATACATTGACAACATGTCGGCCAAGGTCTTATTGAAGCGCTCCGTCAGTCCATTTGTTTGGGGATGATACGCCGTTGTGAAACGATGATCAATGTTACACAAGTCGACGAGAGAGGAAACAAGTCTGGATCGAAAGACGGCTCCACGATCTGTGATAATTACTCGAGGAGCTCCATGCCTGAGGACAATTTCTTCAAGTAAGAACTTCGCTATTTCGTCGACTTCGGCTGTCGGCAAGGCTTTTGTTATTGCATATCGTGTTGAGTAATCCGTGCAGACTATTATCCATTTGTTTCCATGAGCAGACTTTGGAAATCTCCCAAGGAGATCAATTCCAATGCGATGGAAAGGAGCTATAGCTGGAGGGATGGGAACTAAACGTCCAGGTGGTCGTTGAGGAACGGACTTTCTCCTTTGGCACTCCCGACAATGCATGACATACCGAACGACATTTCGGTACATTCCCGGCCAGTAAAATCTCTTGCGTATCCTGTCATAAGTTTTCGCGAAACCAAGGTGTCCTGCGGTGGGGGCGTCATGAAAGTGCCTTAGTATGTCTGCTCGTAGATGTTTAGGAATGACTGGCAACCACAATTTTCCATCTGGATCAAAATTCTTCCGGCAAAGGATACCGTCGATAAATCTGAATTCTTCGTTTTTGGATGAGTTGCTCAAAAGTTTTAATTTCGCAAGGTCTTGATCCTTTTTCTGTTCCATCGCAAGGTTCATACTCGTCGTGACTGCTAAAAATTTGTCTGATGTTTCCGTTTCCTCTTCCACTGGATTTCTCGAAAGAGCGTCGGCGTCACTATGCTTCTTACCGGTTTTATATTTTACGTCAAAATCATGCTCTTGAAGTCGGAGGGCCCATCTGGCAAGCCTTCCTGAAGGATCCTTTAAATTCATGAGCCAGCACAAGGAATGATGGTCAGTTACAACAGTAAAGTGTTTTCCGAATATGTACGGCCGAAATTTGTTGGTAGCCCATACGATGGCAAGACATTCCCTTTCTGTGGTGGAATAATTCTTTTCGGCTTTTGTCAGAGTTCTAGAAGCGTATGCTATAACTTTCTCGACATTATTCTGAATTTGTACTAGGACAGCTCCGATACCGTACCCGCTTGCATCAGTATGGATTTTCTGTAGAAGCTCTTTCGTCGTACATCCCCAATACTGGATCCGAAGTAAGTGCTTTCTTAAGACTGTTAAATGCTTCCACCTCTTCAGGACCCCAATGAAACTCCACGCCACTTTTCAGCAACGACTGCAAAGGTTCGGCGAGATAACAGAAACCTTTAATAAATCTTCTAAAGTATGAACAAAGGCCAAGAAAACTTCGTATGTCATGTATATTCTTTGGAGTGGGAAAATTTCTTACGGCTTTTATTTTGTCGGGATCGGGACGAACGCCATTACTAGATACAAGATGGCCCAGAATCTTTACTTCTTGGGCAGCAAAAGACACTTCTTTGAATTTAATTTAAGACCAGCTTCCTGAAGACATTTTAGAACAAGTCTTAATCGTATAAGATGGTCTTCAAAAGTTTCTGAGAACACTATTATGTCATCTAGGTAACAAAGACACATAGTCCATTTAAAATGGCGTAGCAAATTGTCCATCATTCTCTCGAAGGTCGCAGGTGCATTACAGAGACCAAACGGCATGACTTTAAACTCGTATAAGCCTTCGGGGTAATAAATGCCGTCTTTTTCACGATCCGCTTCGTCTATTTCTATTTGCCAATAACCAGATCGGAGATCCATGGAAGAAAAGAACATGGCACCTTTCAGACAGTCGAGCGTATCGTCAATACGAGGCAGAGGATAAACGTCTTTTTCGTGACGCTATTCAGCTTGCGATAATCGACGCAAAAACGCCAACTACCGTCTTTTTTTTCTTACGAGCACAATGGGTGATGACCAAGGACTTTCAGAGGGTTGGATGATACCTTCATCAAGCATTTTCTGAACCTCTTCATGAATGATGCGTCTTTCAGTCGGCGAGACTCTGTAGGCTCGTTGGTTGATTGGAGCATGATCACCAGTAAAAATCCTGTGTTTCACATTCGTCTTTGCGGCTGTCGACTTGTCGGTCTTCGTGAAAAGCCCAGAAAATTTCCGGAGTAGTTCGGATAGCTTGTTTCTCTGTTCGTCACTTAACTCGGGTGATATCATTAACGAACAATTCATCTGTGACTCCGAAGTTTCTTGCTGGTCATCCAAGCAACCCGATGTGTCAGAAATAACACATAGATGCCCTTCATTTAGTGGTTCAGCTTGGCCTATGCACATTCCTCTAGGGATGATTTGGTTTCGGAACTGCAGGTTGGTAACCCAGACATCAATTTTTCCGTTACGATATGTGGATACCATGGACGGTGTAGCAATATTTTTCTCGAAGAGCAAATGTTTGCTGCCGTCTAGAACTACATTTATGTATCCTCGGGTTTGATATCCTGATACTGTTATTCTAGTTAAAGAATGCGGCTTAAGTGTATAGTCCCTGGTGGCATACAAATTCCAGGCGTCAGGCGCTGTGGAGTCTCGACAGATGTCTTCTAGAACAAGTTCATTTTGTCCACAGTCTATAACGGCTTGAGACGCCTCTAAAAAGTCCCATCCTAGGATGATGTCATGGCTACAATGTGATAAAACAATAAATTCAAAAGGCAGTTCTCGATTGTTTATACGGACACGTAAAACACATTTCCCTATCGGCCGAACAAAATTTCCATCCGCAACTTTCAGCATAACGCTCTTGGCATCAGCAAACAGAACTTTCTTTAAAAATCGGCGATACTTATCGGATATGACAGAAAACGATGCCCCAGAATCTACTAGAGCACGTATCGGCTTCTTATCTATTATTACGTCTAGTTGGTTACCAGTCATCTTGGCGGTCGACGGAGGATTTCAGTACACGCGGCCTCACCTCCTTGAAGGTCGCTCTCCTTAGTTTTCTCGCTCCTACGGCCTGGCGACTGACTGGATCGGCGATATGGCGACGGGGACCTGTAACGACGTATTGGGGATCGGCCTCCTCGTGGGACTTGGCGTAAAACGGCGAGAAGAGTTTGGTCGGCGTATTTCTTCTTCAGTGCCAACGTCGTCGAAGTTCCGTCGGCGGTTTCGGAGAGTTGTCAAAGACAGCCTTTCTCTCTCGGCAGTAGCGCATTACATGTCCAGGACGTCCGCAGTGGAAACAAACAGGTCTGTTGTCAGCCGTTCTCCACACATCTGTTTTTCTTGGTTCAGGTGGGAATTTCTGAACAGGAGCTCTGTATTTCCTGGTTACAGCGGCGTATGTTGGTCGTGGTCTAGTTTCTGTAGGTTTTGTTGACACTGGGGCCAAAACCCTTTCAACTTCGTCTTGAACGATCTCTTCTAAGGATTGGGGATCGGAGTCCAAAGATTCTTGCGTCTGGTTAACTAGTCGATGGACTTCTTCTCGTACGATTGTGCGAATAAGAGAGACCAAATCAGTCTCATCCGTCAGGGATGCAACCGGTACGACGTTTGGAAGCCTTTCAAATCTCGGTCGACCAACTCTCTTCTGCTTCATATCTTCGATATAGTTGCACCATTTGATAAAACTTGCTGTGTCGTTGATTTCTCTCGTCAACAGGGCCTGATAAATATCCTCAGCAACACCTTTCATTAGGTGTGACACTTTTTCGTCTTCTTTCATCAGAGGATTTACCTCTTGGCAAAGTCCTAATACACTTTGTATGTAGGACTGTGTACTCTCGCCTGAACGCTGGGCTCGGCATTTTAGTTGTTCTTCTGCCCTTCTGGTATATTTTTGACGGTCACCGAAAAGTCCACTTAGTCCATTTTTAAACGCTTCCCAGGAATCTAAGGCGTCTTCGTTGTTGACATACCACTGTCTCGCAGTTCCGTCAAGAAAGAAATAAACGTTAGCCAGGCACATCATGTCATCCCAATTTGTTAAAGTTGGCTACTCGATCGTACTCTTTAAGCCATTTGAGAGGGTCTTCCCCAGGCGCTCCTCGGAAGGTCGATGGGCTCCTCCATTGCTGTAACGAAGGTGTTACTACAGCGGGCTTGGCTTCTTGCTCGGTCGGCATTTTTTGTCCTCTTCCTACTATTTTTTAACAGTCCGAATTCGGGGGATAATCCTCTTAACCGGAGGCTCCTGCGAAGGTTGTCACTTTTATCCACGTTTGACGTAATTGTACCCGGCGCCTCCACCAAACTTGTCACGGAGTTCGAAAGAAGTACACAGTTCAATTAAACAAACAATTAGATTTATTCTAACGCTTGAGCTCGATACAACACTGGACTGAGAACATGCCCAACTGGCGATGAACTCTGCTTTTATACACTTCGGAATATTCGAGAAATAACCAGTATGCACTCTAAAGAATGATCTGGATTCATCTAGAACCTAGAGAAACAATACATTAAAAACGGAAACAAAATTCCAGTCTTTGGATAAATCTGCCGGGGCCGGATTCGAACCCGAGACCTGAGGAAGTTCAGTCCAACGCTCTGCCAACTCGGCTATCGGGACTTGTAGCAAATTATGCGTGTGGCAATATATTTATAAAAAAATGATCTAAGAACACATCAAATGTACCTAGTTAATAAAATGGAACTCTATTAATTGTAATTAAATTATGAAAGCTTTATTTGTTGTTCTTTTGTGAAATCACTTCTACTACGGTATCTTGGGACATCACATTTATTTATATACATACGAAAATATTGATCGCGGATACTGCACACAGCAAGTCTGACCCAAAAGCACACAGCGAACGGTCAGCTCGTCAACCTCGTAGAAGGAATGCGCGGGAGTGAAGGCGGGAAAAGAGCGCGTGGACGGATCACTCAGTTATCCTTCCGCCAGAAAAAAATAGTTCACTCGCTTCACCCCAACATACCCTCCTGCAAGTGATACACATTTTTTCAAACAATACAAACGTTATAGACATATACACAATACACATAAAATATAACAATAAACACAGTGACATAAAATCAAGAGAGTAATGAACTTTTTTGCATTGAATATTCCAACTTTTCTACATTCATGGCTTTCGTAAGGAAATCTGCAATTAAAAATTCTGTTTGGACATATTCTAATTTAATTACAGTATCTTCAATTAAATTCATATGCCTTATTCCTTCAATTAAATTCATATGCCTTGATTTATTTGAAGAACGGGTACCCTTAATCCACTGAATTGCTGCTTGGCTATCTGAATTTAAAGTTACAGCATTATTTATAAATTGCTCACATTTTAATTCAGTTAACAAATTTACAGTCCAAATTATATCTTTACAATTTTCAGAAATAGAAAATAACTCTGCTTCACATGTTGATAAACTAACACTCTTTTTTTTACGACATTTCCATAAAATTAATGAATTACCTAGTAAAACTACACCTCCAGAAAATGATTTTCCATTTTCTGCATTTCCCCAACTAGCATCTGAACTAGCATTTAAAATACCAAATTCATTTTCATAAAACAATTTTTTATCTTTTGAGCCCATCAAATATCTTAACACTCGTTTAGCCAAATTGTAATGTCTCTTCTCTGGATTATGATTAAATTGGGATAAATAAGATATTACAAAAGAAATATCAGGTCGAGTTCTATTAGCTAAATATAAAAGTTCACCAATTAATTCCTGATACATAGTAATATCAATAAATTCATTTGTAGAGGGAAAAATTTTGTCTTCCCCCTTCACAATTGGAGTTTTCACACTTTTACAATTTTCTAAATTATGTTTGACTAATAATGAATTAATGTAGTCACACTGGGATAAATAAATACCATTTTCACATTTTTCAATTTCCATGCCTAAAAACTTATTAGTTTTGTTTTCAACCACTTCAAATACATTTTTAATCTTACTAACAATATCTTCATACATTTTATCATTGTTACAAAAAATAGCTAAATCATCTACATACATACATAATATAAGAACACTTTGATTAACAGATTTAATAAAAACACAATTATCAGAAGCTAATTGTTTTAAACCAAAATTTTCTAATTCACCCTTTATTTTCATGTACCAGTTTCTACCAGACTGTGGCAAACCATAAATACTCTTTTTAATTTACAAACTTTATCATCTCCAATTAATTTTTCATAACCAGGAGGGGTAACACATACACCGTCTCCTCTAAATCACCATATAAGTATGCAGTTTTTACATCAAAGAAATTAACATTTAACTTTAATTTAGCTGCAAGTGCAATTAACAATCGAAAAGATTCAATATTTACAACTGGTGAATACGACTCTGAATAATCTATGTTTTTAATTTGATTAAAACCAGCTGCTACAAGCCTTGCTTTGTATTTTATATTTTTCCCAGCATCATCTTGTTTTAAGCTATATACCCATTTAGTTTTTATTAATTTTGATTTCGCAGGTTTTTGTACAATTTCCCAAACTTTATGTTTATCTAACGAATCTAATTCATTCTCCATTGCTAATTTCCAATTTTTCCAATTAGCACTATTTTCTGCCTCAAAATGAGAGTTTGGTACATTATTCACCAAATGGACAGACATCAGCTTAGATTTTAGTCTTTCCGATCTTCTAACAGGGATTTGATTTTGCACATCATTCAATTCAAGTACCGGAATTTGGATTCTGCCTGTCCGAGGTGATGACGTGGTCTGAAGGGGAATTGAGTTATCATTCTCAATTGCTCCAGGTCCATTATTTATATCAAAATTATACAACACTCCATTCTCTGTATTTTGATTAATTTCGTTTCTTTCGGGAGAGACATCAAAAAACGAGTCAATATCCCATGTTTCATTTTCTATCTCACCTAAATAATTACTGCCTTTTAAATATTCATTAAATTTAACTGATCTCTCCTCAATTACTTTTTGATTTTTAATATCATAAATTCGATATCCCCTCCTTTCTCTAGCATATCCTAGCATAATTTCACGTCTTCCTGGAATTTCAAATTTATTTCTCAATACTTTCGGAACGTGAAAATAGGCCACACAGCCAAATTTTTTTCAGATAATTTAATTTTTGGTTTATTACCTGTCCAAATTTCTAATGGGATTTTTTCTTTCCCTTTTCGTGGTGTAACATTAGATACTTGAGTACTACAATTAATAGCTTCAGCCCAAAATTTTAAAGGAAGTTTACTTTCATATAATAAAGATCTAGCTCTTTCTAGAAGAACACGGTTGGCTCTTTCTGCCTTGCCATTTGATTCACTATTGTATGGAATAGTTTTTTTCATGAAATATTCCTGAATTAGCCAGGTAAGTATCTAGTTGTTCATTTACAAATTCTAACCCATTATCAGTTCTTATCTTTTAATCCTTTTATCAGTTAAATTTTCATATTTGGCTTTAAATTGAGAAAATATATCAAACCCTTCATATTTATTTTTTAAGAAATAAGTAAAGTACATGCCGGAAAAATCATCTACAATTACCATAAAATATTTTGCACCACCATGCGATTCGATATTAATTGGACCACACAGGTCGGCATGGAGCAACTCAAGAATTTGTGAGCTTTGATATATATCAATACTATGATGAGTTTTTCTGGTTACCTTACTTATATCACAAGTTTCACATGTGAAATTATTTACATTATCAATATCAATATAATCTTTCATTTTAAGCATATATTTACAATTTAAATGACATAACCTGTTATGCCAAATTTCATAATTATTAGTAGATTGGTCAGAAATAAAACATTCAGAATTATACATAGGTTCAAATTTAATTTCTAATCTACCATTATTTTTAAATGCTTTAGTTATTAACTTATCATTTTTATCATATATCAATACACAATTATTTTCTGATTTAATCTTACAACCTTTATCCATTAAACATGTTACAGACAGTAAATTACATCTTAATTGAGGAACATAACTGACATCAGTAATTGTTAGATTAATAGAATTACAATGTTTTGTACTCACAGTTTTAGCTGAAACGTTTCCAGTTCCTTGGCTCATCATTTTAGAATTTTTATCGGCTAAGTAAATGTCCATAACTTCTGGACTAATATTTTTGAACCACACAGGTTCTTTAGCCATATGACAGGATGCACCACTATCCAGAAATTGTCACAAGGTTTTTCTTCTCGATGGGAAGCTGTAAATACGTGTCCATTTCTAGAAGAATTGTTTCTTTGGCTTGTACTTGGAGAGTTCTTGTTTCTATAATAACAGTCCTTAGCTAGATGATTTGATTTTCTGCAAATATAACACAGTCTCGTTTGCTTTTCATTTTTCTTTTACAATAAAATGCTTCATTAATTCCATCCATGCGAGTTTTAATTGGCAAGTTTAAAGTTGCTTTTGAAATTTGTAATATTTCGTCCATGCTCTTTCCTCTTTGCGTTTTCAGAATATTCCGCACTTTGGAGAATTTTCCATTTAATCCTCTAACGGTATGGTAGACCAATTCCCTCGGCGACACATCCAGTCCAAGGGAGTGACACTTAGTCGAAATCCCCGCGCTCTTGCAATATAATCTGCTACAGTTTCGCCATTTTTCATTCGGATGTTCTTGAGTTCATTGCCCGCGTCAATTTTTCGGTCTTCACCTTCGCCCATGTAAGTCGCTCTAATTTTATCCCACAGCACTTTCGCGTTGTCTTCCGCCGCGAACTGTAAGGCTTGCTCATCTGCGAGCGATAACTTAACGTATGCTATTGCATCTGAGTTTTTCGTAATCCAGTCCATTTCATCTTTACGGGTAAGGTCTTCAGGTTTCTCCTCTAAGATTAGAGGGGCTAATCTTTTTAAGCTAAGGGCAGCTTTCATCTTAAGCTCCCAAATAAAATAGTTCGTTCCGTTTAAATCGGGAATAGTTATCTTATCCATTGTAGGTAGAAAGGTTTAAATGTTCACAAAGTCAACTAACTCGTCACACAGATTAACCATGCTCTGCTACCACTTGTTGTTCTTTTGTGAAATCACTTCTACTACGGTATCTTGGGACATCACATTTATTTATATACATACGAAAATATTGATCGCGGATACTGCACACAGCAAGTCTGACCCAAAAGCACACAGCGAACGGTCAGCTCGTCAACCTCGTAGAAGGAATGCGCGGGAGTGAAGGCGGGAAAAAGAGCGCGTGGGCGGATCACTCAGTTATCCTTCCGCCAGAAAAAATAGTTCACTCGCTTCACCCCAACATTATTAATAAACCATAATAACTATAAAACAAAACAATTAAAAAATGGTTTAAGTATATAAAACCTTTAGCATTATACATTCCTAGTGCGATGGATGTTCCCGCTTACTTGAAAGAAGATTATGGATATTTGGGTCCAATGTTGTTACTGCAAGACGAAGAAATGCATTCATCTTTCAAGCTGAGATCGGAACCGTGTTTTGATGGCTGTGACCGATGAAAATGCTTTTTCACATAAATAAGTTGTGGAGAATTGAATCAGAATTTTCTCTCTCTCTCTCATCGCCGGTTCACTAAGAAAAGGTATCACTTTTGATGGAAGCGATAGGTCGATAAAGATTTCTTTTACATGCATGCTTAAATTATTATCCTGAATTTTCGCTGCAAACGGATCTATTACCCCCATATTACCATGTCTGGGATCTTAATTCTTTGGGTAATAATGAGCAAAAGATTCTGTAAGTGATTCCAAGTGCTTTTGAACTAAGGTTACTACTTGCTGGTTAACATCATTTTCCTTAATGTTTTCATCAAAATTAGAAATTTGTAGATCGTCTTCAACCAACCGTGTTTGCCACAGTAATATTTTACTGTGATATACGTGATGAGTAAGTATATTCCAAATCTTTCTGGGGACCAGCGAAATTTTCTCGTGGACCACCACTTTGGTGACCTCTGGTATACAGCATAATATCATACGGTGGTAGGCCAAGGCCTAGACAGGACGATGTGCGTGATATAATAATGGAATCTTGCCACTGTCTTGCCAGTTGGCATACAGTTTGAAGTTCTTTTTTCTAGGATATGTCCAGGAATAACATTTGACAATTAAAATTATTCGGATCATCATCTTAATGAGACCGAGTCGAGAAAGAGACGAGGCTTACTTGAGGCGGGGGCCCAGGATCCAGTTGCCCCAAGCCCTTGCTTGGGGGGTCCGGACCCCAAGGACCCCCTGTGTGTGCTACTGATGGTTATATATTTTCTTTATTTTTAAAACACAGAATTGTGTTTTGAACACTAAAATACTGAAATGTAACTATGAAAAGCATTGATATCGAAATATTTTCCATGTTATGAGAAAAAAAAATGTCTTATGTTCTTTATATTTAGTTACAAAAAAAAAAAATTCATGAACAGATTATGTCTGGCACATTTTTCACTATGATAAATTTTGTTAAAGAGCAGTGGAGTATCAATAACACTACCGTGGACCCCAGGACGTGTAAGCAAAAAAATCGAAAAATATTAAGAGGCTCAAAAAAGCCCCATCTAAGAAATTTTTGATACAAGGCCCACATGCAAGTGTTAAAGAGCTGCGTATATAAGGTTGCATTATAAAATCTATGCATATTAAAAAGAGAGAGGAAGAAAGAGAAGTGTATTTTTTTAAATCATTCATTCACAGTTCTTTTTTTATTAATTTTCAGAACTAACTAATGTACAAAGCAATGCTTTTAATGAGCAAATTTTCTGAATACTTATCTGCTTTTCATACTTATTATCAGTGGATACTTTAGGAATTAAATTTCGAAAAGGACAAAAATAAATAAATAAATAAAATATTTCATGCTATATCCATCGCATACTTTAGGGGTTAAAAAATAATAATAAATAAAAGGATTCAGGTTTACGAAATAAAGTTTTTTAATTTTTTAACAAAAATGTTCGCAAATAAAATGAAATTTTCTCTTCAGAGGAATGAAAGAAAAAAAAATGCAGAAGCAAATCCTAAAAATTTTAATTCGTCATAAAATTTCACATTTCCTTCTTACCTTGGTTCAACTTCATGTGGTATATAATCCAGCATGTAGCTAGAGTACTTTGAAACAGGTTTCTTTGGTCTTCTATCAGAAGTATCTTTTCTTGTAGGTGGACCTAGATTGAACTTTTCTTTGTGGGGAGCCAAACACTTTTGCCCCTGCAAATGGGCTACATCGCCAACACAATGTGGTGGGCAATAATATCTTTCCAATGAATGATAAACTGTAAAACATGAACATTTATAATAGTGCCAAAAGCCTCTCTTAGCAAAGAGAGTTTCTTCAATAATTAAATGATGTTTTATAAAATGGTTAGAATTAAATTTGCTTTATAAACAGCTTCCTGTATCTTAAACGGGTGAACGAATAGCCACTAAATTTGTACATGAACTGCAAACGAGGTACGCTCAAGGAGTTTAAAAAAAAAATCCCCTCCCCAAAAAACACGTCCGCAACCCCCGGTCCACGGACCGGTACTGCTCCGTGGATCAAATGGTGCCGGCCCGCCTAAAGAACATTAAACTTGCCATTTTATTTAAAGTGGTGCATTTATCTCGGATTTGCGCAACTTTCCACGGAAATTACTTCAAATTTCACGTTATATCACTTTTATTCATTTTTGGTGTAACTATATTTTATTCTGAAAGCATTGTTACGTCATCAGCGCACTGTAGCGCCATCTGTAAAAAAATTGTAAAAGTAGATATTGTCTAGCTGTACCCCAACAAAAGTGGGTGCACGAATAAAGTAGGCTTAGCGTTGCGAAAAAGACTGATTTTTTATTCTTTAACCAGTTTTACAGTCCACTCAAATATTGACGAAACATTGGTCCTACGAAGCCAAAGAAAATGGGTAAAAATCGGAAAATAAAAAGAACTCCAACGTAGCTACTGAAGAGAAATTGAATCGTTTAAAAGATTCAATCAAAGGAACTTTAACTAGGTTAGAGGCTTTTACCTCGGAGAAGACAGTGTCAAAGGATAGTAGTGTCACTGAGATCGAAATTAAACTAAAAAAAATTGAGCAATTACAGATAAATCTAGATAAAATAGCTGAGGATTATTGTGAAATAGAAACTTTCGAAAGCTTGGAAATCATTCAGCTGGACACTGAAGATATAAATCAACGGTTCGAGACAACAGAGGTAGGTCTCAAACTTTTAATGTATTCTTTGAAAAATTCTGAAAATGTAAACATTAATTTAAATGACAATGGTAAAAATAGTATCCGCTTACCTCAAATTCCATTGCCAGAATTTTCTGGTGTAATAGCAGAATTTTCTATTTTCAAAAATCAATTTATTAATTTAAAAAGTAATAATGAGCAATTGAATGATTCGCAAAAACTATACTATCTTCGAGCAACTCTAAAAGGAGAAGCAAAACTATTGGAGTCGCCTAGCGATAGTTTCGATTCTCTCTTTAAAGCATTAGAAGATCGGATTACGAAAACAAACGGCAGCGATGCACGTTAAATCTGTCGATTCTCCCGTTGGTGTGGTGTGGTAGTTAGGGAGAGGGGTGTCCGTCCACGTCACTTGACCATGGTTCAAAATAATCGTAGCTGAACAGTGCGACGTTATATTAAATCAATCAATCAATTAAAGCATTAAAATCGTTACGAAAACAAACGGCAGTTTACTCAGCGAATCAGCCAAAGAACTACGCGCTTGAATGGATTGTATCAATAGAAACATTACAGCACTTAAAGTTTTGAAGTATGAGCAGAATGATTTATCAGATATAATTTTAATAAATATAAGTCTTCAAAAATTGACAAAGAATCTAGAAAACAATTCGAACTTTCGTTGAAAACAGCAGAAGTTCCAACATTTGATTCTATTATGAAATTTTTAGAAAAGAGAAGTGCCGTGTTAGAAAACATTACTCGCATTCCTAGTATTAAAATGATACATAAAAATACTGCAATGTCAACTAAAGCCAAATCGCTGGTAGTTAATAGTAAAAAAATAACGGTTAAACCTTGTATTCTATGTCGAAATTCTCATCCTCTTTATAAATTTATTGCATTTCAAAATATGCCTGTGGAGTGCAGAAAAAGAAATTTGTTAGCAATAACAAACTTTGTATAAATTGCCTCAGACTTCATTCTGGTGCCTGCATGTCTAAATACAAATGCACAGTTAGTGGTTGCAAAGGATTACATCATTCATTGCTTCACGATTCTGATGAACTTTGCTCTGCAGTTAAAAATCACACTGTAGGGGAAAGGGGGATAGAGACCAAATCGAATACTACTCGGTTTGAAGGTCAGCCAGAAGTTGCGGTTTTGACTTCTGGAAATAAATGTGTTTTATTAAATACATTCATGATTTTCCTTAAAAGTGCTGATGGATATAGAATTAAGTTAAGAGGATTATTAGATAATGCGTCTACGATATGCGTTATGAGAGAAGACATAGCAAGAAAGTTGGGATTTAAATTTAGGTCTGCAAACCAATCTATAACAGGCATTAACGGAATTACGCAATCATCGAAATATTCAGCAAATATTGAAGTTTCAAATCTGGATTATACTTTTGCACGCAATGTACAATTTTCGCTTTTACCTAAAATTACCGATGCGATTCCTGTATCGAAATTAAATATATCGGATTTAAATATTCCAGCTTCAATTGAGCTGGCTGATTCCAATTTCCATATGCCAGGTCAAATAGATATATTGATAGGAAGTGAACTATTTTTTGAAATTTTAAATCCAGAACAACATTATTTGCAGGAGGGAAATGTAATTTTACAAAATACAAAATTTGGCTACTTAGTCACAGGTACCCTTCCTCAGTCACAACAACAAGCCAATTGTTGTTTAATAAGTGAACCAAGCTTAGATATAACAGTAAAGAAATTCTTTGAACTGGAATCACTTCCAGATGATTCTAAGGAAATAACAAAAAGTGAAGAGGAAATTTATTGTGAGGAACATTTTGTTAGTACCTATAAAAGAGATAAAACGGGAAGATTTATAGTTCGATTACCCATAAAGGAAAATGCAGAAACATTATTAGGATATTCCAAAGAGAATGCGATCAAACGACTAAATGGTATTTGGGAAAAATTAAACAAAAACAATACGATGGGAACTTTGTATAAAGAATTTATGAATGAATATGAACTTTTAGGCCATATGGAGAAGATTAAAAATGAAACGTTAGATAAGATTAACTATTACATTCCTCATCATTCAGTATACAAACCAGAGAAGACATCCACTCCATTGAGAGTTGTTTTCGATGCAAGAGCAAAAACAACAAGTGGTTTTTCTCTAAACTCCATTTTACTAAACGGAGGAATTATTCAACAAGATCTGTTTGCCATAGTCAGTAGATTTAGAAAACACGAGTACGTGTTTAGTGCAGATATTAAAAAAATGTACATGCAGATACTTATTGATCCTAATCAAAGGGATTTACAACGAATTATGTGGAAGACTAGTGCAGATGCTCCAGTCAAGACTTACAAACTAGCTACCGTAACCTATGGGACAGTTTCTGCACCATTTTTAGCTACCAGGACTTTAAAGGCCTTAGCAGATGAAGAAAAAGCGGAATTTCCTGACGCAGCAGATGTGATTTGTAATGATAGTTATATATGGATGATATTCTTTCTGGGGAGAGTCTACATTAGAGGGTGCTAAAAAACTCCAAACCAGATTATCTCAACTATTACAGAGAGGTGGTTTTGAGCTACACAAATGGGTGTCAAATAGCCAAGAACTGTTGAAAGATTTATCTGCATCTTCCTATGTGTTTGATAAGGAATTTCAGGATGCTCCAGTGAAAACATTAGGTATGCTATGGGATCCAAAGGTGGATTGTCTCACATACAAAGTAAAGATTAGTGAAAAAGTCAACTTCTCAAAAAGAGACGTGCTTTCAGAAATTGCAAGGCTCTATGACCCTTTGGGCCTGATTGGACCCATTGTTACGAAGGCTAAGATATTCATCTAAGAACTTTTGGAAAATAAAATTAGATTGGAGTGAACAGCTACCACCAGATGCAATGGAAGAGTGGATGAACTTCTACCAAAAATTATCGAAAGTAAATAACTTCAAACTCCCAAGGTGCATTCTACTTCCTGCAACAATACGGATTGAAATACATGGCTTTTCCGATGCATCAGAACGTGCCAATGCTGCTGTTGTCTACATAAAATGTTTCAACGAATCTGGACAATCTCAAACTAGATTATTATGCAGCAAGTCCAGAGTGGCTCCTTTGAAAACACTCACCATACCGAGGTTAGAACTGTCTGCAGCTTTACTACTATCGAGATTAGTCAAAAAGGTTGTGCCAATTCTACAATTACCTATTCATAAAATTTGGATGTGGACGGACTCAACGATTGCTTTAGCGTGGATAAAGACTGAACCTCATAAACTCAAAACATTTGTCAGCAACAGGGTGGCGGAGATCCAAGAACTTTCAAAGGACTATCATTGGAAACATGTGAGCTCCAAGAACAATCCTGCCGACTTAATTTCTAGAGGCTGCAATGTAGATGAACCTTTAAAGAACGGAATGTGGTTCTCGGGTCCAGATTTACAAACTGATGAATACGAGGGCAATCAGCTTTCTCCTGATCCTTCCTACAGAAATGAACTAAAATGTGTTGTGACCTTTTCGATGACTGAGTGTTCTTCAAATTTTATGATGAACTCTTTTATGTTACAAATAATGTCATAAAATTAATTAGAATTTTTAGGTTCATTAATAACATCAAAGCTAAGGAGTCGTGTAATAAGGAGAAGTATCTAACTGCAGATGAGATAAAGAGGAGTACGGAATTTTTAGCTAAAATAGCACAATTAAGTGAGTTTAAAGCAGAAATCGATGCCTTGAAAAAAGGTAAAGGTGTTTCAAAAACAAGTAAGTTAAAGGCTTTAGATCCTTTCTTAGATGAGAATTCTTTACTCAGAGTTTGTGGAAGGCTTAGTATAATGCTGATTTGCCATTTGAAGCAAAATATCAAATAATTATACCTAGTAAACATAAATTTACTAAATTACTTTTTTAGCATATGCATAAGAATTTTTTTCATATTGGTGCTCAGGGTTTAGTACATCAAATTAGAATGCAGTTTTGGCCCATTAATGGCAAGGGTATTGCACGAAAAACAGTTCATGATTGCATTGCATGCTTTAGTCAGAAGCCTACTGGGGTAGATCAATTAATGGGAAATCTACCATCAGAGAGAGTAACTCCAAGCGCGCCATTTTTAAACTCTGGGGTGGATTTTTGCGGACCTTTTCAAATAAAATTTAAAAATAAGAGAAAGGGGATATTTGCAAAAGTTTATGTTGCGATTTTTGTATGCTTGACTACAAAGGCTATTCATTTAGAGACAGTGACTGATTTAACAACTGAGGCATTTATTGCATCTTTGAAGAGGCTCTGTGCCCGTAGAGGCCACATTTCTACATTAATGTCCGATAACGCAACTAATTTTAAAGGCGCAGCTGCAGAATTAAATCGTTTCATAAAATTAATTTGTAACGAAAACGAGACATTAGCAAATTATTTTGCTTCAGAAGCTATCCAGTGGAAATTTATCCCACCTCGTTCTTCTAATTTAGGGGGTTTATGGGAGGCAGGGGTAAAATCATTCAAACACCATCTCTATAGAACTTTAGTTAATAGTAAAATAACTTTCGAAGAATTCGAGACAATAATAATTCAAATTGAAGGTATACTTAATTCACGTCCATTAGTACCATTGTCAGATAATATCAATGAAAATGAAGTTTTAACTCCTGGACACTTTATAATTGGTCGACCTATCAGTGCAATACCTGAGCCCGCAATTTTAAATATTTCAGATAATAGACTATCTATGTGGCAGTATACAACAAAGTGTGTACAAACTATTTGGAAACGCTGGAAAAATGATTATCTTAATCATTTACAGCAGAGAAACAAGTGGCAGTTCGAGAAAAATAATGTTGCCGTAGGGTGTTTAGTGCTTTTAAAGGAAAATGATTTGCCTCCCTGCAAATGGGAAATGGCAAGAATCTTGGAGGTTATTTATGGAACTGACGGTAAGGTCAGAGTCGTTAAACTAAAAACTGCCACGGGGGTTCTCACACGTTCTATCTCAACAATATGTATCTTACCAATAGAAAATAATAATATAAATTAAATTGTAATGTGAAGTATATTATATTCTTAGATTATTGTATTTTTTCTATTTTTGAATATTGTATTTTTTCTATTTTTGAGTATTGTATTTTTTTCTTCTTATTTTAGAATGTTGAATTTATGTGTATTTAATTCATTTATGCATTTGTAAACTTTATATAGCAAATTGTATTTTTAAATATATTTTTGAAATATTGTATATTTCAGCGCCGGGTGGAATGTTACGTCATCAGCGCACTGTAGCGCCATCTGTAAAAAATTTGTAAAAGTAGATATTGTCTAGCTGTACCCCAACAAAAGCGGGTGCACGAATAAAGTAGGCTTAGCGTTGCGAAAAAGACTGATTTTTTTATTCTTTAACCAGTTTTACAGTCCACTCAAATATTGACGAAACAGGCATATTTAAATGTAACTAAATTAAAATTGTTAAATCAAAACAATCTAAAATATAAACAATAAACGTATCCCACCCTGAGTGGGCCGCGGTAAAATTGTGAAATGTTGACCGGTCCGCAGCGATAAAAAGGTTGCGGAGCACTGCACTAGATGACGCTTGAGATGGAAAAACGGCAGGTTTAATAAAGGAATAGATAAATATTGAATGCATAAACAATTTGAACTTTTTAAATTACTGTAAAATCCGCACACCTATACTTTCAAGCTTCATTTTTAATTTTTAGTTATATTCACGGTATGACGCGCACCCCCTTTTTTATGAAGAAACCTGAAATGTTAGTCTCCAATGCCCTTATATGTTTCGAAGTCATGTATTCGAGGATTTCTATTCTTAGACCTTTGAAAATATAGCATACTTCTAGAACTACAATTCTTTTAGTTCATAAGACATGCCATTTCTTTTAAATAAACAGAATTTTGATTTGTGTAGAAGTAAATATTTTTTCGATGATTTTATTATTTTAAAGCTGTCGTTTTTATACCCGATGTATAACGCGCACCCTTAAATTTCGATTTTTTGTGTTAAAAGTGCGCGTTATGTGCCGGATCTTGCGATAGTTGTTAATCTTCTTGTTTTCAAACCATATTACATAAAGGTATGGAAATTAATAATAGTGCTCCTCAATTAAATTTAAAAAAAATCGTTCAATTTACAGAAATACACTCATGTCCATAAATTAACGATAATTCAGAATCACACAGAAATTGAACTCTAAAATAAAAATTTCACCTGTAGAATTATCACACACATCTTGAAGAAGAATATGCAAATTACAGGAAACCACCAGATGGTACGTCACAATGACGAGAGTGTGAGAGAGGGGTATATAAGGGATGGTGGCAAAGAAGTAAAATTGTTCACAAGCGCTTTAAAAGCCTTTCAGTGCAATAACCGCATAGTTATGGCCCAAAGGAAGCATTTGGATGATTTTTTACGTGGCAGAATTATTGGACGACTTGAATGTGGACGTAACAGCTAGAAGTGTCCGAGGAACTTGGAATCGCCCAGAGTGTCATCTCCAGGCTTTGGCAACGATTCCAAGATAATGGTAATGTGAGTAGATGCTACAGCACAGGTCACCCCCGAGTTACAACGCCGAATGAGGACCTGTATATATTTGGCAGTTACTGCCAAAAGAAACAGACGGAGCACAGCATCAGACCTGTCTCGTCAGCTCCTCTTCTGCTACCAGTACGATAGTTTCAAGGCAGAACGTGTACAGACGCTTAGGGCACATTGGTCTATAAGCTCGTAGGCCTGTCAGACGTGTTCCACTTACCGCAACTAACTGTCGCCTGCGATTAACCTGGAGTAGAGAGCATGCATTATGTACACCACAACAGTGGTCTTGTGTGATGTTTTCCGATGTGTCCAGGTTTAGTTTGCAGTCTGATTCTCGCCGGACTTTAATATGGAGAGCGCCACCAAGAGAACACAGTTACGGTGGTGCAGGATGGCTCGTTTGGGGAGGAATTATTCTTGGTTCCAGAACTGAACTGCGTGTTCAGAGTGTAACGATGACAGGCCACATCTATAGGGATGTCATTCTGGAACAACATGCACGTTTGTTTCGGGGCGCCATGGGTGCTGAATTTCTGTTTACGGATGACAACGCTCGTCTTCACCGTGCAAATATTGTAGACGAATGCCTTCAATCGGAGGATATCACCCGTATGGATTGGCCAGCATACTCACTGGACTTGAATCCGATAGAGCATGTGTGGGGTATGCTTGGCCGACGAATTGCAGCCCGTCAACCTCCTCCCACCTATCTACCGGAACTTCGGAGGGCATTGCTTGATGAGTGATGTAATATTCCCCAAGATCAGATTTATAATTTGATACTCAGCATGCCTAGGCGTTGTAAGGCCTGTATTGTATCGTCCGGGAGACATACTCCGTATTAACCATCCTACTAACCATGTTATACTGTTTTTTGTAAATAGGTTATTTTTTGTAAATAGGTTATTTTTTGAAATTTGCTCCAGGGAGTAAAAATCGCAATTTTTATTAATTATGTCAAACATATAGCATTTTTTTGCTCTTTACCTTTTGTTTAATAAATAGATTTTACAAATAAGTCAAATTTGTTTTGCTTCTGTCTCTTTCTTTGCCTGAACTTCATTATCTTTAATTTATGGACATGAGTGTATATATATATATATATATATATCGGACTAAACATTTTTTTAAAATTTTTATTATGTCAGAATGTATTTTGTTTGTTTACTTTCAATAAATTAATAACTTTTTAAAATAATTCTTTTTTTTCGACTTTTCAATATGGTCGCACCCCCTCCTAAGGTTATCACGCCCCCTAGGGGGACGATCCCTACAGTTTGAAAAAAGGCTACATTACTACGAACTACGGTTAGTTTCAAGTTATTTTTCTTATTTAAACCTCTTGGATTTCATGAAATCTTTCCGTTGCCATATATATAAGGTGTTTATTCAAATCAGCTACAGCTATGTTTGGTAAGAAATTTAATACTTCGCTAGTTAGAGTACTAATGTGCACTCTTAATAATCATAAACCATGCAATAAGCAAATAACAAGGTTAATGTTTTTGAAAACATTAAAAATAAAAATATTAGTATACTCTTAAAAGAAAAAAAAACCCAGCCAGTACTGCCTTTAAAAATCCTACTTTTCGGATTGAACTCTGAAACATCTACAGGACGCTTCACTGTTATATCATCTACAATTTCTCCGTTCTGTCTGCATGCTTTTGCTCGGCACAATCCCATGTCTTCTTCGGGCCATTTGATAAAATCTCGAAAATAGGTTGATTTTTTTTCCATGGTACCTGGCTCACATTTCAAATTGGTCTCCATTCGCGCAAATTCTGGAGGACCAGCAATGTCGGGCCGAATCTTGTAATCATACTGGTAAGTTGTGCTAGTGTAACAGTCACTTTCAGGTAGCTGGTTAAATGCCTACCAAAAAAATATTAAATCTCTATTAGGAACTCAATTTGGTCTTATTTGTTTTAAGACTGTTGAGTGTTTGGCTGTACTATATTAAATTTAAATGCAAATAGCAAAAAAAAGTGATATTTAAAATTTTAAGAAACCTACAAAGATATATATAAATATATATAAAGGGTGTTTTTTTTAGAGTTATAGAAATTTAAATTGAAATAAAACAACGATGTATTATTCGATTGACATGAATTTTTTTTATTCGAAAGATAATCTTGTGGCATTACATTTTAAATATGATCAAGCAAGGCGTAGATTCGTCGAATGGGCCCAAAACGAGATTGCCGTTGTTCCCGATTTTCATAAGCGAATTTTGTTTAGCGATGAAGCGCACTTCTGGTTGAATGGCTACGTCACCAAACAAAACTGCCGCATTTGGAGTGAAGCTAATCCACAAGTGTATGTCGAAACACCGTTACATCCAGAAAAACTGACTGTTTGGTGCGCTTTATGGGCTGGTGGAATCATTGGTCCGTACTTCTTCAAAAACGATGAAGGCCACAACGTTACAGTCAATGGTGAACGGTATAGAGCCATGATTACTAACTTTTTCATTCCTGAATTGAACAATCATGATATCCAGGAGCTGTGGTTCCGACAAGACGGCGCAACATGTCACACAGCTCGTGCCACAATCGATTTATTGAAAGACACGTTTGGTGACCGCTTAATTTCACGTTTTGGACCTGTGAATTGGCCTCCAAGATCTTGTGATTTAACACCACTAGACTATTTTCTGTGGGGCTATGTAAAGTCATTGGTCTATGCGGATAAGCCACCAACGCTTGACCATTTGGAAGACAACATTAGCCGCGTTATTGCCGATATACGGCCACAAATGTTGGAAAAAGTCATCGAAAATTGGACGTCCAGATTGGACTACATCCGAGCCAGCCGTGGCAGTCATATGCCAGAAATCATATTTAAAATGTAATGCCACAAGATTATCTTTCGAATAAAAAAATTCATGTCAATCGAATAATACATCGTTGTTTTATTGCAATTTAAAGTTTTATACCTCTAAAAATAAACACCCTTTATATATATATATATATATATTATATATATATATATATATATATATATATATATATATATATATATATATATATATATATATATATATATATATATATTATATATATATATATATTTATATATATATAAACCCTTTTAAATTTATCTTTGACACAATAATACCTCAAGCCGAAATATTTTAACTGCGGGTATAGCAGAGCTTAACCAACATTAAAGTGATATTCAACTTTACTCCATGAATTTCTTAACACTGAAAGGAAAAAATAGATTGCAAAATTTTTTATACTTTCACTGTTACCCACAAGAAACGAATAATCTTTCTGTACTTTTGTAAACGTTTCCCCATCAAGGCAAAGTATCACACGAAATGATTACTCTTAGATATCAATTAGTATTTTACGGTAATTTTTGGAAAGGGTGGTGTAAATTTAGTTCATCCACTTATGAGAATTTATCTAACGAATTTTTTTGTCATAAAAGTATATATATTGGTATAAAAAAAGGGAACACATTGTATTTATTATATTGACATTTTATACAGGATAAAATCCCATTATTATGGCTATCAGTTAATATCCAGAAAAGCAGTATTTTGTAACATAGTTAGCAGTATAGCAGAGTTCATGGAGCACCCATACTGCCAACTTTATGATCGAGATGATTCCAAAGATTCTCTATTGGATTTAGATCTGAAGGAGCACTTGTTGGCAGTCTTTGCATTGCTATTCAATCAATTCCATTCGATTCTAAGTGTTCGGTATCAAGCAATATATTACCGAAAAATCTCATCCTTCTGAGGAACACAGTTAACATGTATGAAAATACATCATCCGCAACAATGGATTTACAATCTAATTCGTTGAATGTTTCTTCCGTAAGTATGACTAAATCCAAACAATTCCATGAATATATCCACGCACCATAACATTATACTCATCACAGGATTATAGGGTATTTATTCTCGGGCATTCTCGCATTAGACTCTTAAACCTCCATCCGTCTAATACAAAGGTAAACGTCAGAGAAGACCAGGAACGTTGTAAGGCCTGAGACTCCGTTGGGGCCTCGTCACTTTCTCGACTCGGCTTCAATAATATCATCATCCGAATGATTGTAAGCATTTAATGTTATTTTCAAAGATACGCTCTGAAAAACTGGGATTTCCTGACTATATACCAACTGGCAATAGTGGCAAGGCAACATTATTATGTCATATCAGTCATCCGTATCTAGACCTAGGCCTCCCACCATACTCATTTAGTCGAAAGAACGCAGTCGATCAAGTCGGTTTATGACTAGGGTTTTGAGTCACGCACATTTGTTTGTTATTGTTTGTACAATTATTTGACAACGTATGCTATATACTGTCTATTTAAAAGGGTCACGGCTGGGCCATATTTTTGCGTAGGGTCCCAGAGTTCAAGAAATATTAAGAAGTCACTAGGGAAGGCAACCCATTACCAATCATTAACAGTCCAATTTCAGTATTTCTGATAATTGAAGCCTTTTCTATAACGCTTCGTCGATATGAGCTCAGTAACCCTCCTTCTGCTTTGAAAGTTATACGTTACAGGGTGCGCCGTAGTCATCTTAAACACACAACTGTAAGTCCCCTGGCTTATTCCATAAGCCAGTAGTTAAGCTATAGCACATTGATCAATTCTTACACATCGTCGCAACTATCAATGACTCATAGTTCCCGTAGTTTCCACGGCGTTTATTTACAATGTTGCTGTTACTCCAGTCATGGTATACTTCCACTACACTACCACTGAATAGTTAACAAACTGCGTAGTTTTCGTTAATACTGTAGCCGTTGGTGCAAAAATCATTGATAATCACGTTTTACAAATCAGAAAAATCGCACGTGTATTTTACAAGAATTTTTACATGTGTACCAATTTTTATATCTGCAATGAGAGCTAAAGTTCCTTGCCCCGTTTCATTAACTGTTTATGTCTGATGGTGGTCAAAATAATAAGACTCTGTATAGAGTCTACCAGCAATAAGTGAAAATACATATTTGTAGAGGAGATTAAAATATTAATTGGAATCTTAGATTCAAATTTCAGAATTTTATTTTTACACAAATTTATTTTAGGTAAAACTTACACCATTTTTAGAACTAGAGTAAATAGCATTTGAAGCAATACGAATTTTTTAAACAGTTGGACACTTAAATCAGCAGTGTATACGAAATATTTCACTGTACAGTTTCTTTGTTTTGGATGTGCAGCGTATGAAAAATGAGCCTTAATTTCTAAATTTCGAACAATTTATAGCCGTTCAAAATTTAATAACATTAAACATAAAAATTTCAATTTCGTATTAAATTATTAAAACTGGAATATGCTTTAGTGAAAGAAACACTAAAAGGTTTGCTGTGACATTATACTAATGTATTAAGAGATACGTTTTTAAAATAAATTACTTTTTAAGACTTCGAAAGAATTTAAATAAAATTCATATAAAAAAGCTAAGTGACTTCTAACTCGATAGATTATCGTAATCTATATATAAAGAATAACTTAAAAATTGATCGAAAAAATTATAGTTTAAAAAAACTAAAATAAACATTTTTATGGTTTTAATATTGAACTAAAGAGGAATAAAATCATTCTTAATATAAGGATAAAGTGATTTACGAGAAAATTAATGTCATTGGGGTAAAAGCGTGAGGTGCTCTATATCAATTGTTATAATTTCGTACTAGTTCTATTCCGAAATGCTGAGTTAGTGAAAAATGTAGAACATAGCCCCACACCCTCGCTTTTACCACACACACAATGACATTAATTTTCTCGTAAATCATTTTATTCTTATATTAAGAATTATTTTTTTACTTTTTGATTCGATTAACCCTAAAAGCGTGTTTTTTTAGTTTTTTAAACTATAATTTATTTTTCATTTTTTAGTTCGATCTACAATAAAAGCACGTATTTTTAGCTTTTTAATTTATCATTTATTCAAACATTTTTTTTTTTTTTTTGGTCAGGGACCGAAGAAGTTTGCCCATCCCTGAGTTAGAACAAATTATTTTTTTTCACATGCAGGAATTTTTTTATTATTATTTCCGTTTTCAGAAAGACTGGGTAATTGTTTATATTAAGATAAAAAAATTGCTGACGCAAAAAAAACAATAAAAAAAACGTTTTCCCTTTTAGGGTTTCTCTTAATCATTTAATCGCCAAATCTGGAAATGGGATCTGGAATTAGTCCCTGTATCTGGAAATGGTATATAGAAATAGTCACCAAATTTGGCAATGGTATATGAAATTAGTCGCCAAATCTGGAAATGGTATATGAAATTAGTCACCAAATCAGGAAATCATTATTCCTGATTATCCTGTTCAGGATAATGAAACAAAATTATGAAATTATTGTATTGTCATCGGTCCTCGATAAGTGTGTAAAATTTCGAATTAATCTGAACTTTAAAAGTGTGTAAAAATCGAGAGTTTAAAGATTCCGCTACATACAAGTGAAACTTATAAAAACGAGTTAAAAAGTATTTACTAATGCATATTTTTGGTAAAAAAATATGAGGATGACATTTTTTTTCGTACTCATATTATTTCTTTTGAATTTGTCTACTTTCTTGGAAAGACTTATAGAAATTACACATAAATTTTATGTTATTTTTATGAATTGGAATTAATTTGTCTTCATCTCATTATTGTTATCTGCTATATTCTGGAAAGTTCTTTTCATTCATTACATTTGGGAAGTGTGTATTGACGAGTATACTCGTCATGCATAAAAAGTAGTGACCATTGGTTATTTAAATTATAATTTTTGAGAAAAATAAAACATATTCTCAAATTTTGAGATGTTTAGAATATTTTGAGGCCAAGTCCGAGTAAAACAAATAAATAAAAAATATAAAATAGTTTTAATGAACTCATGCGTCCCCTTAAGAAAGGCAGAAACAGCATTAAATTCGCATAAGTTCGCTTTTTTTACAGGTTTTCCATTTGCAAAATCCCATTATGTACCATGTTTCTGTGAATACCACTTCACAAGAGTAATTAATATGTATTAATATGTATTTAATTTTTCTCGCACTTTTCGAGTAATATGTATACAATATATGTTTATGTTAACAAAATAAAAAAGTATTAGTAACACAGACACACACACACAAGTAATATAAAAAAAAATTTAAGTCAATTCCTATTTGGATCAACAAAGAAAAATTTTATTTTAGCTACTTTTTATTAAACAGTTACAATTAATATAAATATGTATATACATATGACAGAATCACAACTTTAAGTGCTAATTAATTTTTATTAATTATCATTAAGGTATCGTATTGTCATCCAAAACAATCGTGTCTATAAAATTTCAGTTCAACTGAATGCTTTGTAACGTGAGAAAAAAAACCTTTTCAAGTTCTGACACAAGTCGCCAAAATGGTCGCCAACGAGGCTATATTTGTAATTCTTTAAATAACTAGTTTTAATCAATTAATTTTTATTAATTATAATTAAATTACTATACTGTCATCCAAAATGATCCTGTATATTAAATTTCAGCTCAATTGAGCGCTTTAAAATGTATTTTATTAACGATTGAAAATTCTGCCAAGATAAATAAATATATAGAGTGTCAATAGCAGGAATTGAATAAAATTGGCTTATTTTATTGACTTCTTCTTATCCAATAATTTAACATCATCATTTACGGTGTGATTGACGAGTATGCTCGGCATTGCTCGATGTCCGTGATACGGGAACTTAATATAGTTTGCTTAGATGTGCAACTTACTCTTTCACTGATGATTACTTGTTAGATTCAGTTTTTACATTAATATCGAATTTTTCGCATTCGAAAATATTTTTATATTCACTCTATTACAGTGCGAGTTTATAATCTTGTTATATTTTTCTTTATTCTTAGTTAACCTAATCAATATTTTAAGGGTAAATTTAGTTTAAATGTCATTCTCCAGGCTTCTTTTTTAACTTAATTTTTTCAAACGTCATAAGAAAAAAGTATGCTCTAAACATTATGAGATTTAACTCTTTGCAGTCCACATTCACAAAGATGAATTTGCTTTTAATCTCAGACGAAAATTACACTCTAAACTAAAAAAGAATTTTTGTTTTAGAAAGAGAATCAGGAATTACTTTCCTAACAGCAAATATTTTCATCATATAAACGAGGCTCATGCACCACATGCGGCCCGCAAACAGTTTTTCGGCTCTCCTAAGTCAGTCAGAAAAGATGATAAAGTATATTTGTCTCATTAAACTCAAATACCAATATTAAATTTTCTTGCAGCTGTAGTTGATATGAAATTATCACAATAAATAAAATAATAAAAATGTCATTGTTTTAATAAGCTAATATTTATTGATTTTTACCTTGTTTTCTTTATTCACCAATTTATACCTTTTCTGAGAGGCAAAATTAACTAACGAATGCAAATATAGTCGGACCTCTATATAACGAAATCCAGAAAAAAAAGTTCGTTTTATGGAAAATTAGTTATACCTATAAGAGTTTCATCTTTCAATTTTCTTAATAAACCACATAAGCAAATTTTAAATTCATAAACACTATATATTTAGAAAAAAGTAGGTATTCACACCTTTTTGTAAATTAATATATTTTTATTTTATCTATCTTACCCCTATCAAAAAAGAAAAAAAAGAAACACTACACACACAGTGAACGTTTCTTGACGCCTTTATCCACTTAAGGTATCCGACTACGTTTGGAACCTCGCAAACCCCTTTAAGGTCAATTTTCATCAAATTCTTTGTTAGAGAAATTTTTTTTCAATAGAAGGAATCTGTTTACCAACTTCAAGGACTATACGGCTGATAGTTTAAAACAGGAAATAATTATCTGTAATGCCCATTAAGCCTTCACAACCACAACACCACTTGAGGCCGATTTTCACAAAACTCATTTGTATTGGGTCTCTACTCCAACAAAGAAATCTGCTCACCAAATTTCAAGACTTTACGTCTAATAGTTTAAAAATGGAAATTATAGTTTATAACGTCTCTAACGCCAATTGGGGGCGATTTTCACAAAACTCCTTTTTGTAGTGAATCTCCACTCCATGAAAGACATTTGCTTACAAAATTTCAAGACATTACGTCTAATAGTTTAAAAATGAAACTAATTATTAATAACGACCCTTAAACCCCAATACGCCTCTATGGGGTTCGATTTACGCCAAATTCGTTTTCAATGGATCCATTGCATGCAAAGAACATACCTACCAAATTTCAAGTCCGTAGGTCTAATAGTTTCGGAAATATCGGGATGAGTGAATGAGTGTGAGTCGTTCTTCTCATTTATGTATATTGATCACATTTTAAGTTGCATTAAAAGTTTGGCGCTTTAATTAGTCGCCAATTTTGGTTTCTATAAAGTTCATTGACGAGGGTGGGTGACTCGTTTTCTCTTCAAATAAAATAATATCAAGACAAGAAGGGGAAAAAAGCACATTGAAATTATTACCAGCCTACAAAAGTATTTGCTTACCACTCAAAGAAAAATTTTTTTTCTCTTAAGCAATACTAAATACATATATTTCAGAATAAAGTCTGTGTAATTTGTCGAATCTGGTTTTTTTAAAATAAATAATACATTAATTTTAAAGTAACACGTAGATGCAAAATAGTCAGAAAAGAAATCAACATAATTTAAAATTGGATTACAGATCATAAATTTTAACTATACACTTTTGATCAGAATTGCTGAAGAAATATTTAGATCTATATATAGAAAATCGAAGCCCAGTGACTGAACCGTGATTTTTCAAAAGCGTATAAATGGATAATCTTTATGATATTTAGTGTCAATTAGATTAGAAAATGTATATAAAATTGTTTTAAGAATAGTATTACAATAAAACATTATTTAAGTACAATATTTTGACAAAAAATGAACATAGAATGACCCATTTTCAAAATATTCTCCTTTTGTGAAAAATGCTTCTATTATAATAATATTTTGCCTGTATATAGCTCAGACCTCAGTACAGAGGCTCAACTAGAATTTTTGAAATATATAGCTTATAAGTGGGTTTATCCATGTTTTACGACAACAGAGGGGAGAAATTTTAAGAAAAAAACGCCGATCATTATTTCAATCGATCGTAACTCTGAAAATAATGTTAATTTTTCAAAAAAAAAATAGTTCAGACTCTCTAGAGAAGTCTTTACTTTATATAAGCAAAATATTATTATTATTGAAGCATTTTTTATAAAAGAACATTTAAAAAAAAAGTTATTCTATGTTAATTTTATGCCAAAATATTGTATTTAAATAAAAATTTTTTGTCAAAATGTCCTTAAAACAATTTTAACATGTATTCTAATCTAAGTGACACTAAATATCATGAAAATTATGTATTTATGCGCTTTTTTAAAATCACGGTTCCTTACGTAGTCGGATACCTTAATGAAGAATTTTTTTCTTTGATGCTCAAGCACTTACGTATTGACATTTTTGAGCTACAAGAAACGAAGTTACCAGTACAATCAACATTACAAATGAATGGAGATTAGGAATGACAAACAAAAGGAGAGATAACGGAAACGTTTCCAGTGAACTGGACAGAGGAGGTTGCACTTCTTCGATTAAATGTCCCGAACTCTATTGCTCTCGACGAGTTAGGCAACTATTAAAACCAGTTCAAGATTCATGACTACCATAAAATGTCTTAAAAAGAGAATAACTTGAAATGTCCAGAAATGCTGAAGAAAAATTCACAATATAGAAAAATTCACAAATATAGAAAAATTCACAATATAGAGGTTCATAATATGGAGATTCGACTGTATTTTTAAAAGGTCCTTTATCCTCCGCTTACATAATGTGGCTTTCGAGCAGGGGCGTAGCTACACCACCGTATCAGCCATATTAGTGATACGTAGCCCTCAAGCTACAGAGGCCCCAACATATGTATGCAAAAAATTGTAAAATGTTGACAATAGTCCCATTTTAACTGAGCTCCCATTTTCAAAAAGGGACCCTCAAGGGATTTTGATACAGGGCCCCCGTAGGCCTATCTACATCGATGCTCTCGAGCCAAAACAAGGGCCCACCCCCGATAAAATCCATTCAGTTGTTTTGGCCAAGTGTTCTGATAAATTAAGCGTATTAAAAATGTACTAGATACAGTATTGATTTGTTTCTGCTTTCTTTCTACAGAAATGAATCATCACTCATCCGATTCAAAAAAGAATCCAAGTGCTGGATTTATGATCTCTCACAAGCAATAGCAGACCAGAACTTGTAAGCGCATTCTCAAAAAATATTTTCAGGACGTTTTGTTGTATGAAATTGCGTGACATCAGGCAATCTATAAATACCGGTTTTGTCGCGTTTCTAAGAGTTGTATGCGTGCACATGAGGATGGACGATATATCAAAATTTTAAATGAATCCGGTGTTTTCTTTGTAAATACAAGCTCAAAAAGATAATGCTGAGCCACTCGGTTTACATCTTTTTATCGACCGGGGAAAATATGATTGATGATAGGTACAAGTTGCTAGGATTCCTTCATAAACAACATTTTTTCGAATACCTGTGTTTCTTTTCATAAAATGGAATGAGATTTTTTTCTTGTTTTCTTTTTCATTTCAGAAACCTAAGCACATTTTGGATGTTGCGTTCACAAAAAACAATGTATTTCTGAAACTTTTTCTTTGTTGCAGGCAAAAGATAGGAATGCGGAAGGTATTTGAGAATTCTGAAACGTTATAATAGAATTATTAAAATTAAAGTTTCAAGCTTGAGGGTTTTCCTTTGAAATCAAATTAGTCAATATATATATATTATTCTATAATATATATTAATTATTCCAAAAATATATTATTCTATTCATAAAACATCCAAAACTTACTTATAAGTAGAATCAGTTAGCTGAGTTTCGTTTTTTCAAATCTTTTTCTCCGTAGAATTGAGAAGAAAGTGGGCGAAGAAACTTTTTAAGAATTTGATATTTTAATATACAGTTGGAAATCCAATTTATGAACCTTTATTTTGTGAATCTTTCCTGTAACACCAACCGGAAAATATATTGAAATTGAATCTCTGACGAATTTTCAATATGACGAACTTTTTATCTGGAGTTAGCGACTTCGTTGAATAGAAATCTGAATGCATTAACATTTATATTTAAAAAATTCTAAAATTCATCGATCGTAATGTATGTCACAGAAACAGTTCCCTGACAGCTAGCTATTTGGTGATAAAAAATAGCTATTTGGCAAACTTTTCTATTTTATAAAACATATGCCGTACAACCTAGTGTATAACGCGCACTTTTAACACCCAAAATAAGATCGAAATTTACAGGTGTGCGTTACACGCCGGGTATAAAAATGAGAACTTTAAAAATAAAAATAAAAAGAGATGAGCATAAAAAAATTAGATTTCTATATATACTGTTTACTTAAAAGAAATGGCATTCTTAATGAACTTAAAAGGCTGTTGCTCTAAAGGTATACCATTTTTAGAAAGCTTAGGAAAATACCTCGTATAAATCGCTTTAAAATATAACAGCATTTCATAAGTAGATTTCAGGTTCCTTCGTAAAAAGAGGGGTGCGCATTATACGGCGAATATACCTCAAAATTAAAAATTGTAGCTTCATAGTATAGGTGTGCGTTTCACACTGGATTTTACGGTGTATGTTTTGGATTTAAAATAATCTTTCTTAAATATATGCTTTATTTTCAAGCAGTAACGTAAAAGGTAATCTCTCACATATCCCTTTTTGTCTCCAGAGAAGCGTTGCCACTGTCAACCAGATTCCAAATTGATTCGAGATACAACGATGTGGCTACTCCACGGCTGAAAACTCGGCGAAAAAATTGTTGGTTTTGCATGTATAAATATCTATGTTCTAAAAAATATTTTTAAAATAAAGTATAGTTTAAAAAAACTAAAAAACACGCTTTTATAGTGAATTGAACTCAAAGGGTGTTTATTCTCTCCGTTTACGGGGCCTCGGATGAGCCTCCTATCGTTGTATTTCAAAGATTCTTTCTCTATAGGTACAGGTTTTAACTAATAAAAGTATGTTAAGAAGTATTAAATATTAATCGTATTATCACCTTTTAAACGTATTGCGAAATATTAATTCGTATCCTCACTTCTAAACATATTGCTTTAACAAAATAAAAAAAAAATATTTAGCAGTTAGAACAAATTATTTTTATTCCCGTTTGTGGTTTTAGGGTTGCACCTTAATCTTTTAGGCTCTAAATCTGGCATTAGTCGCCAAATCTAGAAATGGCATATGGAATTAGTCACAAAATCTGAAAATGGTTTATGCAATTAGTCGCCAAATCTGGAAACGATTTAATGAATTAGTCGCCAAATCTAGAAATCCTTATGTTTCTTAATTATTAAGATCCTAATCAGGACAACGAAACAGAATTAGGAAATTATTGTATTGCCATCGGTCCTTGACAAGTGTGCGAAATTTCGAATTAATCTGACCTTTTGAAGTGGGTAAAAATCGAGTTCAAAGATTCCATTACATACAAGTGGAACTTATAAAAGCGTGTTAAAAAACAGCAGTCATTCATCGCATAAAACACCTCAATATTTCTTTATTGCCGGATGATTAAAGGCTTGATGAAATACAATGGCAGCGTTAACAATTATTTCCTGTTCAGTGTTATTCTTCATTTACCGTTACGTATGAAATCTGTATAAGAGAAAGTTGTCTTTTTTTCGTGGCACAAAAACATTTCTTTCATTAGCAGATAATTAGAAATATTATGAAATGCAACTGTTAAATAAGCAGATGATTCCTGTTCTGTATACAGGGTTTTGTCGAATTTGACCGACAAATTCACAGGGGTAATAGTAGGCAGCATGGGGACGATATATCACCATAGAACATAGGATCGTAAGCCACGTTTAGTCGGTGAAAATCGCGATAATTGTAGCCATTGGGCGGACAATGAGCCAGACGAGGAGAATTGGCCAAACGAATGAAGGGATTTGGAGCACCGCGGTGAGGTTGAAGAAACCTGCATTTGTGCAAATTTCCCAATTCTCCCAGAGTTTCTGCAGGAAGTACCGGCCACTGTGCACTAGAACGTACAGTACATGGTCGCTGAACATCATTGGGAAACTGGAACGTGAAGCGTTCCTCCGACCCATACTGAATGTATTGTAGCTCTGAAGTTCAGTGGCCTTTATGGATACTGTGCTTCCTGATTCGTGGAAAGGGAAGGATAAAGTGGGAGTGGCTAAGATGGCTGGTTTCAGCAGTATCAAAACTCACGTCCAAATTTCATGCTAAGCAGACGAGAGACTCGTATGCTATTGGTCGTCAGGGATCTGTGAGCTAGCACTCTATTGGCTATCCTGGTGTCATGGAGATTTTAAAGTTTTAAAAAAGTTAGGTTGCCCGTGTGTGTCACAGAAATTTTTTTTTAAAAGAAATGAATAAACAAACAAAAAAAAGGAATAAAATTTAGAATTTAGAAGGGGTCATTCACCACATGGGAATGACTAAAAATCAATGTCAGGGGAATTATATGAGTCCAGTAGTATTCTTCTGGGCCACTTTTTATTTACATTTGGATCATAATTTTCTAAGTTTAAAATATTTGCATTGTTGATATTTAGAAGATTGTCGAAAAATTTAGCTGCTAATTTTTGGATATAAGCTTTAAATGGAAGAATTTTGAGAACTTTGTAGATTTCTCTATTTTTAGTAAACCTGCATCCTCTTGTTATACTTCTAATTACGGAATTTTGTGCATTTCTAATAATTTAATATTGGAATTAGCTGCGTAGCCCCACACTGGGCAGCCATAAGTTAAAATGGGCCGCAAGAAGGCAGTGTAAAGAAGTAACGTGCGGTACATGCATGATAGTATACCAGCACATTTTTTGATTACGGTGTGAAATCACCTCTATACCGGGAGGTAGATTAGACGCGACGGACCTGTTTCTTGGCCTTCATGCTTCCCGAACCTCAATCCCTTGGATCTCTTCTTCTGGGACCACCTGAAATCACTTGTGTGTGAAACGCCGTTGGCTGCAGTGGAGGATCTCTCGTCATGGATCCTCGTCGCTTCAGCTTCAGCGCACCGGATTTCTTTGAACGCGTCCGACAATCCTTTGTCCGTCGGTGATGTCAGTACGATGAACTACGCGCAGCCGCAACAAAAAACAATTTCAGTGACAATCACTTTTCATTGCATTTCTAACGTCGAACTGTGATGCATTGCTCGTATTGTAAACATGATTTACTCCTAATAAAGAAATCTCTTACCTCTTATTCCCCTTTTTTATTTCCCTCGCGACATCACATCCTTCATAACTATTTTTGCAAGTTACTCTGACTAAATATGGTCTGAGACCCCATGTTCTATGGTGCTTTGTAGTCCCCATGCTGCCTGTCGCGTCCCGTCGACCGCGGGTGTTGGAGGGTTCGAGCAAAGATGAGTTATTTTTAAATTAACACAATTTTATTTACTATATCACTTAATAACCTTAAGCAACTTAATTGAGAATGCACTTAAATCACTTGTGACGGGCTCACGCGTTTTTTCATTAACATGTCCTCTTGGGTTCTTTGAGGCTGGAATGAAAGGCAACTCTTTTCCAACCAACCCAAGAAGTAAAGCGTGAAGGAAAGATGCAGATTAGGAAGCTTTTAAATAACAGAAGTTTAGAGTAAGCCGTGTGGCATTTTGGGAATGTTATGATAGTCCGTATTTCAAGTGTGAAGAGGTTTTGAGAAGTTAAATGACAGCCAATAGAAGTTACCCGTGACAGAGAGCCCTTAGGTCAAGGTGCATACCATTGCATGCCACTGAAGCGCAACTTCAACTAGGATCAGATAGATTGATACTTCGTTCGACATTAAAGGTAGGAGGAACTATCTAAATATTCGGATCTGTGATCGCATTGAAATTAAGCTTAGGTGAGTTAGTTATTGATAGTGGTCCGAGTTACGTTATTTCGGTATTATATATTGTGTGTTTAGCCACCGTAGATTCTCTCACATATCATATTATTATTTAATCTGTTAAAGGTTTAAGTTAATAAATCTTAATAAAGTCATATTAAGATCATGGCAGCTTCTAGTTCTTTTATTCTTACACCTCTAGCTCACGCTGATCATCTAGGAGAAGGGCACCCGAGAGGGGCGATCTTACACACTAACCAGAGGAGTAATCAACCATAATAAATTAAACATAGTAGAAATAAGAGCACTTATCTAATCTCCTGAGCGCTTTTGCCTCAATACTTGAATAATATTCCACTTGAATTAGCTATACGACCACCGGTTGCTAACGATATGCTTTCTTCTATCTCAACTTTCAACCATCATCTCGTCTACTCTACGACTAACACAAATATAAGTTATAATTTGCATAAAACTAAGTCTTCTTTACGGAAAGCGGTTTTCAACTGAAATTACAGTTAAAATGATTATTTTACCCTAGAGGATTAGTAGATAGCCCGAATATAGAACCTGTTACAATGCCTACTATCACCCATCTGAATTTGTCGGTCAAATTCAGAAATTTCCTGTATATTTCTCAAAGTATCGTAAAGTATTTACGACTTTAAAACTATGGCTTTAATTTCTTTTTTTTTCCAGAATGAACTCAGTCGTTTAATTCATGAATCGAAAGTTACAGCCTAGAATACTATTTCTTGCTGGATCGTCAACTCCAATTGGTTATCTATCATAAGTCACACTCTTATAGCATTGTGTGACTTTATTGGTTTTTATATATTTCACTGCATCCCTTACATTTCAACAAGATGTGTTCAGTCCCGTTCTTTCATTCAATCACTAACTATTGTATTAATTGCTTTCATGCTTAGCAAACATTTCCCCGTGTCAATTAGATCTCTCCACAGAAGAGTACAATTAGGGTTTGATGAGCAGGATGTCGTGGATCTTACTATAGTTTTATTAGAAACTTCACAGAATATCCCGATATATTTTATGTAAGGTGAACTTACGCCTTATTGATTGGTTTCAAATAAATAGCAATATTTATGAACAAAAATATTTAATTCTTTTAAAATAATAATCTCTTTTATCTTTTTATACTTAAGTATCACATTTACCAATTTTCATCCCGTATAGATAACTCTCGGAGTATTATTATTATTATTATTTTGTAACGTACAAAGATCCTGAATTTATCAATAAAACCATTAAATAACGTGTGTGTGTCTGTATCCCAATAGAGTTGTACGTAACATTTTTTGTGGCACTATATCCATTCACCACTGTACATTAAATCCACATTCCCTAAAAACTTTGCGAAAATTTGAATCAAAAATTTAGTTTAAGATCCCTGACAGGATAAACACAATATAGCTTCTTTTAACAGTAAAAACACTTCTTTCGGCTAACACTTCTTTCGAGGAACTGAAAGAAATTGTTACTGAGACGAATTTATATCATCTATAGTGGATGGAACATTCTATCGAAACTGCTTGCGAGAAAAATTGAGATCATGTGTATGTAAAGGAAAGTGATTTTATATAAGGAGTATTTAAAAGAAAGTGATTCGAAGCGTGTATCCTTGAGATGCGTAGGGACAGAAATGATTCACATACATAAATAGAAGCAAAAATATTTAATGAGTGAAATGCATACAGAGTTTGTTAAAAGAAATCACCCATGGCATTTAGGTAGGCTTCCCATTGCTTAGGAAGGTAACGAATTCCGCCCACGAAGAACGATGTCGGTTGATCATGGAACCAGTTCGTAGCAGAATCGATGGAAACGTTGAACTCATTTATGACGTCACGAATGTTTCGATGTCGATTTCCCTTGATTGCATTGTCAATGTGTATAACAAGCTTTTCTTTAATAACTTGGTGCGCCTTATCGGGCCGCGGCAAATCCCTTGTCTCCTGTCGACCTTCGCTAAACATTCTCACCAACCTCTTCACCGTGGGCCTGGACACTCATGTGTCATCGTACACAGCCAGATTTATGCGATGAATATCCATCGGCTTGCACCCTTCCAGCGTTAAAAACTTTATTAGAATTCGCTGATCTGTTTTGGACGCAGTTGCATCCGCGTCAGCCATTTTTAAATTAATGCCACGTCCTTACGAATGCAGTTATCTCAAATCTTCTTGCGCACACGCATGTGTGGACATACACCTTCACTATCGCATTTGTTTCATGAAAAGGCATTGAAAACTGTTCGCATGCAACGCTTCGAATCACTTTCATTTGTGTGTGTGAAAACGCCTCATAATTTAAATTATCAAACTGTTCCAAGTCTTCGAAATATTAAACATGAAAATATTCAACGCTGAAGAGAACGAGACGTAAATGGAAAGAGAGAGAGAGAGAGCAAGGTTAATTACTTGGCAAATTTTTCTTTTTTTCTCTGGATCACGGCGCCAACTTGTTTCTTCCTGGTCTCCAAGTCCTTGCAACTTTGGCGGCAATTTCGACTCTATTTGCTGCGGACAGATGTGATCTCCACATTTACACATGCTGCATAAACAGGTATGTTTTGCACATGGTTTCCAATCAAAGGACTTCATGTCAGCGCGTCAGCCACTGAAATTGTATTAAATTATTCTGATTTTGATTGAATAACTTTCTAAAAGGAAAAAAGTATTAGTATAATTTAAATGTATTTGAATTGCCTCTAAAGAGTAAATGTATGCAATTAAATAACTGGTGTTGTGCGAATGAATTGAGTCGCAAATCTAACTCATTTTAACTCTGATTTTTACCAAAAATCCATCTTTTGACTTTATGTATGGTAATTTAAAAACAACAAAATGCTTATTTATTTCGAGTTAAATAAGCTCCGTCTCCATCATTATGTGAATGTTCGAAAATTTATCTTTTATCCCTAAACCACACACACACACACAAATGTTCCGATTATATGTGTAATGTTGTTATAAAAAGTTACTGTACGTACCACTGGCGTAGCTAGTCTTGAGTGGTCCCTGAACCAAAAATCCTGGGGGGCTCTTTTTAGAGATCCCTTAATATTTTACGATTTTTTGCTTACTCATGCTAGGGGTCCCCGTATCTTGGGTCCCCCGCTTCATCGATACGGCTCTAGCTACCCTCCAGGTACGAACGCATAGTTGACCATTAGTTGAAGTAGCAACTTTCATGCCTAATGACGTTCGAATTAAGGCGCAAGTTCGAGTTATAATTCCATCAAAGATCGTTCGAGCGATCTGGTTGACCCTCGCAAAAGGCTAGCAAACTTACTTTACCTAGATCGGCAGAAAGTCGACCATTCAAAAAGGTCCGCACTGATTTTGATGATGTCAAAACTCTGGTTGTAAAATTTAAGCAAAAGATTTAAATAAATAAAAACTCATAAGAATTTTTTAAACTGGCCACATGTCCCTCACAGACCATCCAATAAGTGGAAGGCTATATCTGTCTCTCCCTCTCTCTCTTACACACACACATATATATACACAAACAGATGAAAATCCACCTTTTTTCACCAACAGCAGAGAAAAAAAAGTGAAGGATTTTTTTCTCTGCGGAGGACAAGAAGAAAAGCCATTCAAATGATCAAGAATAAGTCTTATCTTAGGCAATGTGGGGGAAATTATTCATGAAAAATTGCACATAAGAAAAGTGTTAGCATGATGGATTCAATGATTACTGACACCTTTTCAGAAGCAAACATAGAGCGATCTGTTACAGGAAATAATGAATCTTTTGGACCAAGCCGAAGAGGAATCATCTGTTTAATTGTAGATGGATTGCTGTACCTTTTAATTTGATTCGGAGACGAAAGAGAGAAGCAGGAGCGGAAGAGGCAGACTCACCTCTCAGGAAGGCTAAGATATAGAAATTTGTAGAGACGATCATTCTGCCATTTTTTTTAATTGTCACTCAGTAATTTTAATAAATTATCTAGAGAAAGAGTTAACCGTCATTAGCGCCTATATACGGCTGGTATATACTAGAATACTCATGTACAAAATAAGGTCACAAACATAAAAACTGCAAAAACAGATGAAATGTTCTGTGCTACCTCGAAATTTCGCACAGAGACATATTACAATGTGAGAAAGAATATAGCAAGATAACAATATGAAAATATTTCAATTTTGAATTAAGATGCAGGGCATATCAAAAAGTGCGAAATCATGAATTACAGATAAAGCATTTAAATTTGGAAAAGTCTGTCTAATATGAAGTGTGACCGCTGCGCATAGATGCAAGTTTCACAACGAACTATCATACTGTTTATGAAGGTGTCAATAAAAGTTTGTGGTAACAAAGCTCATTTTTCCGAAAGGGTGGCTTTTAACTTCTGGGCGAAGGGGTTTCGGTTGGGGGCTACGCTGAACTATCGTACCCCTTGCAACTGTCGAACCCCCTCCACTTGAGACTGACCAACTTCAAGTCTGTCAACAATTCTCCATATCAAAGAATCATTTAAGTGATTATGAGAAGTCGTTCCCACCTGCAAACAGGCTAACCTGTTTGCTTTAATGTAATGTTCACAAAACTGCAGACAAAAATTCCTCATGAACCCATATGCTTAAGCTTTCTCAATCCAGTAGTTCTTCAAAAACAAAAACGCTAAACAACTTCTTTTCCTAAACCAAAGATTGATATTGTATTCCGTTCTTCCAAATATATAAAATACAAATTCTATCAGTTTTACTGGAGGCGATTTATAGAATTATGTTGAAAAACATGTTTGTGACCTTAATTTTGGACATGAGTGTAGGTATCGTAAAGTTGTAATTACTACTAAAAAAAGTTGAGATAAAAACTCAATTTTTAATTGTTATATTTAAGGCTTCCCTATATAATCACCATCCAGAGTTATACTCTTTCCCCAGTGTTTCTTGAATTTTAAAAGACAATCACTATAGAATTTTTCAGTCGAGAAGCATCATTCGCCTCTTGAATGACTCACTTGTACTGTTAATCTCCGACCTTGCAATGGTATTTTTGAGTTTTAGGAGTAAGTAAAAGTTATTTGAGATCGAAAGAATAGGAGAGGGAAGCAGCTAAATTTCAAATCCACTCCATTGATTCCTCAACCAAACCTCGATATCAATGGGCAGATGCAGTACTAAAAAATTGTTGACAAATACACTACTAATTGCATAGATGTACAGTACGCATCGTTAAAGAAAAAAAGAGCAAGAGGGAAGAATAGGATGCTTCTTCATGGTGCGATAACCATTTTACTTTTCTCTCGATGTTTATTTAGATAACTCTGATAACATTGAAATGTGGAACAGTTCTGATTAAGTCACGTGTTCTTTTTCCTGGTTACTTTATTATATTTGTTACTTTAAATCGGAAAATGCTTAAAGACAGATAATTATTTTTAGAAACATATATTTTTGCAGTTCTTGATGAAAAGTTTAAGAATTCGACTTCTAAAGGCCGTATCACACGTACATTTTTGGTGCAACTTTTTGGACCAATTTTTTGTCCTATCTGAGGGTTTTTCCGTAAGCAAAACGACATGCTCTGACGTCAGCCGCTCTCTATCCCCACATTGAAAATTACTCGCCGATTTTTCTGCTTCGGCAAACGAACATCCAAACATATTTCTTTTATTTCGCTCGCACTTTTGTTGATGAGAGTAAACAGAAATGGAGCACCATTCTATTTAAAATATTATACGCCGTTAAAATATCAAACACCATGAAAATATTATACGCGATATCTGATGCGTTTGACGAAATCGACGACGCTATCTTGTTTATGATGTAAGGCGCCGAAGAACCCCATTGACTGGAATTTCAAGCAACTTTTATTTGGAACAACTTTTTGAGCTTACTAGCAAAAAGTTGTTCGAAAGCCGTTGCTATGGTAACTGAGTAAAAATTGCACGGAAAAATTGCTCGAAACGTGTGATACGGCCATAAGTCATAATGTTTGCTGAACATCACAGGAATTCATGTTTGTTTTTTAAAAAAATTGTTGGAGTGTTTCTACCATTAATTATTTAAAAAATATATAGCTCACAGAAGTATATTTACGTTCTTTTTTTATAATTTGTAACGAAATGAATAAATACCTCTGTTACAATGATGCATTGCTAAAGGTTTGATTTGGAATAATAGCATATTTTAAGTTTACGAAAAAAATTGCATGCATTTGAATGAGTTAAAGGATCCAACCGATAAATTTATTTGGGGACACCGCAAGGGAGAAATAACTAAACATCATATTAGAAGGTCCGCGACGAAGAATATTTGGACTGAATAAAGCAAATTAAATCCAGATATTGAATACAAAATTAAATAATCTAGAATAAGAGTATGTGTGCTTGAAAGGCTAACTGTAATTTCATTTCTTTTGAGATTGATGCTTCTGAGAGAAATTTCACATAGAACAGGTTCTTTAAATACAAAAAAAAAAAAAAAAAAAAAAAAAAAAAAAATACTTTGTGTGAGAATAAACCCCACTCTAATTCATCGGAGTTCAATTGTCAAAGGATGCACAAATTCATCAATGTCAATGATCGACGTTTTGCATTTTTCTCGAAACTAAAACAGTTTATCTGCCTTTCAAAGGATTAGAATTCTATCGAAACACAAATCTTTGTTTTTTAGGAATGGTTTGGTATTTACAAATTATACATTTGGTCAATTTCTCCAAATAAAAAGACGTCGCCAAATGTTGTCATCTTTATTCTTTTGAAACAGTTTGGTTTTCCACTTTGGGTTGTATGTCGAGGGAATTGATGACGTTTTTTGATATGAAGAAATTGGTCGGCGGCATAATACGTAAATATCTATAGTTTTCATTTTATAACGTCAAAATTGTTATATAGTTTTACTCAACAATTCTCTTTTGAAAACTTTAAAATTTATATTTTCCATTGTAAGAATGTGTTTGGTTTTGACATAATGTTAGGTTTGGTCGATTATCAATATGGTTTGGCGATCTATTTCAGAGATAGCAAAAAAATCGCCAATTTTGTCAAGGAGTGTGTGTGTACCCTATATTTTACTTAACCTGAAATCAATGTGGAAGTGCTTGCGTATGTATGTTTATACGTACCATATTATTAATTGCACGGTTATTTTGAAACTCAAATAAAAACTAAATTTTCTAAGTAGATTTACACAAATAATTGTACTTAAGTATTATCACAACAATATCAGTGTTCAAGATAACTCGTCAAGTTAGCAAACTCAATTTCGCATGTGTATTACGCGCAAAATTGGCAACCATCTGCTTCGTTTTATACATCGCCATTGCGGTTTCGATAATATGTAAGTACCCAAATAAATCAAGACAAAAACAATTTCGCCATAAATTGTCTCTTTTCTGAAAGTATTTAGGTTTAGTAACTTTAGCTGATTTGGCAAGAAAAATTTGGTGCCAATTTTTAAAAGATTTCAGCACCAAGTAGGCAACGCAAGCTGCGTGATTAGAATTTAGTTATTTTGAAAAATGTAATTTTTTCTTTGGCGCCAAAAAATCACGGGGTTGAACTGGGACTTTTTACTAAATATTTATATTCCCTTAAAATAACTGCAATCTAGATAAATGTAGTACTATAAGAAATGTAGCTGTTTTTCCATTTCGCCTACGCAAATCTCGCCAAGCAGATTTTATTGGTAACAACACACAGTATACACAACCACTGTTCTAGTTAAAGCCCAAGTTTCAATTGGTTTTTCATTCATTTTTGAAGTATTTAAGAAAAAGACGGGCACTTACGTACAATCGCAAGAATGCCAATGTTCAAGATTACTCGCCAAGTTGGCAACTCCGATTTCGCATGTGCTGAATTGGTAAACATGTGCATCGTTTCATAAAATGTCACCAATACGGTTGCGATAATACGCAAGTTTCAAAAGACGTTATTGCTAAGAAAGGTCCAAGGCTTGTTTCAAAAATGTACTGGTAACAAAGGTACTTACGTGCCTGTTGGCGGCATTATATGAAACGAAACACCTGGTTGCCAATTCAGCGCGTACGACACATAAAAAATAGGGATTGCCTTGGCGAATTATTAATAGTTGGCGATTGTTGCGATAATACGCAATTACTGGAACAAGTTACTAGCGGGAATATTCTGTTTGGCATCGGCTGCAGCATTTTGGTGACGTTACAGCCGGCGAAATGGAAACTTACGTATTATCGCCAAATCTATACATAACTTACCAAGTTGGCAACCCCAATTTCCTATGTGAACTACGCCCTGAATTGGCATTCATGTGCTATAATGTCGCCTATAGGTTGCGATAATACGTAAGTACCTGGAAAAGTACCTAAAAACCTTTTAAAACAAATAAAACGAAATCATCTTACGGCTATAAATAATAAAATTTACCTTAAATTGTGATTTCAAGAATTTTTTTTTTAATGAATCCTAAGAATTATTTTATTATCTATTTTTATCTCGTGCGTTTGGATTTTTGAAAATTTTTTAAGTAGTATATTTTCACAGTTTGTCATTCTCCCTCGATTTAAATAGTATGTATAGTAAGTAACAAATATTTTAATGGAACTTTTTTTAGTTTTCTTAACTACAAGTTTTTCATATATGCGCAGAATTATATTTCCAGAGTGTTTTACAGCCTTATTTATGATAAGATACCTGTTGATTGACATAAAGTGAAGATCATCTGGCATTGATATCAACTTGGGCTGTACTTTCTTCATGTATGTGCATTAATCTGCAGCCTTGTCTCATATTTAAATGTTCCAGTCCAAATCAATATGCCTAGTAATTTTCCCTACAATGTGACGACTTCGTCGTCACATGAGTACACTACGCCAAACGACGGACTTAGAGAATCATGATATATTTCAGTAGCATCTTCCTCGGCTGGACAATAAGCTTTGTTTGACAAAGTCGGATTTGATACCAAACAGTAAAAAGCTAGTTACTCCCCTCGCCATTATACAGCACTCTATTGAAGATACTATCTTTAGAATTTAGTTCTAATGTTTATATAACATTCTTGGGTACCAGTTACTAACAGAGAGCACAGGATAACAGTCAACACGCTTCGCATAATTTTCAGTCATGTTACGATGATTTGCTGAAGTCAACATGGGTTGGCACGTCACTATAATCATCCCTATCACACCAAGACGAAAGCCTTGAATTAATTATATAATACAACATAAAAATAAACGTTGGATATGAAAATTATGAATAACGAAGGATTTCTGATAGTTATATTGCTTATTGCATATTTAAATGAGTTTGGCTTCTTGTGTCGGTTAACTCATACAGTGAATCGGATGAGTAGATCTTGAGAAATGCATCCAACTAATATAATGACAGGTTTAAAATATACGACTACAAAAACACATCAATATATTTTATACTTACGAGTACAATTCAAACAATATCTCGTCTAATAAAAATAGGAATCAGTTACCTATAGTTGCGTATTGTAAGAGTTCTATTTCTTGGCAGTCAATATTTCTGCAATGAAAGAGTCGAAATTCTAAATATAAATAATTTTACAGTCCTGGGCACGAAACGACCTTAAAACAAAAGTCAATATACTAAATATAAAAAAATTGAGAACTTAGGTTTTTCTAATAGTGTGCAAGGTGTTGTTAATTCAAAAGTATAACATAGTTATAATGATAAAAATATGAAATAAAATTATTTTATGTAATGCACACTCAAGTGTCAGAAAAATTAGCCCATAGTTGCTTATGTTAAATGTATAGTGATATCACTTATGAGCGGGGCATACTCCGCCAGGTCACAGAAGTTATTACATAAAACGATACACATGTCTATCAGCTATCAAAATTGTTTATAACATGACTGTGAAAAGTAACAATGATTAAGTCGATTTTGTTAGCAAAGCGTCATAGTCAGCATTTGTTTCCTGGGCGTTTAACTTCGAAAGTAAAAATGATCATTAATAGGGTGCGTTTTAAAAAACAATGATTCCCGTAGAACTTTAAAACTATAAGGTCATTAAAAAAATATTGAGTTATCCTTGATAGCCAAAAATATGACCATCTATGATTGCCAAGATTCGTTTCAAGAGATAAGCAAGCAAGACATTTGCAGGTAATATTCGAATTCGATGTTGATGCTTCAACTAACATGAGTTTCCAAACTGTACTATGTACTCTGTCAGATTTGGGTTTGAAGAACTAATGATCAATTTGGGTCTGTTGACTACTTTATGACAAAGTCTCCATTGGGAACGGTAACACCATGTCTGAACAAGTGATAAATGAAAACAATAAACGTAGTATGATGCGTCTTTTTTCCAGCAGTATCAATCAGGCAGAATTTGTGTTTGACGTAAGACCGGAAAAAAATAAATGGGTTTCAGTTAACAGGGAACTGTATCGGCTGAAAGATCTGTAATGATATGGGCATTATTTAACTGGAAATCGCTGTGATTCAGGTAAGTTCACACACGTATGGTTTAGTTGTGCTCGCGTTCTTTCTAATTAAATATATCTGCATTTATATTACGTGGTTAATTTGATTCCAGAATTCGTTGACAAGGGACTGCTTCACTGAAGATATCTAGTGAACAGGCGCGTAGCCATGTTGGCCAAATAAATGGGCACAGCGGTGTCGAAGAATGGTCTCCACTAGACTTTTCCCTGTGGGGTTACCAGAAACAGTTGAGTTTTTGCGATCCCTCTACAAACACTGCAGGACCCTAAAAGACGCATTACGAACGCTTGTAACAACGTGTCATGCTCTATGCTCCAACATGAGCAAGGTGGCATTCAGATGAGGATCCTAATGGGCATTTCAACTGACTTTGTAAAGTTTTAACATCTCAAATAAAGGTATATTGTTATAACTAGTTTTTTTTTCTTTCTCAGATCGTTTTCCTCACGTCACAGTATAGGAAATCATGAAGAAATAAATGCGTAGTCGAACTTGCATTAATGTCCACAAGATCATACTAAATCGATGATGCTCTACAATTTTGTAAATCAATTCCCCCCTCCTCTCCTATCTTGTCCCGTTTTCTAGATAAGGATGCTAACTCCACAGTTTATCATCGGGGGCGCAGTTGATCATGTTATTCTCTCAGTATAGCGCATGGTTACTTTACTATACCTAGACACCACTTTTATGAAAATAGCAGGGTTAACAGGGTCTTTAGTGGGCACATTGTGTATTCATATAATTAATAAAATTAAAGAATATTTTTGTATTGACAGAATCTTCTTAAAGTGTTATTCTATGTTAGCATTGAAATAAATTTCTTTTAATATTGGCACAACCTTTAAAAAGAACATATTTCAAAAATCACAGATTTCTTCAAATTGAATTAGAATAAATTGATTGTCATACTTCTATAATGAAAAAACAATTTAAAACTGATACAGACAGAGAAAGAGATTGTAAGCTTCTATACAATGTATGAATCCTAATAATGAAAATTTTTAGATAGCTGTTCAAACATTTAACAAACAAACGAATCACGCATTGATAATATGGCTTTGAAAAAAGCTAAACCTGATTTAATAAACGACAACGAAACAAAATTTTTAAACTAATCGAATTTTGTCTCAACTAACATTTAAAACTTCAAGGATGTTTCGAATGTAAAGGGTGTTTTTTTGAGAGGTATAGAACTTTAAATTGCAATAAAACAACGATATATTATTCGATTGACATGAATTTTTTTGTATTCGAAAGATAATCTTGTGGCATTACATTTTAAATATGATTTCTGGCATAGGACTGCCACGGCTGGCTCGGATGTAGTCCAATCTGGACGTCCAATTTTCGATGACTTTCTCCAACATTTGTGGCCGTATATCGGCAATAACACGGCGAATGTTGTCTTCCAAATGGTCAAGCGTTTGTGGCTTATCCGCATAGACCAATGACTTTACATAACCCCACAGAAAATATTCTAGCGGTGTTAAATCACAAGATCTTGGAGGCCAATTCACAGGTCCAAAACGTGAAATTAGGCGGTCACCAAACGTGTCTTTCAATCAATCGATTGTGGCACGAGCTGTGTGACATGTTTTGTTGGAACCACAGCTCCTGGACATTCTGATTGTTCAATTCAGGAATGAAAAAGTTAGTAATCATGGCTCTATACCGATCACCATTGACTGTAACGTTGTGGCCTTCATCGTTTTTGAAGAAGGATTCCACCAGCCCATAAAGCGCACCAAACAGTCAGTTTTTCTGGATGTAACGGTGTTTCGACATACACTTGTGGATTAGCTTCACTCCAAATGCGGCAGTTTTGTTTGTTGACGTAGCCATTCAACCAGAAGTGCGCTTCATCGCTAAACAAAATTCGCTTATGAAAATCGGGAACGGCAATCTCGTTTTGGGCCCATTCGACGAATCTACGCCTTGCTTGATCATATTTAAAATGTAATGCCACAAGATTATCTTTCGAATAAAAAAAAATTCATGTCAATCGAATAATACATCGTTGTTTTATTGCAATTTAAAGTTCTATACCTCTAAAAAAAACACCCTTTATATCTAAAAATAACCCACAACATAAATTCATATCAGGAAACTCTGTGATCATAAAGGAAAAGTAAATCTTCAGACAAATAAATATTTAGTACCTAAAGACATTTCCACTACATGATTATGCTCGGATACTTCTAAGACTTCTTAAAAGGTTTCCCGCGACTGATGTAGGTCGAGAAAAAAAAAAAGCGATTAGAGAACGTAGATCTGAGCGTACAGTATATATTTGTGAGCAGCTAAAAGTACTCAGAAACGGAAATTTAGTCGCATGTTATAATATCAATGTAAAATATTTTAGAATGATTATCGTTGTAACCAATTACTGAAGTTTGATTGTTTGCAAAAATAATCTTTGGATCAAAATACGAATGCTACTGTAAATCCGTATGAGAAGTGTTTTCAATCGGAGCTGTTATTGAAGTATAACTATAAAGTTCTGCTTACTTTGAGAAAACTAGTGAAAACTGCTTAAACCAATGAGTAATAAAGAATTATTGATAGTTAATATAGCTGTGAGAAGAGGGATACGGAAACAGTCCAATAAAGATTTGCACCATTGCAGAAGGAATTTGGAATTATGGATATATTTCTGGATTCGTTAATTGCTTATGTTATAGGTATAATTAGTTCTTGTATAATAATTCCATATTTTTGTTAATCCATAAATGATATAGTTGAAATAATAACAAAAAAAAAATGAAGCTTTATAATTTTTAGTGTGCTCAATAAAATCGTAAAATTATTTTATCCAGGATTTAATGATGATCTACTTCAGATATAAAATAACAAACTTATATTGATTAGTCAAAGTAGAAGTAAACATTTTTCTCTTTGAATGGATAATTATTCACGGAGAACCAACTGTAAGTTCGTAAATTTTTACTTACAACACAAAGAACAAATTCTACAGAACTAATATTTATGGAAGGAATAATTCAGATGATGTATAGTGCTTACATTTGAGGTATTTACTTCCAGTTGCCATTACTTAGAATCTTTTTATGAACATTTTGCCAGTTGATTTTTCAGTATCTGAGCAGATCTCGAATGTGTGAATATGAGAAACCATAAATTGGTAAGTTTACTGCATTATTTTGTTTCAAATGAATACATATTTTGAATAAGGAAATTTTCGGAGTAAGAATATATAAGGATAATGGGTTTTTTCGCTGTTAATGGCGATATTTAAAATTAAAAGAAACGGTACTTCATTTGAATTTAATTCTAAGTGATGATTGATTCATATTCAAGTATTTATATAATTTTAGTGGGTTTATTTAATGGATTGAGCCATTAAAAATTATTTGCAATTTTTCGAAGCGTTAAGCATTAGTTGCAAAAACTATTGAAGTGATTATAAACTGAAATGAAAAGAACTGTGAATAATATAAGATAGCGAGAATATTCTATTTTATTCATTTAAGTGATTCGATACCAAATGCTGAAGTATATTTAATCTGAATTATTCCATATAAAAAGCTAAATATGAGAATGATCATTTAAATATATAGACAGCTGAACTTCACTGAAAAAAAATCATTAATAAGAATAATAATAAAAAAAAGAAATAAGAATATATTAACAAATAAGAAATAACAAAAATGAAGAGATATACAAGAATCAGCCCTAACAATGCTTTGTGCATTATCCCAAGAAAAGCAATAGCATGGCTGATGCTAGTAATGGCTATTTTAACCATTTTTTCCTTCATATCTATCGAAATAAAAAGAATTATATGGCTAAAAAGCTTAGTAAGGGAAAAAGAATTTGAAATGAAATACTACAAAGATGCTTACGAACAAATATTCAATGCAACTTTAAAATCTAACTCAACTATGTCGGAAAACTTAATCAATCCAAGAAACTCAATGGAGAATATCAGCATCCCATTGAAACTAGTTCATGCATCCCTATGGAATTCAGAAATAGTTGATGAACTTTTTGCTGAAAATTCAATGTGTATTCGTGGATTGTACCTCTTAATCCTCGTGGCATCAGCTCCACACAGTATCGAACAACGTAGCATCATCAGGAAGACTTGGGCCAATCAAATGAATAACAGAATATATGGATTTCATGTAAAAACTATATTCATGGTGGGACGAGCTTCGTCTCATTTTAACAGAATGCTGGTACAAGCTGAAAGTGAAATATCAAAAGATATGCTTGTTGGTAATTATTTAATATTATTCTTTTTTTAAAAATCGTTTCCTTGCATCATATATTTGTCGCAGCTACATATATATATTTTTTATATTAACACTAGAATCTGTTTACACATGGAAGGCGGACCAACCCCCATTGAACAAATTATACAGCAGTTCACACTCGTGGCTCAAATTGTAAAACTGTAGTTTATATGTTATGCATTCAATTCACTGTCTGGCTTGACGTTTTTCTAACTGTTCAGGATGTAAATATTCACCTAGGATCTCTTTAAAAATTTGTGTCTTCCGCATACACTTTCTTCATTTATTCTTTTTTTCACAAAACTCGCGCACTTTCAGTTAAATTCAACTTTTTACGACCCATTTGGCTAACTATACCTTATGTATAAATAAACTTTTTTAATATCATGAAAAACTTTTTATATGAAATAAACAAAATCTAAATGAAGTAAACAAAAAAAAATATATAAAAATGTTTTAGAGTCTCTTTTTTTTTTTTCTTTTCTGAGCTTTGCCGTTAAATGGGGGGGGTTGATTACAGTTTTTCTTTCAAAAATTCCGATCTACACCTTTATTTCTTCTGAGTTTTTTTAAAATTTGAATCTTCTAGTAATGTAACAAACGAAACTATATGAGAAATTAACAGAATAACATTTAAACTACTATTGTTGCAGATTTGGAAAAATGAACGTTTCAAACCTAAAAATTACTTTAGTGTAAAATTATACATATATTCGATGCATACCAAAAAGGAGCACTTCGGACTAAAACAATAAACTAAGAGCACACAAAATTTAAACTTTCTTCGATTATATTCATACTTTCAAACAAAATTCTATAATATTTAAATGTATACGATTTTAAAAATAATCCTGAATCAATTATTATTCAGTCTTTTGATTATCATCAAATAACTTAAATCATGAAGTAAAATCACATGTTTTAATTAAACATTTCTAATGTGATTTCCTTTCTGCAAAGAGTGTATTTATTAATTTGTTTATTCTTTAAAGGTGACAACTATTACTCATACCACAATCTGACTTTGAAAACCATCGAAGGCTTAACATGGGCATACACCAACTGTGAGCCAACCTACATCTTGAAAACAAACGACGACTGCTTCATCAACGTGCAGCTTCTAGTAAACTTCCTGTCGACTCAGAATCCTATAAAAAAGAACCTGTATGTAGGCCACGTACGGTGGGCATCCCATATTGCTAGAAAGCTCAACAGACAGAGGTACCTTTCAGTCAAAAACTTCCCCAAATCCCGATATGTACCTTACGTAGAAGGTTCTGGGTACATAATGAGCTACGATGCCTTGGAGAAGTTCGTCCATTTCTCGGAACTTTTTGAGCCATTTCCAAATGAAGATGCTTTTGTAGGAACTGTTTTGCACATGGCCGGAGTGGAGCCAACCTTTAGCGCAAGGTTCGTCTCTCATTCGGATTCGTGGCAAAAATGCAACTTCCTTTATGTGTTTGTCATTCACCACGTGTGGCTTCTACGTCAATTTGAGTTGGACAAAATGGCAAGCGAAGCTTGGGATGAATGTCCAAGAGATCAGATGGTTCAAAGTTGGTGATGGATAAGAAAAAGTCAAGCTTTTAAACGGAAATGTTACGAGATATATGACTGAAATTCCGTGAGCCACTTAAATCAAGAATGTATTGTTTAGCTATACTAGCCGATTAGGCTGAAATTTGAATTAATGAAGAATTCATCAATTTTTAATATATTGTAAACTCAAATTTCTTTCAGAAGTGAGTTTTGAGCAAATGACCTTCATAATCTAATCTAATTAGATTGTATTAAATTATTTTATCATTCATGTCCACATTCAACAAAACTATGATCGATTTAATACGATTTGGCATACTTTAAAATATACATATTTCTTGGGTGAGAAAAAAGCTGAATTAAAAAAAAAAATAACGAAGTCTCCATTCTGTCACCAAATCATTAAGACAGGAAAGTTTTATGTGTAACTTTAAGCACGAGCATAGCAAAAATCAAATTAGTTCAGTTATACTGATGTTTCAATTTTAGTAGAAAGTTTAGTAGCATCACATTTTTCTTTAACATTTTAAAACTGACTGATGTTTAAAGTATGTTCATTTTAAAATTAAAATAATGGCTATCAAAAACGAAGTATTTTTTGTTTCATATTATATTCTTCCTTCTATACAATGGAAAAATGCTTTAAATGATACAGTTCCGAGTTGATTTGAGATTCCTTCAAAAACCTGCAATGTTAATATCATTGGAGGGATGAAGAGAGTAATCCTATCCCTTCTGGGCTTTAACCTCTCATCATTGGAAGTTGGAGTGACCAATGATTTAACTCTTTCCCTTTGGTAATTTAATTTACTTTGATGTTTGCCACATTAATACAATTGTAATTGTTTATTAACCGTTAAAACAGTATTACTGCTTTGAATTATTACTGTTGAAATTATAACATAGATACATATTTTAAGTAATAGAAAGGCATTTCAAAGGTATGTGTTTTAAGAAATTCTAATATTCCGTAAATTACACGATTCTGATATATTTCTATAAAACTCTGAAACATTAAGTCATGAGCTGAAACACATCTACTTAGTATTAGAAAAGATGAATAATGTGAAGGTCTGACAGTTTTTAATATGCATGAAACATCCTTCAAGAATATGCAAAGATTCTCACCATTTAAAAATAAGTGATAATTTCAGAAGATAGAAATGGTATTCACCAAACAGTACTCCATACACATATCATTTAGAAAACATTTCAGAGAACAATTTATAGATCCTAGTGATTGCAATGCAGAGCTTTAAGTATGATAAAAGGAAATCAACTTGATGAGCATTCTGATAACACTAGTTAAAAAAATCCCTCTTCATAAAAGAAATAGTCAAAGAAAGAAAACTACCATGTTAAAAAGCTGTATGAATTCCCATTACATACGGGAAAGTATAAGTACTATCCTTTGAAAATAGTACAATTTGCTTTTATTGAAATAACTAGAAGATCCTGGATAGTATATGATCAAGTTATTTTTAAAAATAATGATAGGACTTGTTTCTTTGGAAGTTTCACAAATTTTCATTTTGATAAAAATATTTGGAAGAAACTCAAAATCAAAAGCAGATACGCTAAAAGGTTTTTCTCTTCCAGTGCTTTTTCACAAGATATTAAAGCACTTTTCTCATTGGATAGTATGCGGATCAGATTTTACATTACTCAGATAGTTGCACCTGAGCCATTATTTGCATATAGGCAACCAATAAGCAACTTAACCAAGCGATGTAAACCTGTTTTATGACTCCCAAATAGTAGATAGTGCTGAATCTTTTTATTCATTGTCTTAAGTCATTTCTTCAATAATTTTCAAATTACCAGCAACGCATTGGAGATGTATACATTAACTCATCACTACGCAATATTCAAAACCGTTACTTTAAATGGATAAATTAGTCAAGTAACAATTTGGAAAAATAAACCAGTTTCTTTTGTGAAATATAGGACAAATTAACTAAAAGAAAAAAATATCCCCCTTTTAAAATAACAAAAATAAAACTCTAAAACACACATACTTACAATAACAAAGTGTGTTATAAACATAAAATTAGATCTGTATTTCAAAACATTTAATATTAAATAACTTTATAATCACTACATTGTGCTTTCCTTTTCAATACTTTTATCAGAAAAGGTTTTCCCTACATTAAATTGCAAAAACCAAGGATGAGGCATGTTAAAAAAAAAAATCTGATCATAGTTTTTACACATTTTGGCTGGGTGTCGTGGTTGGTTTGTCGCTGGCCTTCTGCACCTAAGGTTGCGGGTTCAACCCGGCCCAAGTTGGTGGATTTTCATGATGGAGAAAATCGACAGTGACCATGTTGCATGATTATACAGCATGTAAAAGATCCCCAGTGTCTGTTTGGCTTGGATGCTCTTGGCAAAATTAAATCCTAGTACAAGTTCGCATCATCAGAGCTCAGGTGCCTCCCTCTAGGGTGGAAACTGAGCATCAAAATTCCCCACAGCAATTGATATCTGCCTATATAGTGCCACACTAAAAAGAGATGCCAGCTTCCAGGGAATGTACTAGGTCTGCAATGATTAATCACCAATCCACAGCCCATTAGAAATAAAAAGTTTTTATACATTAGAAAATAAAACAATGCAAGAGTTCCTAGGTGAATGTATGCAAATGATCATAATGAGCTTTCTTGAGGAAGCCCAAGCGTAAGCAATCAAGTATTTGTTTTCAACAAAATGACAAAAAAATTTAACAATACTACTATGTAAAATTTCAATTAAAATTATACCTCTGAAAGGGACCACATTTTTTTTAGCCAAAAGACATTATGCTAAACTGATAGACAAATTGCACATCATTTGAAAAGAGTTCTAGGAATGCTTTATACAGTTGCAGAACTGTTAGGAAAAATTTATGCCCATAGGAGATAAGATTATTAAGAAAGCAACACAAGGGCTATTGACAATGCTTGTCGTAATATTGAACTTTAGTCAAGTGATGAGGATGATACCTGAGCCGGCACAACCCTCTCCTAACTAACATGCCAACAGGAGCACTGAGTCACAAAAGATTTAACATGCATCAACCCCTCTAACATGGCAGGTCTTTAGTGCTGCTGAGGCTCAAACTCATGACACATCAGCCATGAGCTTGTGACCATAACTACTAGACTACCATGGCCACTGAGTGATTGATTGATTGAATATTAACGCCGCACTGTTCAGCTACACGAGGGCTTTTGGCGACGGACCACGTAATTTTGAACCATGGTCAAGTGACGTGGACGACACCCGAGCTGGCACCCCCCTCTCCTAACTACCACACCAACGGGAGGACGTTTCAGCTCTCGACAGATTTAACGTGCATCGCTGCCCTACACAGCCCATGGCCACTGAGAGTAAGAGTATTTTTATGTTTAACTTTATAGCAATACGAGGGTAATTGGTAATGGACTCGTAATTTTGAACATGGGTCAAATGATGAGGACAACACCTGAGCTGGCACCCCCTCTCCTAACTACTACACCACACTAACAAGGAAGACATTAAGTCTTGACAAATTTAATGTGCAAGGGCTCCCTCTACACAGCAGTTCTTCAGTCGTACCAAGACTCGAACTCGCAACAACAGAGGCCACGGAGTACTTTGAAGGAGAATAAATAAGATTATTATATCTGAAAATACAAGTATTTTCTATAGATAAAGGTCAGATCTTTTTTAATACACTTCACATATTTTGCCATAAAAATAAAAATTTATGTAAAACACATTAAATAAATAAAATATTTAACAAAAAGTTCAAAGCGCAAGCCACATGAGTAATTTCCTATGGTGAGAGACTCAAACTGAACTCAAATATGTAAAGGGAATCCTGTTGTATTTCAAAATTTAAATAAACAAGTGATAAATTGTATATAATTGTTTTTAAAATGTGAATAGTTTTTTAAATTATCTTATAAGTAAAATCTTTTTCCATAAAAATAATTAATAGTTTTATTTTGAAGATAAAATACCGATATTTTTTACTACTTAATATAATTACCAAAAATCTAGTCAAGCTCTTTATAATAGTTTTAAAAATCAACAAAGAGAATGATAAAGACTGTTTCTGAATTAATATTTATTACAATTGGAATACTTCAATTCAACTCTTACTTATCTTTTAAAAAACCTATATTATTAACTTTCCAGATTATTTATATTGCCAAAATTGGTTGAATTTTGTCCTTTGCAAAAAGTCTTTGACAATCATATTAAATGGAATTATTTCTAATACTATTTATTAGAAAGTCTACGCCTTTCTTGCATTTTCGAAGCTTTCTTCTTCATGATTTGAAGTCTTTTATCTGCACTCATTAGAGGACTACAACTTGGAACTTTGTGAGTATTGTTACCATTTCCTGATAGTGCAGAAGCCGCACCTCGACTTGTTGCTGCAACTGCCGCACTGAGTAGACCCAAGCCTTTAGTTGCAGTTGTCGAAGATTTATTACTGTTAGAAGAAGCAACAGATTGTGATGTAGTTGAAGATGATTGGAATGAAGTTGATGAAGAAGTTATTTTAGACATAGGATTCGATGAACTGGTGAGAGATGATGTTTTTGCTGTCGTGGTTGATGAAAAAGGGACATGTGACTTTTGATTAGCCCCAGATGTACTAGCCTTTGCTCCACGTGTTGTTGCAGCTAAAGTCGTTGTTGATGATGCTGTTCTACCACCAAAATTTGCGGCCAGGCCTGCTAAGCCAATTGGCTTGTTGGTAGTTGTTTGGTTGTTTCCTTGTGAAATAGTAGTCTAAGGGGAAAAGAGAAAGCTAGTTAATAGATAAATAAATTAGCAATATTTTACAGCAGTTATTAAACTGAGTTTTCCACCGGAATGTTGCTGCTACCTTTGTAAAGTATTGTTATATCTTTCATAAAATATAATCAGTTCCTTTTTCAATGCATTGTAAATAATATAGAGTGCATTGTAAATAATATAGAGTTGTTATTTATTAATGTTAAAGTATGAACTAATAAAATTATAAAACAAAATAATAGGCTATGTCTGTTTCAAGGCAATTCTTTATGAATATCGTTTTATATGTCTTAATTGATGTGAAATTCAATAGAAATCTAAATCACATAAGTTTTTGTGCAGAATAAAAATATTGATAGTTTTTCAAACTTAAATAAGTAATTTTTGATATGCTTGCTAGTTAAATGCTAGCTAGTTTTAAATGCACAGACAAACTACACAAAAAAAAAAAAACATTTTTCCCAATCATGAATGCATTAAGATCAATAATTAAATTATTTTATTTTTATGTTAAAAGAACAGTTTACACTTAATAGTAATACACTGATATTATATTCTAATAATTCAAATTTTAATATAATAGTTGTATAACTTTTATTTTAAAGAATCTCTTAAAATTCCACACCTTTTCATTATAAATTATAGTGTTTTGATTTATACACATTTAAAGAATAAAGATCTTTCAAATTCTCAGAATTCTGATCCTGCTCTATAATAACAATAACTTAGCCTTGCATAATTTTATATCATAACAAATTAGTATCATAGCGAATCTGTGAAAAATGCACTCCTTTTTCTTCTTAACACATTAAGTTTGAAAATTTTTGGAATATTTTTAATATGTATGACTAATATCTAAAGCAAAATATGAAATTTATTTGAATTTAGTACATATTTTAAATATATATAAAAAATTTCAATGTTACAAAGGCAACAAATACAGCATACATTTTTACCCTTCTATTATTTTCATGTAAAATGAAAGAGTTATTTAATACCAGAAGAAAAGTATTTATAGGTTAGTTATTCCAAATACAAACAAATAATTAATAAGGGTTTCAAATAAATTTAATGTGTGTGTTAAATTTATTTACATATTAAAATATAAAGAATTCTAAACATTATTATTTTTCTTTTCAATACATTATTTGTAGATAAAAAACAGCACCTCTAAATAAAATTTAAAAAAACTTAGGAGGAAAAAAAATCATTAAAATGTTTGCAAACTAAGTAAAACATTAGAAAATGTATCCAGTTTTAATAGGATTTAATTATCCATTTCTGCATCAGAATCGCTAATTATTGGCAAAGACAAATCATCAATTTTCTCAACTTCAGTAGCACAGAGAGGCAGTACATCATCAAATGTATCATAATCATTAAAATCTAAAAATATCCTCTGCATTGTGGATTGGGATGAGATAAGAAAGGAATTTCCTGTCCTACTCAAGACTTACACAATTGGTTTTACTCATGACTCATCTGCACCTGTAAAGTCTAATAATGGTCTTCCCCTTTTCTAGTCAAAACTTGTTGCCTACACAAAAAGTCTTTTTCTGTTCTGGACAAAAAAAGAAAATTTTGTAAAAAAAATTTCCTTTAATTTTTTAAAATTTAATTTGAAAAAAGAAATTTTTTTCAAAAACAAACTAATAAAAAAAAATTTCAGCTGCTGAAATAATTCGTTAATTCAGGGTTTATTATTCATTAAATAGGGTTTTTTTACTTCATTTTAATCTGAAAAGAGAAAAATTCATTAAACTGCAAAATTCAACAGGGGTTGGTTAAATCGCGCTCTAAGTGCATATGTAACTAAAACTAAGTGGTCAGATAATTATCACTCTACTTAATTTTAATATTATGTTTACAATAAAATAGCTAAAATTAACTTACTTAATCAAATTTTTATTGTAATTATTCTTACTTTACAATAAAAATTAATCCTTTAAGGGACAATCAAATCTTTTTCTTTCTACTTTAAAAATCAAACAAATAAGAGATTTCATTTGATTAATTTTATTAATTCTTAATCTTATTTGAAAGTGTTCATCAGGAGAAATTTTAAAGCATCAAATTAAACAACATACAGTTTCTTTTCTTCAACAGTTTTCAGATTTTTTATTTACCTTTAATTCTGCTCTTTTGAAAGGTAGTATAGCAGCTGGAGGAGAACCTTCAGATCTAGTACATTTCCCTTGTGACACTGATTCTTTGGATGAAACAGTTACTCCAGATTTGGTTGCTTTTTGTGTTTTTGTATTCTGAAATATTTAAAAGAGAACAGAAAAGCTTTATATATATATATATAAAAAGAAATATTTCATACAAATCTACAGTTTTGTTCTGATCTTGATGAACAAAGATATATAATCTGATCTCGAAAACAAGATAAAAAAACAATGTGTGAAGGTCCCCTTGGACCTCACTTTGAGAACGAGAATAAGTTGGAGTCATATAAGAACCAGTAGCCATTTTTATAAATAACTTTCTTTATTTGGTTATCTTATCCAAATAGTATCAAAGACTTATTAACAAATATATCTAAATAGCTTTATGAGGTTTAAAATATTTTCTCTTAAATATTTAATGATCTAATTAATTAACAATTAGAATATCGATCACGCAGAGATTACCGCGATAAGAGATCCCAGAATTATAATCAATAATGTTCCTATTGAACATTTAACTTTAATCTCACTCCTGATATAAAACTTTAATGAGACTTTAATCAATATTTACCACACTGCAGTTCAGCTCAGCTTTTTTCGGAGATTTTATCCTCCTAGAAATATCCAATAATATCTTTCTAATTTCACTATTATAACTTCTTACTTCAATCTCTCTCTCCTACTGCTCTAACTTTACGATTCCATTTGACTTAAATACTTTATCTAATCTGCATAACAAGGAATCCTGTCCTCTTTTTGGAGCTGATTGGAAATAGGTAGGGAATTAAATTTTTCCCTAAAAAAGATGACTCAGAAGGTTAGTGATAAAGTTCCGTATAGATTTGTCACAAATGTCAATGTAAAATTTTGAAATACTATCCACGGAGCTTTCATATACTTCTATTTAATACCATTCTGGTTACCTTCACTGATGATATGCTTCAAAATTCTTCCAGAAATTCTGATTACCTGTTTCATTTATTTTGCTTTTTATTCCTTGATCAGTTTATTGTATGTTTCTACCATCATTAAAAGGAAATTTTATACATTTATCATATGCATTAATGCTCATAAAAAAATTGTCTACCTGAGATTTCTAAAAACTACCCCAAGCCCTCTAAATAAAGCTGCTTTCTATCCAAATATAGATACAGCAATGCCAAGTACTTCAGGTATAATGCATAATTTTCATTATCAAAAAATAACTCAATCAATATTTTTAAAAAACCTAATATTTATGTGTGTGACATTATTACAACTACTAACAAAAAAGTTGCTGATTTTTTTTTGCAATTATTAAACTGTTTAATTTAGTTTTTTTAGAGAAATGAATAGGGATTTTATAAAAAAATTCAACTGCTGGAATTTGTATTTTTAATAACAGAATAAAGTTTTATTGGAGACATTCAGCTCCTGTATTTCCCTCGGTTCAGCATCCTGCTAACATCAGATATTTCAATTAGTATAACATAAAATTCATTACAATTAGCTCATAGATAAAGTACATAGAAATTTGTATATACACAGATTTGTATTTTCACAGAATTTTATTTTCTAGTTCAAATTTTCAGAAAATTGAAAGCAAAGGAAAAAAAAATTGTTAGGTAACAAAATAAAATATGCCAGTTATATAAAAAGTTGTATGCATTTTTTTCAGTAAACTTTTGTTAACATAGGGCATTATTTCAGTTGACTTCTTATGTTAATAAATATAGGGATTATTTTTACCCTTATAGACAACAATTTTCAAATTAATTTGCCAATCCATATATCCGTAGCAACATTCTTCTTCACTTCAATTTTCATTCCAAGAAGTATAATTTTTTCAAAGTGTCAAGTACAGAATTGCAATATACATATATTACATGTTTTGTTCTGTAACAGTTTGTTGGAGAAATTCTTGAAGCTGAACACAAATCCCTTATTTAAAACTAAATTTTGAACATATACCAAAGTCATAGTTTATAATGCAAAAGTTACTAATTTAAGAAGGTTCACCAGTGTAACAGGTTCAAAAAATCAAAATTTTTTTTTCCTTCCATAAATTGCTTCCTTAACATGTCTAGAATACGGAGGTAAAGTCATTTTTTAAAATTCGAAGTCATTATAAAGAAGCAGCTGTTAGAAGAGCAGCTGTTCAGGGTGCTAAGTTAAGATTTTCATTGTTTTAATTGGACTTGAAACTTTAAATGCGTTTTTCTCAAAACTGTGTTTTTCAAACTTTCCTCCATAATATCAAAAGAACGGTTTGACTGGATGACTTCAAATTTATAGGGTAGACTCAGCACAAATATATACGCACCAAATAAACTACAATCATTCCAAAATTCAAAATATTTCTATTTTTTATAACAAAAACATAACAAAATCCCATGAAATTTGATGCTTCTTCAGAAGTCTACCAAAAATCCAATTTTTGATATTTTCAATTGAGCACAGTTCATTCAGTGCATTTAAGTTTATAGATTAAAATGCTGTTAATTTTTTTAATTTTAAATAAGCCAATCCACCGGAATCCATTTTTTCAAGGCGGGTGTGTTCAGAGCACTATAACTCATGTTCTATTGGATATTTTAGGCTAAACATTAATATACATACTCTTAAGATACATATAAATAAATGATGAAAAACGTTAAGTTCTATCATACTGGTGATGAAAAAAAATTTCCTAAAAACGCTTAAAAAACAGGTCATTGCATGGGTGAACCCCTTTAAGGAAAAGCATAATTAAAAAAATTAGCATTGGAAAATGTAAAAAAGTAATTATGATTAGAATATGAAGAAATTAAGACATAACATGCGATTTCCTTGGAGTTATTCTTCTATGTGCACAAACATAATTAAAATTATTAATCCTATATGAATAAGAGATTAAAAAAGAGAAAATTTACAGAATTAGATTTTTTAATACTAATATACAATTACACATACCACTTTCTTCATATTCTTTAAACATTTAGCACAATACCAAACCCGTCGAGGATCATTATAATCATCTGTTGCAGGTGGTTTATGGCATTCCTATAAAAAAAATTTATATGAAACATGAAATTTTAAATAGAAGCCTATTTGTATTATGAATCTTCAATATTTATTTAATTCAAAAATGAACATTAAAAGGCAACTTTCAAATTAAAATTTTATTTTCTAAAAATTATGGTCACATTAACCTTTTATTTGTCAAGATACAATTTTGAAATATCTCAGAAAAATGCATAAAAAAGCAAATTTATAATTTTTCATAGCTAACTTAGGAATTTATAGATATAACACAGATATTTCAATATGAAGAGAAATATAACTAACCTCAATGAAGATTATAATGCTAACTTTCAAATTGTCCAAGACAAAATTATTCATATTAAAGAGTTAAATTAGGCATTCAATAGTTGAGACTAAATAAATTATAAAAATGCCTTTTTTAAACAATCATTCATTTGATACAATTGGTTAAGCATTCACAATTTAATTAATATGTAAGAGTTGCACCAATACATAATACTATACAATCAGGCATTTATAATGTGCACCTATACTTTCAAGCTGCATTTTTTAATTTTTCTGGTACATTCACCATATAACGCGAACCTTTTTTTTTACAAAAAAATCCTAAATATACACATGTAATATTCTTACATTTTTAAGACATTTATTCAAGGTATTATCCCAGGCTTTTGAATAAATAATGTACTTATAGAACTACAACATTTTAAGTTCACAAGGTATGTCATTCCTTTTAAAATAACCGCCCATCTAGTACAGTAGTTAGTGACGCTGACTGAGGTGCCATTCGGCCTGGGTTCAAATCCTGGAGAAGGCATGAAAGTTTGTAAATGTATAGTGCCTATGCAGCATGGAAGTATTCTAAATAGCCATCAAGCTGCAAGTCTTCTAATGAAGTTGGAGGAAGGGGGTGGAAGGCTCCTGACCACCCCTAGGGTGTTCTCTCTCAAAGTTGGGGTGGAAACAAACCAAATCACACTGTCGCCTGTATGGTGCTCAAAGCTACAGTTAATGACAGGCCTGTATGTAGCCCTTTGCCAAGATGAATTTTGTGGGTCTTGATCTGATGATACTGTCAATCAGGTGGCATAAGTAACTACAAAATTTCTTTTAAATAAACAGTACTTCGATCTATGTGGAAGTCTAATTTTTTTCTATGATTATCTTTGTTTTTATTTTTAAAACTGATTTTTATATCTGATGTATAATGTACATCCTTAAGGGGACATGGTACGATTTACACAAAAATATTTGATTTAAGGATTTTCAAAAATTTTTTGCCTCCTATGTGCGTATACTATGTGTATGAGTGGAAAGGTCCATTAACACCTGCTAAAGGGGATGGGTAGTTCCCCTCCCCCTTAGAATGTGGAATGGGAAGTTTCACCATTCGGTCTTTGGGTATGACGGAGTGAAGTCATGTCTGAGTGGTTGCTAACTGCATACTAACTGTTTTTCTTTAAAACAAACCTTAATATTTTAAAATTTAGACGCCATGTTCTTAATTTGTTTCTGTGCCCATTGATTAGAATCAAACTTTAGTGGCGCAGCCGGTAGGATGTAGCCTTAGTGGCGCAGCCGATAGTGATCAAGCCTTAGTGGCAAACCCCACAGGAAGAACGTTAGAGCCAGAAATTTTGAGTTTTCTGGATTCCCGCGTGGAAATGAATCAGGTAAGAGTTTTTGCTTGCAACTCCCTGTAATGTAAGACGAGAGAAATTTATAAAATTATACTGTTTAATATCCATTTATTAAGAGAGAATTTTGATTTTATTTTTGTATACGTCAGTGTACGTTTTTTTTTTGCTCTGCATATCCATGCAGTTGTAACTTGTTGAACGCCAGTTCAATTTTGAATTATTATATACATCAGTATATATTTTATTAGTCTTGTTCCATATAAATGGAAAGCAAGTTTTAGAACATCAGTTCTATAAATTAAGGAAAACTTCAAAATCATTAATTCTCTCAGTATATTATTTTATTGCATATCCATGCAGTTATAAAAATTTTTGAACGCCAGTTCAATTGTGAATTATTATATACATCAGTATATTTTTTTATTATTTCTTGTTCCATATATCAATGGAAAGTAAGTTTTAGAACATCAGTTCTATAAATTAAGGAAAGCTTCAAAATCATTAATTCTCTCAGTATATTTTATTGCATATCCATGCAGTTATGAAATTTTGAACGCCAGTTCAAATTAAAATTATTATACATCAGTGTATAATTTATTATTTTTGCTAGTAAGGGTTAGAACATCAGTTCTAAATTCAGTTATTCCTGCATTCAGAATATTTATGTTACACTCGGACAGATATAGTTCGAACATCAGTTCGCGATTTATATATGCGTATTTAACATTTTTTTTAATACATTTTATATAAGATTGTTGCTGATAAGTAACTACCCGAATTACTTATTGTATTTTATGAGAGTTTTGGAAAACCCATTAAGCTGTATATTCCAAGTTGTTTAATACATATAATTGGTTAATTGTATTCGTATTTTGATGCATTAAGCGATGTAAATCGGTAAAATATACGAGTTATTTGAAACAGTTTGTGTAATCGAAAATTAATATAGAAAGATTGTATGTTTTTTTCATATGATATTGTATTTATTTATTTTTGTAATGCACAATAATAAGTTCACGTCAGTGAATAGCAATTGAGTTTATTGAAAAATTAATGCTAAAGAATAATACTTATTTCATGTCAATGAAATTATTTTGTGCTTATGTACGCATAGTATTTTTCGATTAATGTGAAAAAAAAATATCAGTTTAAATTGGAGATAAAACTACCGAAATATTTTGTAGGGTTCCATTATTCCAGCCAGGAATAGTTTAAGTTGTGCATATCGGTAATATTTTAAGTGATTATTGTGTATCAGAAATAGTTTAGGAGATTATTGTGTGTCAGTAATATTTTAATGATTATTTGTGTCAGTAATACTTTAGGTGATTATTGTATATCAGTAATATTTTAAGTGATTCTTGTATCAGTAATATTTCAAGTGATTCTTGTGTATCATATTTTAAGTGATTATTTTATTAGTTATTTAAGTGCACTTGGTATATTGTGAAATATATAATACATTATTCTGGAATTCCCCCTAATTCATTGAGCGTTGTGTTAGTGTAGCGGATGCTTATTGTAAACAAAGATATATTTGCGATGTTTAATTTTTGGCAATCCCTTTCGGGTGTTGTTTTCATTTGATTATTTGTTTAGTTGCGGTACATTGGAAAAAGAAAAATTTCAAATGGCATTTTTGGAGAAAGCTAAAAAGCAGGATTTAGTTTTGTTGGCTGAGGAGTTAGGTCAGAAGGTATCAGATAAAATGACGATTATAGATTTAAAGAATATCATAATCGGTAGCAAAGATTACGAAGAGGAGTTCGTTAGAGCTCAGTTATCCGTTATTTCAGAGGAACGCATTGAAAGGGAAACAGAGGAAAAAATCGCCAGGCAGCACGCAATCCAGCAGCTGCGCTGGGAATCAGAATTGAATGAACTGCGGTTAGAGATCGAAAGTATTCGGTCAAATGTTAAGCGGACGAGTTGTGCAGAAAATCGTAAGAAGACATCTTCAAATTACCGAATTAGTATCGGGAGGGCCGGGGAACATATGAGGGAAACATCTCCTGCTGTGTTGATGGCTGAAGCTACGATACCAGTAACTACTCCTATCAAGGAAGAAAATGGAATGGACGATTTAAGGGTTGTTTACGTCAAGGTCAAGGGTGAGCAAGAAATGGTGAATGCTGTCATGGACACAGGTGCCCAGATGCCCGTGGTAAGACCAGATGTTGTCGAAGGACAAAGCATTGATAATAGAAGGTCAATTCAAATAACGTCTGCATTTGGGGAGCATGAAATGGGTGAAGTAAAAGATTCCAACATGGAATTGAATGACCTTAGGCACGGTGTTGTGCCTGTCTCTAAAAATTTGGTTAATGACATGTTAATCTGTTCCTCTGATTATGAAGTATTAATAGAAAACTTGCAAATGATTCGCAATCCTGCGAAACTTCGAGAACCTTCAAAGGAAGAAGGAATTATTAGTTCAACAGATTCAAAATCAGTTTGCAGCCAAGAAGTGATCACCAATCTACGTCCAGAGACTTACAGTCTTTATTGAATATTCCTAACGGAGATTTGGTTGCAGTAAAAATTAATGCATCGAATGTCCAAACAAATGGACAAGGTATAAAAGAAAGCAAGAGAGAGGTTGCCTTTACTTGTGTATTTAAAAAAAGAATCTTGTATAGTAATAGGCGGGGTCAGCCCTGTAAGGAATGTATTTCCGAATTTATTGACTCAATCCTGGTGCAATGTTGTCGTGATCTCATAACAGGTATTGTTAAATTGGAGTTGAAAGCAGGATTGGAAGTATTTAAGGTTCGCGTGGATATTCTATGGACAATAACATGCATTGGTTGCTTTTTGTCGCTTTTGGGATTGAAAAGAATTTTGCTTGCTTTCATTCTACTTAAAAATTGGAAGAAAAAGAAAAAGAGAATTTTTTTAAATGGTTAAACCTAGTACAATATAGAAATTAACGTTTGGCTGGAGGTTTAAGCATGTAAAAGTAATGAATTATCCAGGTTGCCTGCTCCTGTTAAATAGATAAGATTTATGCTGATGATTATATATATACTTCACGTTTTTCAGTACCATAATTTCTGAAAACTGCTAAAGATTAAAACTTTGGCTTCTATATATGCTTTGCTAATACATGTTGTATAACTATTTTAGATTTTGTGCAATATTTTTAGTAACTTGTTTTTTATATTTTAATATTTTTTTTGAGTATTATATGTGTTTGAAACTTGTATGGATATTAATTTTTCTAGCATATTAATATGATTTGCAAAACTATGTGGGAGTTGTATTAGCAAAAGCTCTTTTTACGTGATACCTGGAACAAAAAATTTCTCTCGTTATCTCGTTTCTTGCCATGTATGTATGCATGTGTTTTTTGTTTTTGTTTTTTATAGTTTCTTTTCAGCTGCATCGTCCTGGGATGACGGATGAGCTTTTTAAGGGGGAGGTGTAGGAGTGGAAAGGTCCATTAACACCTGCTAAAGGGGATGGGTAGTTCCCCTCCCCCTTGGAATGCGGAATGGGAAGTTTCACCATTCGGTCTTTGGGTACGATGGAGTGAAGTCATGTCCGAGTGGTTGCTAACTGTATACTAACTGTTTTTCTTTAAAATAAACCTTAATATTTTAAAATTTAGACGCCATGTTCTTAATTTGTTTCCGTGCCCATTGATTAGAATCAAACTTTAGTCTATGTAAAACAGATTTCATGCTTAAAATTTCATAAAAAGCTAACCATTTAATTTTTTAAGGAAAAAACTTAAAATTTGTGAAGTGATTTTAAAATGCTACTCCTCCCCTACAAAAATTTACGTACATGCATAAAATTTGATTTATACGTACATCAAATCCCGTGTAGTGTCTGACTACCATTGGCACAGTGTTTCATGGCAGATTCTGTAAGGGTTGGCAGGTGCGGGTGAAGGTTGCTAGTTTAAGGGAGAGGGTTTCTTGACCCTGGGGAGAATGTTGTTGGATCGCAGGCGAAGGGGTCACTGGGGGAAGAGAGTTCCTTATTTTGTTTAGTGTGAAGTGCTAAAACTGTGTCAGGGCAAGAAATTGAAAATGTCGGCGAGATACCGACGCACAGAGGTGGTCTGGTAAAAAGAGAAGAGTTTCTTGGGATTGATTTGAGATTGTAGTTTGCTTTCTGATTGTGTTTAATTAATAGAACTGTATGTTAATCAAGAATGATATATTTAATCAAGAAATGTATTAATCAAGATGTAATTGTGTTTGTATTGATGGATGTGAGTAGTAAGAAGAGAAATAAAATATATCACAACACGCTCCACTTTTGAGAACCAGAGCAAAATAAAAGGAAAAATGTTTGAAAATGTTAAAAAAGTTCTTGTAACAGTTTTGGGTGAGATGGGAGAAATAGTAGACTCTCGTATAAATGTGGTGGACTTAAAACAAAAACTGATGCAAAGTAAAGCATACTTGGATGACAAGAATTTGTCAAAGATATTTTGGCTACTATGGTAGAAGATAGAAAGAAAGCAGAAGAACGCCTTTTGGAAAGAGAACACAAATTGGAATTAGTGAGAAAGAAAGCAAAAGAATGCCGCCGAGAGCAAAAACAAGAATTTGAATTTGCGAGAATAGAAGCAAGAAGGAAAACAGAGAATGAGACTAAAATAAGAGAAGCAAGGCATAAGGAAGAGATGGAAGCCAGACTCAAGGCTGAGGGGGAGACCAGACTCAAGGCTGAGGGGGAAGCCAAAGCAGTGGAGGAATGGTGGAAGATTGAAGAAGAAAGAAGAATGAACGAAAGAATAGTTTTGGAAGACGTGAGATTGAGAAGATGGAAAGATGGCTTGTGGAAGAGCAGATGCGACATATTCAGGAGAAACATAAAATGAGAATGAAAGAACAGAGGTGTTTACCAGAAGAAAGATGTAAAAGAATGAACAAGCATAATCAATTGTTAAGCGACAAGCAGGAAAGACATGAAGGTACCTCAAGCAATCGAGAAGGTTCTTGTGTCTAAAAGTAAACAAGTCCAGATGCTTAGTGTGGATCCAGATGGTGTAACACAACCTGTCACTGTGGAGGAAGAAAAGGGTTTATCTAATGCACTGCTAATTTCTGCCGAGGATGAGACGTATGAAGAAAAAGGAAAAACACCAGTAGATGTGATAAAAGATAAAGCTGAAGGAGATGTCGATCCCATAATCCTTAGTAAACAGCGAGTGGACTTAGATGATGAAGCAATTGAAGAATTGCCCAAGAGAAAACTCAAAAAATTAAGCAGGATGACAGTTGATAAATTACAACAAAAAGTGAATTTAAAAGCCTCAAGCAACATTGTACTTATACCCCAGCACTGGGATGTTAGATATGAATATTCACAGGATAAAAGAGGAGAAAAACTTGCTGGGAAACTGCCAAATTTTATCAAACGAACTGGTGTTGTGAAGGTGAGACCATTATTACCAGAAAGAGATAACTGCAAGACCACAAAAGTGAAGGGAAGGAAACAAGTTAGACTTAAATTGAAAACATATGACACTCTCAGTACGGCTGTGTGAAAGATTAGGGGTGGAACCCAACCCTTGACGATGGGGTCGTTGACCCAGAGCAGATGGAAAATACTTTCGGGAGCTGGACACTTGAGAATGAACTTTCGGGGACTGAATACTTCTGGCAATTGGAGGAAGGAATGGAAATGGACATTTGCTTCTCCCCCCAAGTGGACATTTTAAAATTGGACTTGGAATGGAATATAACGTATCCTTATTCGTATTATTTTCTTTATGCATATATGTTTAAAAGTGAAATTTTCATAGTATATTAGGAAACCATCTATTATTGATTGATTGATGTATTTAGCTATTTGCGTATGTACTCCTAGAATTAATTCAATGGTGCTATTTTTGAAACTTGGTATTCATAGTGAGATAAGTTTAGGTTGTTTATTTACTATCTGAATATAGAGAGTGAGAAAAAGTTAAGAGAGCATTGTTTGGGTTATGGATCTTAATTCTTTTCTAAGCTACTGTTATTTAGGTTTGGAGAATTTTCATATGTTTATTTTTTTGTATGTAATGGTGAATTTTTATATGTGTATTTTTTGTATGCAATGATGAATTTTCATGTATTTTTTGTATGTAATGATGAATTTTCATGTGTATATTTCTTTGTATGTAAACTGTATTTTCTGTAGGGTTTAACATATTTTTAGGATAGTAATACTTTTTATGTGAATGCACTGATTGTTTTTGTGTGTTACTTATATGGTTTTTGGTGCAGGGTAATCCAAATAGTGATTTACCAGTAATTGTACTGTAGTGTATAAGTGTATCTATGCATACAGTTGGGTAGTTTAGGAAAAATCTGCAACAGAAGTCAGTTTTGATATTTCAGATTTATGCTTAATTTGCAATTCACCATAATCTTGGCGGTGACGTGTAGTGTCTGACTACCATTGGCATAGTGTTTGGGGGTAGATTCTGTAAGGGTTGGCGACTTCCCGCAGGTGCGGGGGTGAAGGTTGCTAGTTTAAGGGAGAGAGTTTCTTGACTCCAGGGAGAATGTTGTTGGATCGCAGGTGAAGCGGTCACACGGGGAAGAGAGTCTCTCGCTTTGTTTAGTGCAAAGTGCTAAAACTGTGTAGCGGCAAGAAATTGAAAATGTTGGCGAGACACCGACGTGCAGAGGTGGTCTGGTAAAAAGAGAAGAATAGAGTGTCTTGGGATTGCTTTGAGATTGTAGTTTGATTGTTTTCTGATTGTGTTTAATTAATAGAACTGTATGTTAATCAAGAATGATATATTTAATCCAGAAATGTATTAATCAAGATGTAATTGTGTTTGTATTGATGGATGTGAGAAGTTAGTAAGAAGAGAAATAAAATATATCCCACCACGTAAAACAAAAGTTGGTATGGGTTGTGTGCTAACCTGATTGGTATTTGTACAATACTTCTTTTTATGAATGCTTATTGAAAATTCCTTAAAAAATGTATAAATTCTGAGTTCAATTATTTAAAAAAAATAAGTATTGCTTTGATTTAAAAATGCATACCAACTTTTGTTACATGTACTATTAGCAATAGGTAAAAAATATTCAATAGAAAAAAAGCCTTAGCATTTTAAATGAAGACAAACTAGTTATTTTATCTTTCTGAGATAAGTCCATTTAAAGTTTTGATTTGCCAAAGGAATGTGAATAAAAACCAACATAAAAGCTATAATAATTCTGCATTTTTTAAGTTTAGAGCTTTCAAATTTTGTGAGGTTAAAGAAATATATATAAAGAATAATTTAGGCTAAAAAAATTACATTTGATTTTTTGACCGATTTTTGTTAACTGAATCGTACTGTGTCTCCTTAAACTTCGATTTTATTTTTTGCATTAAAAGTGCGTTATACGCCATATGTTACAATAAGTCAAAAAAAAAAAAAATCACTGCAAAAATTTTTTAAAAAAATTACACACAAGTTAATTAAGTTATATATATTTATTTAATATATATACATTTAAAAAATAAAACTAATGCATAATATTATGGTATTATACTATTTAATATAAATTTTAAATAATTGAGTAGTATGTTTATGATTTCTTATGTTCATCATTTATATATTTCTTTGTAATAGCTGTGTGTAAAAAAAAAAGTTAAATGTTCACTTTCTGGAAAAGATATTAATAAACAATATGATGCAATCTAAATAATAAAAACACTGTTTTAAGTTTCTGAAAGACAGGGAAAATATTTTTTGGAATATTCAAAATATTAATTACACAAAATTACATATAAAGTAAAAAAAATTTAAGAAATAAAATGAAAAGTTTATGAACCAAAGAACTCTTGAATTGATAAGATAACAAAAAAGCCAATTTTTTTTTTGCTCTGGATGACTTCTTTTCCAACATCTACTTAGATTTCATTCAATTTTAATGGGAATTTTTTTAACTTTGCATATCATGTAAACTGAATTTTCAAAAGATAGTGACCGAAAATTGACTTTATACACATGTCTACAATTACACTTTTCTTGCATAAAAAAAATCTATACTTAAAGCTTTCAAACAGGCAGATTAAAAAAAAAATTCAAATTTATTTGAAACATGTTACAGCAACACAATATATTAATGAGAATAGACTAAGAATGCTGAACTGGCAACAGATTTTATAAAAAATTTGAAATTGCATTTTATCTGCAAAATTTTGAGACAAAATTATATGTAATTCAAATTAATTTCTGTTACTTGATCTTTATCAGAATAAACTTTTTAAAACTATGACCAAAATTTTGCTAATCTTGCTTTAAAAATGAAGGCATCGTTAAAGAATTAAAAAGCATATCTACATATATCACTGTAAATTGTAAGTCATACTTTAAAAAGATTACACAAATGGAATTTCAATCTTTTAAATTTACTTTAAAAAGATCCTAATAACATTAAAATAAACAGCTTCAAACCTAAATTCTTTTTACAATATTTTTCAGTAAATAATTCCTATTCCCCCCCTCTTGATTTAAATCTTTTACCCAGAAAATAGAAATGAAAAACATAAAAGGCCATATTATACAATAAATATAGTTATCAGATATAAAGATAAAATAGATTCAGATCTAATTTGTTTCTTTCAGGAATAATTATTTCAAATTTTTGAATTCCCTATACAAACTACTTGCCTCTTGTTAAATTAAATTGATTACATATTCCTTTAAAGTAAAAATCATAAAATTAACCATACTAATTGTAAAAAAAACTATGAACACTATAGAGCACACACATTATTATAATATATAAACTAAAAAGAAATAAGATTATTTTTATTGCATCACAACTTTAAAAATGCTGATTTTGATAGGATTTTATACATCACTGACTAAATAGTCCATACTAAAATCCAAAGAAATTGCATATTTTATGAAAAGACTACTAGACTTACTTGAACTATTAAAGTTAATTTTCTTTATAATAAGTTTTATAATATACTTAAAAGAAACTTATGCTAAATTTATACAATTATTAAAAAAAAAAAAGAAATATACTTATTTACACATTCCAGATAGAGTTTTAAACAGTTTCAGCAAAAAAAAAAAAAAAAAAATTCAATCAAAATCTTATTCTACTACTTAAAATAGATATTTTAAAACTGAATTGATTAAACAGAATTATATATAGTCTGAAACATGACAAGGCAATAACTTAAATTTCAGATTTAAAATTTATTGCAATAACTGTATTTGTCCTTTACTTCAGCCCCCCTATAATGAATGCATTTTAAAATGTTACTATATCTATTTAAAAATATGTGGAGCTTCATATGTTACAGATTAATATTTAATTTTTTAAGAACTCTTTGGAGAAAATGACATTGCTAAACAAGCAAATTTACAACTGTAATGTTTCAGAAACATTTTATGGAAGAGGGCAAACATTCAAAACTTGAAAAAATTTTCACAAATCACTCACACTCATAAGTTTTTTTTTAAAAATAAAATTATGCATTAACTGCTTGTTAATCAATAATTATATAGGGTCTCCAAATAAGTAATCTTTTTTGTTAAAGGAACTTGTTGACCCAATTAGTTGATTTGTCACATCCATTATAACTTTAAAATAATAATCAGTAAAATGAAACTGCTAATCTACAAAACTTGTACTAGGAATAAAAATTTTATTGCATTAAAAATGGGTATCTCTTTCTTTGATTTTTAGTTCATGTATTTGAAAACAGCATTATTTAAGGAATGACACACTTAAACATATAATAACTGGTTTTACAGTCTAATTACAATTAAAAAAAAGCTTATTTAAAAATTTGATTTGCCTTAAAAAAGATATCATGATTGATTTAAAGTTAATTTATTACATTTTTAAATTTACAGAAATTAAAATTTTTTCTTTGTAAGAAAAAACATTCTTTCTTTGTGTGTGCTTTCCTTCTTCTGAAATTAAATTCACAAGTAGCTGCTTTGAAAGTGGAGTGCCAGCTCAGATGTCACTTTTCATGGTTTAAAATTTCAAGGTCCAATAACCCTTGTGAGGCTTTTAAAATGTAACATTAAGAAAACAATCTCAAGAACTGTAATACACAGCTTGCATTCTTGCATTAGACCAATGTTTTTTTAAAGTAGAAGTTGCAAGCCAAAATAGTGCTGTGTGACTTGCAGCTGGGGTTGCCCCAAATTTTAGGATTTTTGATATATCTTTGCATAAAATAACTTGTTCACAATTAATAATAATAAAATTGTTTTAAGTTCTTACTGGAGAAAGCTTGACTGAGAACCAACTTTAGTCATTCATTGTCATCAAGTAAATCTCTTTCTGTATACCTCTATTGTAGACCATGTAATTATATAACATAACTACTGTGCAAACATATTGTATAATATTTTTTATTTTGTTAATAATAATTTCTATGTCATTATATTCAAAGTAAAAACTTATTGCAGATGTTTTTTACTACAAAATAATAATATACTACAAATAAAACACATATAGAAGTACCCAAGCATGTCAACTTTGCACAATGTTTATGGGGTCACCACCCCGAAAACTTTTAAGAGCCCCAGCATTAGACCAATATCATTCCAATTAAAAAATAATAATGTCATGATACAAGTCAAAAATCTTAAATTATGCACACAAAAAAGTTTTACATACTTGATGATAAAGATTATGACATTCTTGACATTCAATTAGCTGATTTCCTTGAGTGACATCAAGTGACCTAAAATATATAATCATTTAATTAATACTACAAATATATTAAAAGGATAAATAAAATTATCCATTAAAACCGTAAAAATAACTACAAAAGCAATCACATTGAACTCTTGAATTGACTATGCTTTCAAATATAGATTCAACACATACAAAGAATTCTTAATATTTAGAATTTTTTTCCCCCTGTTTTCATTCAATGTATAATACACATGATTCTGAATGTAAAGTGTAAAAAAATTGATTAATTTTATTAATTTTTATTCTATACTTCATTAAGAAAATAAGATTTTTTAAAACAGATTTACCATTTTTAGCAATTAATATATAAGTACTTTACTAATTAAACACATGCAAGTTTTGCAAAACAAAATTGAAAATTACAACAAAGAAAATTTATTAGTAATCTATTCAGTTAAAATTTATACTTTTAAAGGACAATTACAAAATTAATCATTTAAAACTAAAATTTATTTAATAAAAAAAGCAAATATAACACTTGTATTTACATGTTTAACTGGCTAATTGACTTTTTGGTACCAACAAGTTCCAAAATGGAATTCAATTATGTATTTTTAATTAAAGTAAAATTTTTTTAATGGAATTAATATATTCACTTGGGTTCAAGTATTAATTCCATTTGACAAGGATATTTAATTTTAAATTTGTAGGATTGAGCAAAGAGAATTTTTAAGTTTGGATATTAAAGAAAAAATTCTAAAGCAACATCATAAATCAATGTAAAATGATATATATAAAAACATTTTACATATTTTTTTTACCAAATCAAAGTAAGATTCTGAATAGAAACACTTTTATGTAACTTAGTAGAATTGACATAATACTAGAGTTTCACAACAGGAACATCAACATCTACTCACCTATAAGGCACAGGAAGCCCAATTTGGTACACAGCAAATTTAATAATTTAAGTTGCTATGTGCAATAAAAATAAATCTTTCGTCAGATAAAATATATTGCTTTGTTATTTCAAACAATGTCAATTCTATAATTTATCATGATTTAATGCTTTTCTTCATGGCTGTTTTAAATAATGCTTGTATTGGGGATGGCAATTTATTTTTATATTACGTATTTTTAATTGCTTTAAATATCATAACTTTAATTTTACTTGAGACATCTTTGTTCTTTCTCTCTCATTGTATTTATTACAACTCAAAATTAATAATTTGTTTAATGGATGTATATAGTAAGAGTTAAATAAAAACCGAGGATTAATGGGAAAAAAATAAATCCTAATTATTTCAATTTGAAAGAATTGTACTTTATGCACTTTTAATAAAGCAAATATAGCTTTAATATTTACAAATTTAATTCAATTTTGTTATCTAATAACTGAAACTATTATATGTATAAAATCCAATTGTTATAAAACTATGCATTTTTATTATTACACGCAAAAATCTAATTACTATTATTGCTGCTAAGCACAAAAATGCTTTACATTTGTAAATAGCATGTACAGTTTTATTATTTAAATTAAATGATAGTTTTTTTGCTTGATTTAAAATTGGCATTTGAAGTATGAATTTGATGCAGTTATCAATATTTTTCAATATAGTTATATGTTCAAAATATGGGGGAAATGCAGGATAAATAAATACATAGAAGATTTTAGACATTACTCAATGTTATATAATAATGAAATCTTAGGATCTTATTGTTCCAAATTTAATTCTGCAGGGTTGGCAAATATGAATACCTATTCTGACATTGTTGTGGAGCTTATAAATTTCTTGCTTCTTTATGATGCAATGAGTTTTTACTTTTATTTTGTTTATTCCAACTATTTTCTACAAATAAAGCATTATCGTTCAATCTTACAATAATATAATCAAAACAAAATCACCCAGATAATTAAATTTTCTTATCTCCAGTTTCATTTTCACTATTATGTACAAGTGAGTATTAACTATAGTACCTAAGCTAATCTTTCTTTGAAATTCCATATGAAATTACATGACAATCTAAAGACTATTATATTAAACAGACAGCTGATCCAAAAAACAATCTTTAATAGAACTGAGTACCTCATTGATACTACAAAGACACAGCTCTATCATGATTAATAACTAAATAAAAATTAAGATTTTAAAACTTTCAAATACTTATCGCAGTCAAAAATTTAAACGGGCATCTTAAAAAAATAATTCATAGATAAACAGCAGTTTTTAAAAACAGCAGTTAAATTAAAAAAAAATAAATCCACCAAAATAAAAATTAATGAATTTAAAACAAAACACACTTGCAAATCACACAAGCCAATCCCATTTCCATAGCAAAATCATCTGCATCAGCATTTTCTTCACTGCTATCAGATTCCTCTTCTTTTTTAGTAACATATTGATCTAATGTTGGAAGATCTGGGGGACTAGAAGGATAATATGAATACCCTTGAGGTGGTTCCAATTTTGGAATTTTAGCTTCAACTTCTATATTTTCTTGTTTTAACTAAAAGAAAGCATCAAGGAGAAATAAATACTCTTATTTTCATCAATTATTTTTCTGAGTTTTAAATAAAATTTGACTTTAAACATATTTGATTTACAAGAAAGTTTTGAAGAAATATAAGTTCTTTAGTTCATTTACCTGCAATGATGTGCTTTAAGATTATACAATTATAAAAGAATATAGATAAAATTGAGAATGTAATTAAAATTACATGCTTTGCTTTTACATGTAATGCTGTATTTTTACAAAATTACATGCTTTACTTTTGCATGCATCATTGAAATATAACCAAGAAACAAGGATGAAAATACCTAAGCCAATTATTTCATTTTCACATTTCACTCCATATCAAATTAATTTTTTTTATGAATGCACAGCAGTCCATATGGCAGCAAAAAAAGAAAGCTCAAGTTTGACCATATGCCAAGAAAAAACACATTACTCTGCCAATTAGGCTATTGCAACTTAACTGAGATTATGAAAAAACACAATTCATTACCTTGAAAGGATTTTTAAAATTTAAAAAAGAAATTTTAAGAAAATGTACATGGATAATATAATTACAATTATATATATATACTAGCTGCATGGCCCGGCGTTGCACGGGTTATCTCTACTTTTATAAATTTTCCCTTTCTTTCACAAAATCAGAACTTCTAATACTCATTTTCAAAATGACTCCCCCCCTCCACCGCTTAGCCCGGCGTTGCTTGGGCTTTCTCTTTTCCCCATGACACCAGCATTTCTGTGTGTGTGTCTTTGTACATGCACAATGTGAGTGATTTCTAAAATTGTGTCAAAAAATTTCCCTTTTTCGAAATTTGTTCCATTCCACTTATTTTTGATTTAAGACACGTTTCTTTCCCCTTTCTATAGACTGAACACAGTTTTTTTCAGTGTAAAATTATTGTTCTATCTTCCTCTCTTTCTCACAGATAAGATATAACTTCAAATATCGATGTATTACTTATAAAAAGAAATATTGTGTTAGAATTAAAAAATTATTAATGTGAAGCAATAAAAAGAAAACGATTCTGATGCTAAGCGTAAAACAAAAAATTTTCATTTTTTAATAATAGTTAGTTTCTAAGAATCTAAAATAATAAAATAGATTTCAGATTTCCATGAATCAATAAATTATTACATATAGTTCGCTTAAAAATGTCTCTAAAATGTATTTTGATCCAAAATAATAGACAATGTACTTTTTAATTAACAAATAATTCATTTCGTAATGAAATAATAGAAATAATCCTTTTAAAAAACATTAATATGTTTATTAAAATCAAATTTCTGTAAGTAATAAATGAAAGAAAAATCAACAGATAGCTATTGAAACGATTGCTTTTTTCTGAACGTTTGATTGAACATATAAATATATAAGTAAAAAAAACAGTATGGGGGAAAGCATATATATATACATGTAATTTGAAAACCATTAAAAAAAACCGATCTGATAAAAACATTTTGATATTTCATTTTAATTTTAACCTTTTTCATTCCACTAAAAAGACTTTAAGGAATAGCGTAATGCGAAATTGAAATTTTTTTCCTCTTTAGTTTCGAACCTGGGAACTAAAGTTTTATAAAGCAGCCGATTTAACAATCGCGCCGTCCTTTCCTTCAGGAAAAAGCATTGAATTGAGCTTTAAAATACAGGTAGATTTTTTTCAATATCCCATTTTGTTATTCATTAAAGTAAAAAATTTTTTGGGGGCTTGTTTGAATGTTTGTTTAAACATATAAAGCCTATATATATATGTTTATATACATGTACTGAAAAAACATAAAAAAAACCCAATCTGATAAAAACATTGATATTTTATTTTCATTTTAACCTTCAAAAAATGTTACAAATATAATGCTTAAATATTTCTCGCAAAAAGGAGAAAAAGTGAAAAACACATTTTTTTTTAAAACCGTAATTTTTAAGATATTTTATCAATCTTTTTACAGATTACGTATAATATTGTTCTACACATGGAAAAAAAGTTTCGTGAGATTATTTCTATAAATAAAAAAGTTATTAAGTATTTAATTAAAATTGAGTATTTTTTGAAAAATCGTAAAAAAAAACAAACAGTTTCTGACATTAAATTTTTTAAATGACTGAAAAGCATAAACTTTTTAGAGTAAAATATTTTTTCATTAACGTGAAAGAAAGTGCAAGCGGAACAACTTATAATTCGTATTCAAAAAAAGGAACTGATTTCGACTCATTTTTAAAATATCGTAAAAAATACAAAATATAATTATTTTGTAAAATAAATTATAGCATATTGAGGCGAAATAAATGATCTTTACGAATCTGTAATTATTTTTTGTGTGAGTTTCATGAAAAAAATTAGATCGTGTTTTAAAAAACCTCTGAAAAAAAAAAGTTCTGAATTTTCCCCTGGCGGTGAGAAATGGTACTAATTATGCGTTTTAAGGTTTTTAATTAATATCTTTTTAACTAATTGGAATATCAGAATATAATTGGTCAAAACGGATTCCTTGGATCATTCCCGAAATTTTGGTACCTTCGGCGAGTTTCTGCGTCGTGTGGTTCGTGATAAAATTAGGCTACATTCATTCATATATACATACATAGATACGTTTGTTTACCTATTGTTTGTTCATTTTAATAGTGTGTATATATATATATGTGTGTGTGTGTCATAAACTTGGCAAATGGTGTAAATATGATGGAATGCTGGATTGACCAGGCTGTCCTTTAAGGCAGTGTTCCGCAACCCCCGGTCCGTGGATCAAATACTACAGGTCCGTTCAAGAAACAATGAATTATTTCTCTTTTATTTACTGTGGTATATTTTTCTTAGGTTTGGGATACTTTTTATGAAAATCACTTAATATTCCTTGTTATATCACTTTATATTCATTTTTTGGTGCAGCTATATTTTATGCAGAAGTCACGATTAAATACAATTAAATTAAAATTATTAAATCAAAACAATCTAAAATATAAGCAATCAACATCCTCCCCTCAGTGGGCTGCGGTAAAATTAACAAACGTTGACCGGTCCACGGCGATAAAAAGGTTGCGGAACACTGCTTTAAGGCATAAGAAATCTTTTTAATTAAACATGTAGAGATGCACAAACATAAATATCCTAAATACAAAACAGAAAACATCCAGTATAAAAAACACACACACACTTTACATTTTGACAAAAACTGACAAAGGAGCAAAGAGCAAAAAGATGTGATTGCTACATGGCAAAGACAAAAACAAGAGAAGGAATTATTCAAATATCAAGTTTTTATATACAGGGAAGAACAGAGAAAAATGCATTATAAGAAATATAGTCATGTGTTTAGACAAAGGGAGTAACTAGTTATTTATAGAAATGACAACATTGTTAGGGGAATATTAAATCCCTGTTAGTAGGGCACATGAAAACAATTAATGATCTTATATTTCTTGGAATAGCCAATAAATCTATCAAAAATTCAAGATCTAAAGAATCAGTATAATAAACAAGCCAACATAATATTTTAATGCTTTAGAAAAAGATAAATTGAGATTGGTTTTGAAATATGGAATTAGGATTTATGAATTAGATGTTATAAGTAAAGGACATTTGGATTATGAGTAGATATTAATTTCAGTTATCACACATGCATATTAAGTTATGTTAGAACATTAATTATACTTATTAACTTATTTTTATTCAGCAATAAATACAAGATTCTTAAAATGCAGATGAACACTATTTTTAATAGTCAGCATGATAAAAAAAGTATACCAAATCTAGTGCAAAATATTATTTTTAACTTATTTATTTACAATAAAAGCTTCCTGGGAAGTATATCATAATCAGATCAATATACATGTATGTATTTTAAGGTGTGAATTAAAATTTCTAAATTTAAAAGTTTTTCTATTGGAATTTTATTTTTAGGAAGTGATTATTAAACTATATTATGGCTTTTTTGAGAATGTGTTTAAATATTTTATTTGGTGTCTTAACTATTACTTAGAGCTTATGATGAGTATAACATAAACAGAGAACTTTTGGTAATAAAGTGCCTCCCCTCAATTGGAAGAAAAAGTTTCCTTTTATGAATAAGTTTTGTATTAATGAGCAATATCGGTTTTAAAATAATACAACTTAACTGATAATCTATTAAGTCATCAATATCTCATTTTAAAATGACCTAAATCTGCATAATGTACTTTTGGTATAGCTTGAGGTAAAAAAAAAATAATACAATATTTTTCTCAAACTGTTATCTCTCAATATCTAAGTCAATTATTAAAACTAAGAGTTTTAAAATAAACATAAAAACTATAAAATTATTTGTACAAATTTTAATGCTAACTTGTATGAATGTTCTAGTTGAAGTTCCCTGAATATTTTATTCAATATTAAAACTTCTTTACTATAACTTTATTTCATCACAAAATGATTAAATGCAATCTTAAATCTTGGAATATACTTCACTCTTGATGCATAATATTCCATGCATAAATTAACATAATGTAAATTATTCAAAATTAATTTTATAGATGATTTTAAGTAAACATATTAAGACAAAATACAGCAAACATGAACAATATATTACACATATCACAATTGATGAAATAGTTATAAGAAGTATGATATTTAATTTCAAAAATGGGCAACTTAACGCAAATTTAATCAGAAACTTCATTAGACATGAAACACTTTTCCTTCGGATCAAAAAAGTGAAAACAATTTGTTGTAAATAAATAGCCAACATTATAATACTAGGGAAAAAAGAAAAAAAGGGAACTAGTTTGATATCACGGGGCACATACCAAGTTGTAGTTTATGTTTGCCAAGATGGGGGAGGGGGTAACATTTCAATATGGTTACCTTGATATTTTTGCAGTTTTTGGAATATTGAAAGATTTCAGTACTTTTTAATCGATATTCATTATAAATTTTAATGTATATTATGTGATTATTTTATTAATATAATATAAAAATACAATTATTATTATATGTAATCATAATATTCATTATTTATAATTGCTTTTTATTATATTTATTTATAAATATTATTACGTGCTATTTATTATTAATTTTACGCTTTATGTGTGTGTGTGTGAATATTCTTACGTGTATAATTCTTATAATATTACAATACAATTATTCTTTTTTATAATTACTACTAAATTATATTATATTATTATTATATATAATAATTATTATATATAATAATTATTATTAAATCATACTATATGAACATTATATATAATTACTATTAAATTACAAGATTATTATATACTGCATAATATTATTAATACATGTTACTTTTTATTATGTTGTATTGTTATTCAATATTTATTGATTGATTTTGGTCATTCTCAATCTCTTTCTATTCTTTTGAAATATATTTCAATGTATTTCTAAAACTATTCTTTAAAATAATATTTCACATGATTTGATACCACTAGGCCGCCATCTTGGATTCCATGCTAGATACAACAAGTGCTGCTTTGCATGATTCCTTTTTTGCGCCAAGCAGCACTTAACACCTTGCCCTGTCATATCAAACTGGCATCGAAAAAAGAAATCAATACTAGTAACTTTTTTTTAAATTCAATTTTCCCTTACAAATTATAAGCAATCATTTCAAAGGCATGTTAAATAGAAAAATAAATGACTGATAATGTATACCTTCTCTAGTTGTCTTTTTTCTGCTTTTCGGTCTCTTTCTTCAGAAGAAATTTTTGAACTAAAATTAGATGAATCAGAAGCTTCTCTCAATGTTTTCTTAATATGTATTTTACTATCTCCTTCCTGAGGAAGAAACAAATAAATTTAACCATTAATAGTATTCAATATTTATATTTGGCATAATATATACAGTAACAAGGCAGTATAAAATGATATATTGATAACAGAACATTATTCTGAAAATCCATGAATTAAAGAGATGAAAGACTTTAATCTGGATTCTCAATCTTCAAATTTTTACATTACTACACCCGAGGATTAGAGTATCAAATACTGTTTAAATGTGACTTGTTTTATTCCACACAATTGTTTTAAATGACAAAGAACCAACAGACAATCAGCTATTAAAGTAAGGCCAACTCTAAGCTTTCTTAATTAAAAAATTGCAACATTTATAAAGCCTCACCTACAGTATTCTTTGTGCATAATTGTCATCTGTAAAAAGTGAAATGCATCTTAAGAGGAGGTTTTTATAAGTATATAGGATGTACGAGTTCTACCACACATCAGAAACATGCCCCCCCCTACCATGATTAAGAAATTTAAATATGTATTCAATCATGTATTAGTTTGTTTCAATTCTAATACAGAAATAATTAAAAAAAAATTATGATTTTATCCAAATTACTGCCTCAAATTATTTGTGAACTTTCTGATTATTTATACCTCTAGCTTCAACATTTTGATTACACTGGTATGCTTATGTTATTCTTTAAGTTTACATCCAACAATAAACACATGTAATAGCAGACACCTCACAATTTCTTTTTAGAACATATCGCTTACATGTGTTAAATATTTTACTTTCTTTTCATTAATCTTTCTGCATTGCCTCAAAGAATTATAATAAAACTGAGAAGTTTACCAGATGGGGAGAAAAATGGAATTTTGAACTATAATAGAAAAAAGAGCTTTCTTTTCATTATAGAATGAAAATAATAGCTTCGAAGAGAAAAAAAGGAATTTTGTGGAAATACAATACTAAACATTGCACACAAAATATGTAAGAAACATATTCAAAAATGACTGAATTACTTTTACAATAGTTGTTTACTTTAATAATTGTTTAGAAAAAATATATGAAACTATTTACACTTGAAGATGAATAGATCATATTGTAACTGTGAGGAAAAAAAGAAAGAGATATACATGTGCCTTTTTCTGTTGAATTTTTCTTACTGAAATGTGATTCTTAGCTCCAGCATCTGGTAAGTAAACTCAATCAATTTTTGTCCTTCCATGCTAAGTGAAAATGTGCTCTATGCTATATGAAAATACTAGCTGCATGGCCCGGCTTTGCACAGGCTTTCTCTTTCCCTCATGACGCCAGCAATTATCTGTGTGTGTTTGTATGCGCGCAATGTGAGTGATTTCTAAATTATTTCGTTAAATTTCCCTTTTTCGAAATTTGTTCCACATAATTTCGATTTAAGAGAGGTTTTTTCCCCTCCCTCTAGCCCGGCATAACACGGGGTTTTTTTAGGGTAAAATTACTGTTCCCTCTTCCCCTCACAGATAAAATATAGCTTCGAATTTCGATGTATAACTTTTAAAAAACAATATTGCATTAGTTAAAAAATTATTAATGTGAAGCAATAAAAAAAAAAAACGATTCTAATGCTAAGAGTAAAACAAAAAACTTTCATCATTTTTTTAATAATAGTTTCTAAGAAACTAAAACAATATAATAAATTTAAGATTTTCATGAATCAATCAATCGTTATGCATAGTTAGCTTAAAAATATCTCTGAAATGCATTTTTATCCAATAGACAATGTACTTTTTAATTAACAAATAATTTAGTAATGAAATAATAGAAATAATTCTTTTAAAAAAACATATATATATATATATTAAAATCCATTTTCTATAAGTAATAAATAAAAGAAAAATTTACAGATAGCTATTGAAATGATTGCTTTTTTAATGCTTGAATAAACATCTAAGTTATAAAAAAACAGTATGGAGGAAAGTGTAGATATATATTTACATGTACTGAAAAAAAAAACATCCAAAAAACTGATAAAAACATTTTGATATTTTATTTTAATTTCATAGTTTTTCCTTCCACTGTCATTGTTACAAATTTTATGTAATGAATGCTTAAAATAGCATAAATAATTTATATCAGGAAGTGTAATACATTAATATTACTTTTTGTTGTATTTATTTTATGTTAAAATCTTTTTGCCACCACCTCTCCCTTCTAAATCTAGTTTTATTATGAAGTAAAAAAATTGTGATTACACTGATAAATGGAATAAATTAAAAGCAAGAGCACACTGAGGCATGGCGTAGACAAAACAAAAGGGTTAAAAAAGATAGATGAATGCTGTCGCGGGCAAATGGTAGAATTTTTTCCTATTTTCTTGACAATTGTCGTTATATTTTGAAAACTTCACACAATATCTTTCTAAATTATAGCCTATGTGTTATTCTGATTTATAAGCTATATTATTGTAAAGTTTCATTAAAATCCATTCAGTTGCTTTTGAGTGAAAGACAGCCAAGCATCCTCACAAATTTTCACATTCATAATCTTATATATTAAAATTCGTAGGTAAACAAACGTATCTATGTAGGTATATATCCCAATTTTCTCAAGAACCACAAGACGCAGAAACTAGCAGAAGGTATCAAAATTTCAGGAATGATCCGAGGAATCCGTTTTGACCATTTATATTTTAATATTCCAATTAGTTCAAAAGATATTAATTAAAAACCTTAAAATGAATTAAAATGCATCGTGGCGCCATCTGCAGAGAATATCGAAAAAATTCTATTTTTACAAAACAACGAAACTTAACATATAAATAAATTTATTTAAAAATTAATATAATAAAATTATATATATCTTTCTTTCAATTTAATTATTTTACAATTTTTTTTAAATAAAAAATGAGTTGAAATCGGTTCCTTTTTTTTTGAATACGAATTATAAGTTGTTCCGCTTGAAGAAATATTTTACACTAAAAGAAGTTCATGCTTTTCTTTTTTTTTCCACGTGTAGAACAATATTATACATAATCTGTACAAAGATTGATAAAATATCTTAAAAATTACCGTTAAAAAACAATATCTTTCTTTCAATTTAATTATTTTACAATTTTTTTTAAATATTTTAGGAACTTCTTTTTTTTCAGAGGTTTTTAAAACACGATCTAATAATTTTGTAATTTTGAAAATTTCTGTTCCATACTAAACTATTCTTTTTTTAAAAAAATGTACTTTTGAGTTTCCGGTGGCTGCAAAATTAAACAAAAAAAATTGCCTAAAATGTCAGTAATAATTAATTATAATTACATTCTTTATTTTTGTTTCATACTTTTTGATTACAAAAACAATAGTTTCAATAGCTATCTGTAAATTTTTCTTTTATTAATTACTTATAGAAATTTGATTTTAATAAATATAAATATGTTTTTTCAAAAGGATTATTTCTATTATTCCATTACTAAAGGAATTCTTTGTTAATTAAAAAGTACACTGTCCATTATTTATTTGAAGTTTGAAAGTATTAATATAAAAATGAAGCCCGAAAGAAAATCTTTTACTTTAACGAATAACGAAATGATAAATTAAAAAAAAATCTACCTTTATTTTAAAGCTCAATTCAATACTTCTCCCCGAAAGAACCAACATCGCGATTGTTAAATCAGCTATGCTTTATGAAACGGCAGTTCCCAGGTTCGAAATTGAGGAGGCAGGAACTTTCAATTTCGCATTACGCTACTTTTTAAAGCTTTACTCTTAGCATCAGAATCGTTTTCTTTTTATTATTGCTTCACATTAATAGTTTTTTTAATTCTAACGCAATATTTTTTTTATAAGTCATACATTGAAATTTGAAGCTATATCTTATCTGTGAGAAGGAATGGAAGATAGAACAATAATTTTACACTAAAAAGAACCGTGTTCGGGCTATAGAGAGGGGAAAGAAACCTGTCTTAAATCAAAAATAAGTGGAATGGAGCAAATTTCGAAAAAGGGAAATTTTTTGACATAATTTTAGAAATCGCTCCCATTGTGCGCGTACAAACACACACAGAAATGCTGGTGTCACGAGGAAAATAGAAAGCACGAGCAACGCTGGGCTAAGCGGTGGAGGGGGGGGGAGTCATTTTGAAAATGAGTATTAGAAGTTCTGATTTTGTGAAAGGAAGGGAAATTTATAAAAGTAGAGATAGCTCATGCAACGCCGGGCCATGCAGCTAGAATATATTAGGTTTTGTAATAATTGTTGCTGACCTAATATAAGATCTTTCAAGCTGTTTATGTTCAACAAGACGTTCTAACTGTTTAAGTCAATTAATTTCCCTAATGAGAGAGAGAGAAATGCTGGATAACTTTTTAAGATGTACAGATAATTAGAATGCATTATGTGTTTTGATTCATAAAGCAATAATTTGTACATAGATTGCATACATCAGCAGCATAAGGATATCATAAAGTATAATTAACTATAACTTGTAATCATGACCAAGGTTTTTTCTTTAATGAGAATATTTAGTATAAAATAAATACAAACTAAATGACTAATGCTGCTTTATTTAGACACGACTTCAATAGATTCATTAATTAGGAAATATGGTTAATTCAAAATGCTGAAAATAAGCTAATATCAAAATTCAAATAGTAAATATTTTATAAATCACAAATTAATTCAAAATTTAAAAGCAGACTTAGGTATACTTATGTACTATCACAACAACATAAATATTCTAGATAATTCTCCAAGAAGGAAACCCTGATTTTGTATGAGTCATGCACACTGAATTGGAAACCGTAATGTCACCAATATGGTTGCAATAATATGTAAGCACCAAACTTGATTTCAAATTATGTTTTTAAAAAATACAAACCATCTTGATTGATGTATAGATTCTTTCTTTAGAATGGGAGGATTGTTTTGTTTGTGCAATCACATCATCTAGTAGTTGCTTTAATTGCTCAGTTGAGTCTTTAGCTTTTGAATGAAGAAGTCGTAAACCTTTCACAAAGAGCGGATCCAGCTCTGGAGAAGTCATTGTAATCTAACCTAAAAATGTGAATAAATATTTGTTATTTTTTATTTCTATGCATAAATTTTTATGTTTGTTAAATTATATAGCTTTCTCAAAATATTTTTATGATCAAAAGATAGTTACATCCACACACTAAAAATTTAAATGAGTATACAAATAGATTAACTTGAATAATCTTACTTGCAATGAGTTTCTAATTAAGAATCATATAATTTCCAACACTTGTTCAGTGGAAATGAGTAACCTGAAGGTGACAGTACAGGAAATAACTGGATTGTCAAAATGTAGTCTTTTATCAATTTGTCAAATATAAATATGTTGCTAGACATCCCAATATGCACCCAAAGTGAAAAAATTGTTCCCACACATGCAAAAGAATAATTTTGAATTGAATTTTAAGAATAAATATATATAATACTGTCGACCAATTTTGCCAAATCAAAAGATATTGCCGAATGCCTCGATATACAGCTACTAGTGGAAACAGCTCCAGTGCTTGTTTGAACAGTAATAATGATGACAGCATTTGGTGACATTTTTTGAACTGGTGATATCTTTTCATCTGGTGAAATTTGTTGATGGTATAACCCTTAAGCATTTAATTTTGTTCACACATAGAATAGCATCATTAGCCAATTCTTTTTTTTTTTTTTATTTGGCAAAATTGGTCAACAGCATAGTACATAAGTAAAAAAAACTTAAACTAATGCTGTATTGGAAAATAAAGCTGGAATGATTGATTGTTTACAAGCACTCAGTGGCATAACGTACACCCCGCAACGTGGGGAGCCCAAAGCCTGACTTGTGCCAAGTACGTATCTTTTGTAAGATCTGGCTTGGGACCCAAAACCTGACTTTGCAGGGGGGGCTTAATATTCTCCATTATGCTACTGCTAGCACTGTACTATGAAGCAACATGAAGGCTATTAATGATAGATCTCATAGTTTTGAAACAGTTATCTGATGAAAACAACCCCTGAGCTGATACCTCAGTTTCTACACCAAACTAATGGGATGATTTTCAGCCTCAACAGATTTAATGCACATCAGTCATCCTACATGCTAGGTTTCTGGTAGCATAAAGACTCAAACCCCAACAACTTGACTTCGATTTTAATTTATGTCATTTGCTGAAGAAACATAAGGACTTTTGGCCTTCATAGTGTTACTAATGAGGATGATATCTCAGAGTTGGAAACCTTTCTTTAAATCTCACCACCACACCAACAGAAGGACTTTTACCCTCAATAAATCCAACCTGTATCAGTTCCTCTACACAACCAGAGTTTTCCCATAGCTCTAGTACTAAAAGATATTGGCCCATGAGTTCACAGCCATGACCATTCGGCCACACCAATACTTCAGTTAGAACATCAATGTTGATCCAGATTTGTAACCATGACCATCCATCTACCACAAGCATAAAATATAGTTGAGAGAAGTCATATAAAATTTAAAATTCAGTCAGAGAAACTAATTCTGTTACTCACATATTATCGCAAACTATTGGCAACATTACATGAATCTGAAGCTCATGGTTGCCAATTCAGCAAGTACAATACATAGGAAATCGGGGTTGCCAACTTGGCTAATTATTTGAGTTGGCAACTGTTGCAATAATATGTAAGTACCCTAATTTTATTTCAAGTAAAGAATAAGTCCAAAATGAATGCTCTAAAAATTTCTTCAAATACGTTAGCAGCTTTAGACAAAGCTAGTTTCTTAAAAAGTAGATTTCAATACAACGAAAGCTTAGAAAAAGTAACTTTTTAAAGCATAAAATAGAAAAATTACTTAAATTTAGCAATGGAATTCATTTTAAATTCAGAGCTGTTTTTGAGTGAGATTGTAATCAGTAATGAAAGTAATTTTACTTTTTTGGCAATGATAGAAGTAAAAAGGGTGTGGCGAAAAATACTCTGCTCCATAAGAAAAAAAAGTTCTATCATGGGAAGACGCCTGGAGGTGAGCCATTGATTGTCCAGGGATATATGACAACCACATACGTTAGAAAACTTGTAATTATAAACAAAATATCTTCTTTAAATATTCTAAAATAGAATTCGAAGGTGAGTGATAAAAATATTGGGATCAAACTTTTCATTTCAGTAGGATAGTAATCCTAAGCAAATTGATTACATCGTAAAAAAGTGACAACTTTGTAGCTATGCATATCAGTTAAAAATAACTCCATAATATATGGACTTTAATGTGATAAAAACTTATGATTCTGCCTAATGAAGGCACATAGCACAGAAATACCACATAGCAAATAAAGAAAATTAAAAAGCAAGAGGAATGCATACAATTCTTGATACAACCAAAATTATTGCAAATTTAATGCAACTTAATTTTGAAAAGTAGTAAAAGAAACTTCTGTACAGTATTAATTTCTCTATTTTTTATGCAGGAATTTGCTTGTACACTAAATTTTGAAAAATCTAGGTTTTTCTTTCTTTCTTAACTACTTTATTAAAATACAGAACTTTTTAAATTTTAAAATATTAGTTTTGAATTTAATTCTTATTTTTCATATATCAGTATAGATAAAAGTGCAATATCTTAACATATCTATATCAAAGTTTAAGCTGTTGTGTAGTATTATTCAATTAAATCACTTATTTTATATTTTTTTAATCAAAATACAACTTTTTATTACAAAAGTAATTATATCTTCAATGATAAATATCAACATAAATAGTGAATAATAAAACCTTTTGCTTGAAAGTTCTGTTAAAAGCATGACAATTATAATATTATACTCATGATATTTAAATTGGCATTGCTAAAAAGTGCAAAAATTTTACACACAAAATACATTTTAAAAATCCCGGTAAAATTATAAGATTTTCATAAAAAGGCACTTGTAATAAAATCAAAAGAAGTTCGTACTTTTACCACTTAATTAAACCTTCCAAGATTCAATCAATCTTCTTGCTGTTAAATGGTTGTTTATTTAACTGTTTATGGGATCGAATAAAAATACAAAGGTTCTGAACTCTCACAACAGCTTACGCGCTTCCTCTCGCATCGCCTTGTCGCTGTAGAACCGTAAAGAAATAAAAATTTACTAACATCGAAAAGTTATGATTGCCATTTTCCAAAAGAATAATATAAAATTATTTGTCAGTCACATACACATGTATCTGATGATGTATCGAAATACACATTAAGCTACAGTAACTACTCATTAAAAAATCTTTTTCTTAACAGAAATATTATTAACACACCGAATTAATAAATAGCTGTTTGTTGAATATCATGTCTATCTGTAAAATATCTTACATAGCAGACACGCGCTAAATATTGATAATTAGCCGGGTTTTTTTTTTAAATCGCTAATCTTCGTTCGATAACTAATTTTGTTTGAATATATTTTTGTACAAAAATTCCTCAACTTTATCACAATAATTCCGAAATATTACTTTCATTTTCCAATTTTAACCTGAGTACATCCTAACAATGGGATTCATAATGAAACAAATCACCACCATCAAATAACATAATAATAATGAACTTCAGTGACAGATTTTGTTCTTCTACGATTGTCTTTGTGCCTTTTCAGTATTTTCCCTTTCAACTATGAGTGATATAACAATACTCAAGTGTTTAAAACTAAAAAATGCATACATATATTAGCTCTGAGCTCTTATTCCCATACAGCTATCATCTGAAGAGATTAGAGACACGAGAAAGAGAATGGCAAAACATTCATAGAAAGAATAAACTAAGAATTCTTCAAATTGCTAGTTCTGTTTCCTTAAGCAGATATCAAGACTGATGTACTAATCTTTTATTTCTGCAATGTTTACACGCATAACTTTCCCCGAACTCTTGAATGAAAACGTGTTTATTTGAAAGCAACTAGGTGTTCGCTCTCTCTTGTTCACTCTGGGTATGATTTAAATTACACAATAAAAACAATACAAAATTATTCAGATAATCTTAAGGAATAGATTATAGACTAGAATACATGGTGATAAATATTAACACAGATTACTGAATATCTTATTCAAGAAATATGGATGTACTGCGCCTTTGTAAGAATTATATTGTCGGAGATTAGAACTCGCGATCTAAGGATTCGTAAGCACCAGGGGCGTAGCTACCACCGTATCAGTCGTATCAATGATACAGGGCCCCCAAGCTACAGGGGTCCCAACATGTTTAACTACAGTTCAACTAACACGGTTCTCACATCTAAAAAGGGCTCCCGGAGGAATTTTGATACAAGACCCTTTAGAACTAGCTACGCCAGTGGTAAGCACATAAAATACCACAAGACAAAAGAGATCACTCCTGTCCGGAGGCTGCTACTGGCTTATTTAGATACCGCCACATATGTCCTTTTAAGAAATAACTTAATTGTTTTTCAGTACATCGTGATCTGTGATTTCTCTTAGACCATAAGTTAACTTATAAACATCACACGTCAAGCATCTGTGCAAAAGTTTTGGATTAAAATCCATTTCAGCTTTTGCCAATTGGTTGATATTTATCTCTTTCCAGGTTTCTTTTATTTCTGGATTATGGATAAAAAATGTCAAATTTTTTATGCCTATTTTCTAACATACATATCTTTTTAAACATAAGAGCATCATTTGCATACGAAATTTTCTAAAAATTAATGTGAAAAAAATTATTTAAATAAATGAGTAATTTATCTGTAAAGTTAGCTTTTTGTATGGCAGAAATCATTAGACTATGGAGTTAATTCTCACTAACTATAAATATAAAGCTTAGAATATCTAGCTTTATCTTGAATTGCAAATTTTATTTACATCTTTTGCATTTACATAAATGATTATGAAATCATTAATAACAATTTGATAAATTTGGAAACACGATGCTGCACATACCCCAGCATGGCAATCGGGACAGTAGAATCTTGTTTCTTTCCTCCCTTCTTCTCTTTACTGTCTCTCTTTGAGGAGCAAATAATACACTGTCGAGTTGGTTTAGATTTTCCTTCTCAGTTGGGAGAATGTAGTCAACAACGAGTCTTTTAGACAAGCGTAAAGGGAGTGCTCAGCAGAAGAGTCCACTAATTGGCACTATAAAAAGCACATGTGAAATAACTCAGGAAAGACCGGTTGCACAGTGTAAACTTGCACAGTGCCTGAGCCAGGATGGTACGTTTCGCCTGCCTCAGTTCGGGTAAAAACGGGAAGGGGTTAAACAACTTTTGTATATTAGAAATAAAATCAAATAAATAACGATAGTAAAAATTTTAAAAAATTCTTATTCTCGCACCAATATTCTTTTGTATGATTATTAACAGTCACTTTAAAAGTTCGTATACAAATTATCTTTGTATATAAAGAAAAAATTGTCTCTGCAAAATTGCTTTTGTATATTAATACGCAAGCAAAAAAACATTCAATTTCATTGATCGATATTTTGTGATATTATTTTCGTTTGCCAGTTTTAATTATTTGAAATTAATCGTAAAATATAAAGAGCATTTTTTAGTATGTATTCTTTAAATATTAAAAATAAGAGATGAGTGTAAAAGATCTAAAATTTACAAGATCATTGAAAACTCTCTCTGGTTCTCAAGCGTTTTTTGCGCGAAACATTTGATATTGTATCTACGGTGAACTTAAATAATTAACCACTTAACAGTTTCATTTATTTTCCAAAATCGTTCAAAAAAATGTCAATTTTTTTATTGCAGTTAATAATATTTTTCTTTTTTATAAAACGATAATTACAAGTAAAATCGTTATAATTACGAAAATGAACTATTTAGAGTGCTTTTAAATGTTCATAGGTTATTCCCAAATTATTGCTTTTTTCGAGCACTAACGATGTACGAGAAAGCGCACTTTACAGGTATATGTAAAAAATGAAAATAATTAAAAACATTTTCAAACTTACCAGTTATATTTCCTTTATTGTAACAGTTCTTTATGATTACAAATCCAATTTGGTATGATACAGTTTGAAACAAGGTGTCAAGCACAGTCCAACATCACAGTCCGGGCAAAAGTATTGTGTTTCTTTTCTAATTCTTTTTCTGTTGTCATTTTTCTTCAGTGAACAAACATTGCACTTTCTTGCAGGTCTCAGCTTCTTTTCACTTGGTGCAATTACTTCCAAGAAGTGCTTTTCAGTCAATCTCATTAGATTGGGCTGAAGTGCAGGACGCGCGCGCGCGGCCTTTCTTTCCTGTCACTTATCCATATCTTTCTATCAGGCAATCAACAATGTCCATTCTAAACTGAAAATGAGTCTTTTCCACCATTTTTTTTGTACAACACAAAACTATTCCACAAACATATGTCCAATAGATGAAATAATATTTTTTGTAATACTTCTTTCCCCTTTTCTTTATCAAAGGGTAATTTGTAAGATGTTGGTCCAATCGATCTACACCACCCATTGTGTTGTTATATTCCATAACTGCTTTAGGTTTTCTTGGAGTAGATCAACATATGTGTATTTAACGTAACAGCAGTTAAAGAAAGTTACTGTATTTCTTGCTTAAGAGTTTTAACTTAAAATCAATGAAATTTACTTATTAATAGCATTGATTCGTGCTCCAGTTGTCAATTTCCATTGAATTATATTTACTGACTGCTGTGTGCTTGCTTTTTCTTTTACAATTCCTACTATTAGTTCACACTCTCCGTGTATATATATATATATATATATATACACTCCGTGTGTATATATATATATATATATAATTGAAAATGATTGAACATTATCTTTTTATATTCGCCATTGATATTCTGAAGTGTTTTGGTATTTTGGGATTCATATATTTCAATTTTTAAATTGATAATTGTGATTGTTTTTATATATTTAAATATATATATATATATATATATATATATATATATATATATATATATATATATATATATCTTGTTCACAAATTTTCAATCGTTAATAAAATACAGTCGGACCTCTATATAACGAAGTCACTAAATCCCGGAAAAAAGTTCGTTACATGGAAAATTCGCTATATAGAGGTTAATCTTTTAATATACTTTATTAACTACATAAAAAAAAATTAAATTCTTAAACACTATATATTAAAAAAAAGTAATTATTCTCACACCTTTTTTAAATTAATATATGTTAATTTTATATATCTGACCCATCAAAAAAGAAAGAAAGAAAGAAACACTGCAAGGAAAACAAGAAAAAAGAATGTCGAAAAATTCATTGAACTTTCAATATCAAGAAAATAATTTTAAACTAAAATTAAATGAATTTAAGGACATTTTATATGTTAAAGCATACAAGTAATATTAAACACATACATTATTTTATAATTAGAACTCGGGGACAACTCCATTGAGGGTGAAAGAGTATATCGAAGATGTTTCTAGTGAACTGGGCCATGGGGGTTAAAGGTTGCACTTCTTGGATGAAATGTCCAGAACTCTATTGCTCTCGGCGAGTTTGGATCTAATAAAACCAGTTAAAGATTTATGACCACTATAAAATGTATTAAAGAGAGAAAAATTTGTAATTTTTTGACAAATACTTTAAAAAAAGGAGAACAAAAATTGAATCATAAAAGGAAAAGTTCGTTGTACAGAAAAATTCGCAATATAGAGGTTCGTTGTATAAAGGTTCGAATGTACTTTCTATTCATCCATTCAAGTTCAAATACATTTTTTAAAAACTGTAGTGGATGACACTTGGTGTTAATACAGTTTTTTCAAATACTAATTCATTAATTAAATTAAAAATGAATAAATAATAATAAACAAAACTAGGTTATATATTTACGTGGAACCTTAGAGAAAACTCTATTATCTTTTCATCAGAATAAATTGAACAGAGAACAATTTGTTGAAGTTACATAAAAAATTAGAAAACAGTCCACATTAAATGCAGCGCAACAACGCTGGTGGAGGAGTGGGTGGGAAACCACTGTCCCAGTTGATTTAGTTTCTGTTTCGCCTTTATAGGAAAACGAAGAGAAAATGACAGCAAAGCCCGTTTTTCAACCGTCTGCCGCATCTCGACAGAACGATGAGAGAAAAGAGTTTCTTTAATAACAAGGATTAAGAGAATAATATTTTTAAGTTCGTTACACGTTACCTTTAAGATAACTGCGTGTGGTTATTGAAAGGAAGTTTTAAATAGCCACTTGCAAGAAAGTAAGAACAGGTAGAGGAATTTAAAATAAGATCATGAGGGGTGAAGTTGCCATATCAAGATCAAATACTCTGTAGATCAATTTCTCTGTTGCAAGATCAAAAACTTGCATGGCACGGGGGTAATTAGAGTGAGTGAAGTCTTGCAAAAGAAAACAACTAGTGTAACAATAAATCTCATAATTTTTTAATTCGTATCAAGACATTCTCATCCTTTTCAGGGCTGGTAAGTGTTGATACGAGTGATTACGAACTGCTCTATTCCTCTTAGAAGAGCTAGGAATAGAATTGTCGTAAGCAGGGATTTCCCGGATAGATTCATTTGAAATCTGTGGTAACCGGTTGAAGAAATTTTCTGATTGTTTTTTGATAAAATCAAGAAGCGGCGGAACATTAAGATCTTTATGCAAGACTTCGTTCCTGACAAACCAAGGTGCGTTTGCTGCTCTACGCAGTTGAATGTTTTGAAAAGTGTGCAATCTTTTCAGGTGAGTAACTGCCGCTCCTGCCGAGATGGGAGAAGCGTACAGCATGATTGGACGAAGAATGGCTTTGTATAATAGAACCTTGTGCCTTAATGCGAGCTTGCTCTTGGGAGAAATCAAGCGATTTAGAGTGCATCTCTTTCCAGCTGCCTTTTGGTGGGCGGAACGGATGTGTTTAGTAAAGTTTAATTTAGTGTCAAGTATTAACCCTAGGTACTTATATTCAGTAACCCAGGGGAAAGGCTGATTAAAAATGTTGACATGCGGGACGTTTCCGATGCACCGTCTCGTAAAGAGGAGGCATGCGCTTTTAGATGCATTAACCTTTATTTTCCAGTCGTTAAGCCAGGTTTCGAGTCGAATGACATAATTTTGTAGCCGCTCAACGATATTGCAGTTATAAATGTTTTGGGTAAAAATTGCAGTGTTGTCCGCGTACATCGCTAAGTGGACTTCGGCAGCCTTGAGAATGTCGTTGATGTATAGATTAAAGAGCTTGGGCCCTAATAAAGATCCTTGTGGTACCCCACTAAGAATTGGATGCGGGGTAGAGAGACTGTTTTCAACTCTTACCCTAAATTCACGGGAGTTTAGGTAGGAGTGTATAATTTAGATGAGTTGGTCCGAAAACCCAAGTCGCATCATCTTGGATAGCAAGCCATCATGCCAAATTTTGTCAAAGGCTTTGGCTATGTCCACAAAAAGCATACCCGTGGCCTGGTTATTTTGAAAGCCGTGATGAATCAGCTCAGTAACTTTTAGTAACTGGGTTACTGTGGAGTACTGTTTGACAAAGCCATGTTGTTCAGGAATAATAATATTCATGGCTATGCAGTGCTGATTAAGGCGATTCAAAAGAACAAATTCGTACGCATTGCCCAAAATACTGAGTAGCGAGACTGGACGGTAATTTTGAGGTCGAGTATCATTAGAATTGGGTTTAAGTATGGGAACCACCACGGCAGTCTTCCAATTCTTAGGGAAATGACAGTTCTCCATCAATAGATTGAACAGCATGACAATAAAAAGAACAAATTTGAGGGGGAGATTTTTAAGGATGCGATTTGTAATTAAATCCAGGAAATTTATTGATCTTAAGCTTTTTAATATATTCCTGTACTTCCCCTGGTGTTGTTGTTTCCAGGTCGAGACTGGTAGGAGCATCCAGGAATCTTTTAATTTTCCTTTGTGTACGAGCTGTAAAACGGTCGTTTTCAGCTTCATTGTTGGGTTCGAACTGCTTTTGAAGGCTGTCAGCAATCACTTCCGCCTTCTCCAGAGGGTGATTTGTTACACTGCCAAGTGCGCCCTTTAGGGGGGGGGAAGAATGTTTTGAGGGGGTTTTTGAACAGGGAGATTTTCCTCCAAAGAGTGCCTGTCTCCGGCGTAAATGCCACTATGTGAGATTCCCAACGAGATTGGGAAAAGTGTTTCATTTTTTATCATTATTATTATTTATATTTTGCCTTGATTGGTTTGCCGGAATTTGTCCCGAGACAACTTTGGAGTAAGGTAGTTTAGGGTCTGTGGTACGGTAACTTTGAGGAGACCGAAGTTGATTATTGTGTTTCAAATTTTGTGACGAGGGCATCACCTCCGGTGCTGTATTTTGATTCCTTTGATTAATGTTTTTGTTGGAGGGCTTCGGATTATTTTTAATATTCCCACCTTTGTTTTGATGGTTTGGAGCCTTTTTGCTTTTTGGAAAACACGGGCATTGTCTGCAATTAGCTGCGTGCTCTCCACCGCAATTTGCGCATTTGAGGGGATCCTCAAAATGCAAAGTACAGTCTTTTGCTTGATGGGGTCCTGCACATTTCAGATACTTCATTGGGAGGTGCCAGACTTCTGAACTGTGGAAGAATCCATGACAACGCCAACACTGGTTGGGCCGTCTATTACAGGATCCATCGTACGGTTCAAAAGCTACACGAGTACCGAACATATCTACGTAATTGTAGATTGAGTCAGCATTTAGATCATTAATTAATTGAATGTAAATCAGCGGCATTGGGGCTTTACTTTGGAATTTAGTTAGACGAGAAATTTTGTGAATTTTGAAACCCTCCGATTCAATTTCTTTTTAAACAGCTTCAAGTTCGGTGGAAGTGAGAAGTCCTCTCAAAATAACTTTGAGTGGTCTTTCTGATTTTAACATGAAAGAATTGAATGCGATTTGTTTGTGCCTAAAATATGTGGCAAGCTTTCTATATTCCTCCTCGCTTTGGACAGTAATTCTCAGGAAACGCCCTGATAATTTACTTTGAAGCGTGAGGGCATGACTATGAGCAAAAACCATAAGGTAGGCTCAATCCGGATTTGGCTGGATAAAGAATGGCGGGATTTTAACCCTAGAAGCGACAGCCGCAGCCGCTTGCTCGGTATCAAATTCAATCTCCTCTATCTCCTCATAAGTGTTAGAAAGGATTATGGGTGGGGTTGATGGGGCAGAGCTATTTGGATGCGTTAAGATGGCGGCAGGGGAAGAAAGAAAAGGCTCCCCATTAGGATTAGCGGTCTGTTTCTTCGGTGGTAATCTAAATCCATCCTCGTCAACAGTCGCCCTTTTGCGGGTTTCCCTCTTGACAAGTGATGTGGGTACATTACTTGTATTGTCCGAAGTATTATTTTCGGTAGGAGCAGCTGCTTTCTTCCGCTTTGAAGTGACCCTAGCAACTATTTTGTCTAGGCCCGCCTGGTTTGGCGGGATACTAAAAAGCGGGACATCTAGAGAGTCTCTAACGGCAATAAGTTTGTTGTAAATGCTTTCGAGTTCACCTTGGAAGTAGCTGTACTCGTCTCGGGTAGATGGAACAATGGCGATCTTGCGAGCGCTGGCTGCGTCAGCCGCTCGGAGTTTGAGCAGCTCAGATATTGCCGCAGCATTGTCAGAGATAAATTCCTCGGTCGGCCGTTCACTGGATGGCACAGGAGGTGATTTGGTATTTTGTACTTGGTCATTGGAAGTGGCAGCTTCCTCTGGTAAAGGTTTATTTTTCATAATCAAAAAAAAAATGTCCGTTAGTCCGTTCCAGGTCGTAATCAGATGGGTCAAGGTAGTGTAGAAATTGTGTGCTTAGTCGCACACAGTAAAGTGTAGAAAGCAGGAACGTGAGTATAATAAACAAAACTAATAGTCCAACAACACATATAGAAAGAAAAATCGTTCTTTGCGTCCCTGTAGTGCAATGGATAGCGCGTTGTAAGGTCGTGGGTTCAAATCCAACCTGAAATGGGCTAATTTCTGAAAATGGGATTTCTTTCTTACAATAGTACTTTATTGGAATAATTTAATTTAATGAATGAACAAATAGTAACAAAATAAATAGCCCAACACCATACATAGAATGGAAAATTGCAAGGAAAATCGCTTTCGATTTTGTCATTTAATATTATGATTCTGTCATATGTATATACATATTTATATTAGTTGTAACTATTTAATAAAAAGTAACTAAAATAAATGTTTTTTTGTTAACTTAAGTAGAAATTGACAAATTTTTTTTAAATATTACTTGTTTTAAACAAACTGCCAAAGTCTACGTCTGTTGAAGTTGTCTGCAGTCACATTTCCTATTCTGTATCTCATTGGATTATATATTTTGTTTTTGTTGATAACTACGTCGAGGAAATATTTCCACTTAAAGCCGTTGTTCCGAACGGAGTTAAAACGTTTGTATGTAAGTGAGAATCCTCTGCGTATTCTGCTTGAATTTGTAACTAAAAAGTTAGGAGTTGTTCTCAGAGGTGGATTAAGCGGCTGGCGGACCTGGGGGCCACCAGGGGCCTCCAACGTCAATAGGAGCCCAAAACCTGATGAATTCCAGTTATAAATAAAACGTGCAACAAAAAGATCTTGAACCGATGTTGCAATCCCAATGCTTTCCACGCATTTGAGTCGTGTGGCAGAGCCTGGCCAACTTTCTTCCATACATCTGTATTTTCACAATCTATATAAAATTTTCACATTTGGTTTTTTTTTTTTTTACACAAAATTTTATTTCGAACAAGTGAATACTATTCAAGTCAAGAAAGTTCGTTTTAATTCACAGGCGTGATTAGTTGCTCTCGGATACATTTTACACTAATGGAAAAATAAATCCTAACACTAAGAAAAATTATTATAGACTGATGAAACTTCGGCATTACATTTGTCCATGTAAAGTATTTAATTAATTAAAGTTTCAAGCTCACACGCGTTAATGTAATCGCGAGAGGAGCCTTTTCAAAAGTGAAATGATGATACATTAAAAACCGGTGCAACCACCAGAATTTTAAAAGAAAACATGTAACCGTACTTACAATATGTAATGGATATCAGTTTGTGGGATAGAATTGCATGCCTGCTGTTCTTTGTCGGACAAAATAAGGTTGCTTAATTTTGGTTGTGGATGACGCGGCCGTTGCTGTCCAGCGATGTTCCATTCGTGCTCGATTGGATGATGATCTGGTGACTTAGCAGGCCTAGATAACACGTTAACCGTCGATAAAACATCCAAACAGCATGAGGGATTACGTTTTCCTCTTAGAAAACACTCCTTGAATGATGTTTATAAATGATGGTGCAACAGTTTGAGTCAACAGACAAACGTACAAGTTTGCAGTCAGGGTGTGTGAACTAACCTCGAGAGTGCTCCTGCAATCAAAAAGAATTTCTCGCCCCAGACCATAACTGTAGGTGCATGCCAAGTGTGTCTAGGCCACTGAAAGGTTGTTTGCAAGCGCTGACATTGCCTTCTTCAAATCAATATACAACCATCATTGGCAGTAAGACAGAAACAGCTTTGATTAGAGAACACAAAACATCACCACTCCACTGTCCAATGATCTCTAGCGTGACATCACTGAAGTCGCAGTTGCAGGGATTTGGAGTTAATGGTACGGCAGTACTCTGTGACGGTGGTTTCCCGGGCCTGGTTGGACTATAGTTTTCTTGAAGTAGTGGTTGACCATAGTTTTCCTCTCGGGACCATTCTGCCAAAAATCATGCACAATGGACACACTCCTACCAAGTCTTTCTGTAATATCTTGGAAAGAAAATCCAAATTTTTTTAGCTCTCTTATATTATCTCGTTCAAACTCAACGAGCTGTTAAAAAGGGCTGCACTTCGTCTTCTTAAAGTCATTTTAGACAAGAATCAGCTCATTAGTCAAGTTTCAACAATAAATAAGACTCACGAACTTTATAGCACGTATTTAAAGTACACTGGATTAACATCTTCAAAGTTGCGCAACTAGCATCACACTTAAGCACCTAACGCGAAATTTGAATCAAAGTCATTCTTCTTCAGATGTATAAACACACCCACCAAATTTCTTTGATATGGCACAACTTCTTGGTGATGGAATTTTTATTTCCTTTAGTGAGTTTCCTAACGAAGATAAATGAAGCAAATGAAGTTATGTGATAAAACATATGTATAGTTCAAAACAAATTATTTCAACCTAGTTGTATTTAGGCCTTAATAGCAATATAAAGATTCATCACAAGTTAAACTTCGCGATCTGAATGAAGGGGAGAAAAAGACCACAGTATATCATTATTTATATTTATATTTACATGGTTTTCAAAATAGTTTTATTAATAATTCTGAATATTACATTTTTCGTTATATAGATGACATAATCATTTTTGGTAAGCAAGATAATTTTAAACCTAACACTAATTTTTAACCACAGAATCTTAATTTAATACAGACAAATAGTAACAACAATGAGGCATATTTTCTTGATATGCATATCAAATTAAAAGATAATGTTATAGTTACTAATATTTATGATAAAAGAGAAGAATTTAATTTCAATATCATAAAAGTTCCTCATTGGGAGAGTAATGTACATGTTTCTATATTCAGAAATATTGTTATTAATTATATACAACGCAATCAATTTCTAGTTTCAAAAAATTCAGACATAATAAATAACTACAAACATTTTACTAAATATTGCTTAAATCAGAAACACCCAATAAATGTTATTAATAGCTATTTGAATGAAGCAATTCTAAATAGTAAGGATTAAAATTCCTTAGAATAATAACAGTTTATGACTATACATTTATCATTTTTCCTAGTTATGGTTACATCCTTATTCTAATATTAGATAAAATTACCCTTATGATTTTTTAATTCATATATAACTAGTTTCTCTAAAGTTATGGTTGAATAGGCGTTGCTTTTTTGGGCTTCTGGACTGTAAGAACAGTCCTCAATCCCTAGTATGTAAACTCACTTTTTAATTTTTATTCTTTTAATACTTTTGTTAAGTGCTACATTTCAGCCATTCACATGTTTTGAATCTGCATTTGGGTCCAGAATCTGGCAATAACTTGTTTATTGCACTCAAATTTAGCAAGGGCTGTGCAATTTTTAGGTAAGTTACCTCTGTATTGTAATGGATTTAGATATTCCTACCCATTATTCTCAATAGGTTTTTACTCAGTATTATTAACACAAAGGGGGAAGGTTGGCTGGCCACAAAACATGTTTAACCGTACTTTTATATAAATTGTTGTATATATAAGCTGTCCTCTGTCAGCAATGTTTATAATACTGCAGCATCCATTTTTTTTAATTTCGATTGTTCATGTTTCCTTCATTGTGTGTTTCCTTACTGTCTATTTTTTTTCGATTTTGATTGTTGCATATGTTCATCTCTCGTTTGTAGAGAATTAGACTATATATATATATATATATATATATATATATATATATATATATACACTCTGTCGCAAAAAAAATATATGCACCCAGAAGAAATCAAGCTACAATCACGAAACTCGGCAAGAATGTAGTCTGGTAAGAGATATGCAAATGATTAAAATTTCGAAGCCAGTGAGACAAGGCTAAGTGTGCTATGCGCATATTAGTTGCGCAACTGGGAGAGTTTAAAAGCATGAGTACGAGCGCCGTACGGCTATCCAAACGAATCTGATGACTTTGATAGACGATATTGAGACTTAGATGCCTCTAAGACGTAACCGGCGGCAGTACGAGCAGCTGACGGACTTTGATAGGGGCCGTATAATCGGCCTCAGAGAAGCAGGTTGGTCGAATAGACGTATCGGCCGCCACCTCGGTCGGAGCGATTTGGTAGTTGCTCGGTGTTGGCAACAGTGGATCACAGAAGGTAGAGTGTACCGTCGCGGAGGGTCAGGACGTCCCAGGAACACAAATGATCGCGAGGATCGTGCAATCAGAAGAGTGGCCACTTCGGCACCAACAACGTCGCTAGCATCGATTCAACGCCACTTACCTCCTTCCAGACATCCAGTGCCATCAAGAGAAACCATAAGGAGACGACTGACCGAAGTTGGCTTGAGGAGCCGACGTCCGCTAAGACGCTTACCACTGACCCCACATCATAGGCAGTGTCGACTGGATTTTGCCGACCTCGGGCAACTTGGAGTGTGACAGACTGGAGACGTGTCATCTTCAGTGATTAATCCCGATTCAGTCTCAGTGCTGATGACCACCACACACGTGTCTGGAGGCGCACCGGCCAGCGGTCCGATCCGGCATTTATTGTCGAGCGGCATACAGCAATTTCACAAGGTGTGACAGTGTGGGGAGCAATTTCTTGGGACACACGATCATCTTTAGTGGTCCTTCAAGGCACTTTGACAGCTCGCAGATACGTGGACGATATTTTAACGCCGATTGTGCTACCCATGCTATCAAGTCGCCCAGGTGCCATTTATCAACAGGATAATGCTCGTCCACATACTGCGCGACTCTCCCAACAATGTCTTCAAGGATATGACGTCCTACCATGGCCTGCCAGGTAACCAGATCTTTCGCCAATAGAGCATGTCTGAGCGCGCTGGGAAGGCAACTGCAGCCGTCCCGAGATACAGGAGAATTAACTGCGCAGATGCAAAGACTATGGCAGGATCTTCCACAGGGGGTCATAAGTGATCTAATTGAATCGATGCCACGCCGAATTTCGGCTTGTATAGCTGCCAGAGGTGGCTTTACTACTTACTGATTTTTAACCTTTTGCAAGCTGTAACCGCTTAATAAAATGATATTTTGTTCTGAATTTTTAATCATTTGTTTATTTTCATATACACTACATGCATACCAAATTTCGTGAATGTAGCTCAATTTCTTCTGGGTGCATATATTTTTTTGCGACAGAGTGTATATACTAGCTGCTGACCCGGCCACGCGTTGCTGTGGCTTTGTTTTAATACGTTGATTCAATATTATTCTAGCCATTCAATGCAGTCAAATTAATCTTCGTTTACAATTTCGTAGAGTTGAAATTAATCGTAAAATAACAATGTTTTTAATTTTGTATTTTATTCATCTCCTATTTGAGTATAGTATAATACTTACGAAGTTGTTAAGTAACAATATAAGAAGATTTAATTTTAAAAATGAGGTGAGACTAACGTTGTTTTTCTATCAATTTTTAATATTATTATCATTTTAATGTACAATAATAAATAAGTTTTACGTAACTAATCACTAATCGGTGCACAATATTTTTCGGTAACCCGTATTTTGCTATCTCAAATATATTCGACGGTTTCCTCATACTTCAGCACGCAACATATAGTTGCCCATTGAAGAAACGTGAATTTTCTAAGTCCAAGCATCAAATGGACGTTTTGTCTTTGAGATTTATTTATGATCATCACGAAAACCAAACAAATCGAGAATTGAAGTCTTTTGAAAGGTATTGCGAGCTCTGACGATATCAGTGGAATACGTGGCAACAGGACTATTTCTACTTTAAACTTTATAGTCAAAATGTTTGCTTCAAGAAGTTTCCCGATAATTCTTTTAATGACCAGAAGTGTACAGTTGTATATTCTAGGTGGAATTAAGTTTCGCTGCAGAATTATCGGTGAACCAATCTTCAACGGAAGATTGTGTGGTGGCGTTCCTGATATATCCAGAGAATTCAAAAAGTCAGCTGGAAAATTTAGGGATTTGTTTTTATCAACAATAGTGTCGATTGCTTTAAAAGGTATTGGATTAACCTGGTAACAACTCTATAACTGGAAGTTTATTTCATCAATATCAACATTTTTTTCTGATTAAGTAACAGAACTACAAAACCAAGCATTACATAGATAATTATACAGTATATCCGAGAAGACACTCTCAATCAGTTTCTTTTTTGTCTTAACAACAGTACGGAAATTGACTGTCTATTTGATACGTTATGCATTGGGATGTAGTTCTCATTCACCGTTTCCAATATCCAGCAGTTGATAGAAAATATTTGCCCTGATTGATCATCTTGCAAATGTACTCGCGTGTTTATGGTCAATCGATGTGTTTTCACGTTTTGCGATATAAACGATTGTTTTAAACATGCGTTAATCTCTTGAGCAAAAGTAGAGCGAGGAATGACTGGTAATGTCTATCGGAAATCATCAGACAGCAACACGACAGCACCACCAAATACTTCCTCGTGGCCGTAAAAAATCTTGCAAAGTTCTATGTAAGGCTTTGAGTGAATGTTTATGGGCCATGGTACACTTATACTTGATTATGATTGAACTTCTTTGAAATACTGTAGCCAGCCCGCTTTTTTTTTCAATGGTACACATTGCATCTGGTTTCTTGTGAATATCTAATGGCGGCATGAATGCGGAATGTGCAGTTTGTCTACCATCTAACAAAGTGCCAAAAATGCCTGAAAATTCCATTTCCTATTGCGATCGTATTTTCGCAAGGCTGCGCTTGCAAGTTTAGTTGCTATAGGAAATGAAAATCCGGGGGAGGGGGGAGGCAGGACTCAAATGTAAAGCCTTTCCCCCTAATGCAGGCAATATCCGGCAAAAATACGGGAGTTTCTGAAATCTGATATCAGATTCTCATTTCCCACCCCTAGATGCAACCGGAGACTACTTTCGGCGTCCCCGAGCCTGCATGTTCAGTCACTGGAAGTGGGCATTAGGATCATCCGGCAAAGTTACAGGAATTTCTACAATTCGATATCAGATTCTGGTTCACCATCTCGAAACACGCAGAAACGCACTTTTTCCGCTCTATGGCTATAAGAGTAAACTTCTACCAGGGTTCACGTAATAGACGGTCGTCCGGCATTACCCGGCAAAGTTACGGTAATTTCTAAAGTTCTATTTTAAATTCTCGTTCACCATCCCGAAATGCCCCAGAACGCTCCAAGACTTTTAGGGTAAGCTCCTGCCATGGTTCGCGTAATAGCCGGTCTACCAGAACATCAGGCAAAGTTACGGGAATTTCTTGGATCGGATATTAAATTCGGTTTGCTTGTCTTGAGACCCTTCAGGAACCAAGTTTTTATGCTCCAAGGATTTTAAGCTCCCTGTCACGGTGTATCTAAAATATGGTCGTCTGGCATTATCCGACAAAGTTACGGATATTTTTGGGAACCGATTCGAAAATCGGATTCCGCGCCCCGAAATACGCCAGGTATTCACTTTTCGTGCACTTTCGTCTACAAAATCCGCTTCCAGCGACACGCGCGCATTGCGACATTTTGCGAATTTTCCCGTTTTCCGGATTCTTAACATTTCTGGACCACCTTTATCACTTAGAGGTATGAAAAACAGTTTATGTCCTATTCTCAGACCTGCTGAATATACTCAAAAAATTTCATAAGAATCGGTCTAGTCGTTTTGGAGGAGTTTTGATGCAAACACTGTGACACGATAATTTTATATATATATATATATATATATATATATATACTGGAGGCACCTTCCCTTTTGAAACAGTTGGAGAAATGTGAAACTTCCTTAATGA
>BMAU01018245.1:987500-1132073 GCA_019973935.1 Trichonephila clavipes | reverse complement strand
CTTTTATCTATAGCAAAAATAGTATCTTTAATAAAATTCAATACTTTCTCTTCCCCCTTTTCTCTTTATTTTTTTGTTTATTTTACTCATCTGCATTCTTCCTTTAAGTATCTTTAAAATATAATTGGAAAAGGAGGCCCCTGAAAAAGCAGCTTTTCGGTGCTTTGTTTTTTTTTAAACTAAAGAACCATTAACGGGAAATAATATCAACAGGGAAGTGTTAGCGTCAACTGGAATTATGGTTCAAAAAACATTTTTTTGTTTCTTTTTTTTTATTATTTTTGCTTCCTGTATTTCTTTCTCTCTTTTTCCACCTCATGTTCCTATGTCTGTTTCAGGGTGTTTCCTTCTGCCGTCGAAGATAGCACACCTCTGTGTGCTCGTGTTTGTTGTGTATGTGTTTTTTTGTGCTTGCATTTGTTTTGTTTTTGCTGTATTTTTCCTCCGGTTCTCAAGAATTTTGGGAAGGGTCCCTCATTCAGGGATCTTTTTGTGCATGTTTTGTTTGTTTAATTTGAAAAATAAAATACTTCTCGGAGTGTCGGATGCAGCTCTACTACTTTGAGTGAGCTCGATTATCTGGAGTAGGCAGGCAAGGCAAATGACACCCCATACCATCACACCAGCTGGGGAGTGGTGTGTCACTGTAAACACAAAAGGCAGGCCCAAAGCATTTCACCACGGGGTCTCCGGACACGAACACGATTCTCTTCTACTACTGAGATTGAATCCGGATTACGCCGCTACAAAAACGACCTGGTCCCATTTCACTTCAGTCCAGTTTTCTCGTGCGCGGCACCACTCCAAACGGAGGCGTCGATGGGACACGTAATGGGTGCCGCGATCCCCGATGTCCTTCAGCCAGACGCCTTCGTGTGGTTCGAGAAGACACAAAAGGGTTCCTAGTGAAGGTGCTACCCGTGCCTGGAGGGGGCGACCGATGAAGCAGTTGGCTGTACGTGGACATTTTCTAGCGCACGATGTGGAGGTCTTCTCGACGACCCTGGTCTGTCGGGGGTATCCTGAACCTGGTCTTCGTGTAAATGACGTCTCTCGGATCCTCTGGTCCCCAAAGAAACCTCCTCACAACACAATTAGAACGGTCTAATCTGGAGCTGAGCTACTCGCCTAGCTGACACCCAGCTTCCATCATGCCGATGGTTTCTCCCCCCCTCTCCAAACTGCGACAGCTGCTCATATTGTCTTTGGAAAACGGCGCGATGGCATGTCTACACTTCAGCTCTTCCTTTGTAAACGATTCAGCACACTCAAACAAGCTTTTGGTTATTTGTTTTACACTTCACGGAGAACGAGGTTAAACGCCCTCTACCGTCTATACGTAACGCGCAATCACGCTGCATTTATAATCATTTGCATAATCCTCCTGGACATGTACCTTCCCAAGTTTTGCTACGATCACGCAATTATTTCTTGGCGCGCCAATTTTTTTGTCCATAAGCGTATTAACCCCGCAAGCGGTAATTTGTTTACGCAAAATGTTTAAAAAAACAGGAAATTTTTTTTTAATGTTTATAACTAAACACCCCATACTATATGTAATTCTCACCTTCACTAAAGGAAATACCGGATGAAAAGCATTTTTAGTGTACCAGAGAGAAAAATGGCCTTCACCTTGCACAAAAACACTAGCACTAAATTATATACTATAAGAATAAATTGAGTAATGAGCAATTTATTTTTATCTATCACGTTTTTCTTAACTTAAAATATTTGCTAAATTTCCCTGAAAATAATATTTCTTTTTTCAAAAAAAGGGTGATACATGTTAGATATTTAATAGTTATGACTTATTAAGCCTAATAATGTTCTTTAAAACAATAAAGTTATTCAGAAAATCAATTTTTGAAAAATTTATCTCCGAATCTAGTTGGATACCTTAAGATCACAGTGCATTGTCAACCTTCTAAGCGGTCAATATTTTGCCCAAAACGTTACAAAAAGGCACGTTTTTTATTGCATATAACTAAGCATAATACTTAACAAAAGACGAAACTGGAAGAATTTCCTTTTTACTTTCACAAATTTAAGGTATTCAAGCTATTTTTAATTTGTAATTGGGAAAAACAAACTCTCATAACTGTTTGATTTTTATAAATACATTCTGTATGCTGTGAAGTATGTTTCATATATCTAAAAATAGAATTTCTCTTATACATACAAAAAAATTTCACGTCCGTACCTCTTTTTCAACCGGTTGAGGATTTTGTGTGTGTGTCCATATATGTATGCACAGACAGTTTGAAGTATGGTGCAATATTAAGCCTTACATTGCAATGAGGACTGATATAACATTGTCCTTTTTAGGTTATATTTTCATTTCTTCTCAAACAACAAATAACACATTGTCTTGCTAGGTCCTGTTCTTTATCGAATATGTTCAAGAATCTAAATTTCTGCCTTCAGTTTAAGGTATCCGACTACGTTCGGAACCGTGATTTTAAAAAAAGCACATAAATGGATAATTTTCATGATACTTAGAGTCACTTAGATTAGAATACACGTATAAAATTGTTTTAAGGCCACTTTGACAAAAAAAAATTATTTAAATACAATATTTTGGCAAAAAATTAATTTAGAATAATATTTTTTAAAAATGTTCTCCTTTTATTAAAAATGCTTCTATAAAATAATAATATTTTGCTTATAGAAAGTAAAGACTTCTCCAGAGAGTCTGAACTAGGATTTTTGAAAATATCTTATTATTTTCAGAGTTACAACCAATTGAAATAATAATCGACGTTTTTTTTCTTAAAATTGCTCCCCTCTGTTGTCGTAAAATATGGATAAACCCACTTCCAAGTTATATATTTCAAAAATTCTATTTGAGCCTCTGTACAGAGGTCTGAGCTATATACATGTAAAATATCATTATAATAGAAGCATTTTTCACTCTAAAGGAGAATATTTTGAAAATGTGTCATTCTATGTTCATTTTTTGTCAAAATATTGTACTTAAATAATTTTTTTATTGTAATAATATTCTTAAAACAATTTTATATACATTTTCTAATCAAAGTGACACTAAATATAATAAGTATTATCCATTTATACGCTTTTGCAAAATCACGATTCCAACCGTAGTCGGATACCTTAAAATTCCTGCCTTCACTACAAAGATAATTCTGTATGAGAAGTATTTCAGTACCATAGACAAATTGTAACTCTTAAAAACACTAGCACCAATAACCTCACTAAAATAATTAAAAATATGTGCTCACTAAGGATAAAAAGAACAAGTTCTCGTACAACGTGCGGACAAACTGGCTGTGGCCGCCAGCTTTTGGTAGCCCGTATGGTGTGTGGTCAAACCAGTTAAAGGGTTAGTAGCCTGTATTAATTCCATAACCATAGTTGTTTGCCGATCATATAGAAATTTACTTTAGGTATCATATTTGAAGACATTCCCGAGTCAAAAAGAGTTTCGCGTCCAGAATAAATAACTGGCAAATATAACAACTCGCATGACGCATTCTTATTATGCCTTTCTAGCTACAAGTTTCTAACGTATATTTGAGCAAGGGACAGATGTTTTTTACGTACAACCAAAAATGTTCTAAACATGCATTCATATTTATGAAAAGAAGAGTATACCATTTTGATAATCTGTATCTAAGCTGATGTTTTGCATAAATACAAGCAAGCGTTTTAAATATAAGTCAATCAACTGGACTGCACGCAACTCAAATATTTGTTATTACTTTCAGTTTCTTGTATTTGATTTACTTTCTAGAATATTTATTCCTTTTTGCAGTTTCGTTCAAAAATAGGATTTCATACAGCAACCACAAGTAAACATGTAATAACTTTTAAATTAATACGTATTTCAACTGCTTTTAATTCCTTTCCAAAGAATAAATTGTTTTTTTCAAGAAATTTATTCGCATTTTAACTCAACCCCTCAAGGCTCATTTTATTTCAGAATTATGGATAAAAAGACGTCAAATTTTTTTATGCATAATTTCAAACACATACATCTTTTTAAACATAAGAAATAGCACCATTCGCATGCAACACTGCCTAAAAATTCATGGAAAAAATCTATTTCAGTAAATGAGTAATTTATCTATAAAATTGGCTTTCTGTATGATAGAAATCATTAGACTTTGGAATCCATTCTCACTAACTATAAATATAAAGCTTAGAATACCTAGTTTTTATCTTGAATTTCAAATTTTATTCACATATTTTGCATTTACATAAATGATTATTAAGTTATTAATCACACAAAATTTGATCGTGTATGATAAATTCGATACTGCACGCGTAACCCGATATTGCAACCTGGACAGTAGAATCTTCTTTCTCTTCTTACCTTTACTGTCTCTCTTTGAGCGGTTAATAATTACACTATCGTGTTAGATTAGTTTTCTTCCTTGTTGGGGGAATGTAGTCAATAGTGTTTTTCAGATAAGCGTGAAGGGAGGTGCTCAGTAGAAGGACGTCCTCTTCTTGCAGAAAATTCCACCGAATGGTTCTTTTCAATTATTCGAAAACATAAAAATTACATGTGAAATAATTCGAAAAGACCGATGACACAGTGTAAATTTTCACAGTGCCCAAGCTGCACTCTAGATGACCCAGGATGGCATTTTTTGCTTGCCCCAGCTCAGCTCGGAAAAAGCAGGAAGATGTTTAAATTCATGATAAATTTAAATTGTGACGGTGAAACATAATATAACAAGCCATCAAATATAGTTTGCTTTACTAAAACTGTTTTCAATGTGGAATTAGGTGACTTTCTAGTTTTCCACAAATACAAAGGGATGGATTAAAAATATTGAAGGGTTCATGTAATCAACAAGGAGGATCTTTCATTCTATCGTAAGTTACTCTGGATTTCACTAGAATTACATAATTTTGTTCCAACCAGAAAAAAATAACTCGTCATTTAATATCATTACGCAGAAATGAAAAAAAATATTGAAATTTAAAATACAAAGCATCTTACATCCACAATCTCAATACCATATAAGGTAAATGAAAAGCACTGTTGTTGTCAAATGTTTGACTCTAATGTTGCTTCCTCCGTCGTCGTTTATAGAAGAGAATCTAAAAGTTTTTAGTACTAATTCCCCCCAAACTATTTTCTTCTTTTTTCTACGACTAAAATTAGAACTATGCGTAACAATATATATATACAAGAACTTAAACATTGATTTTTCTAAAAAATCAAATTTTTGAAATTAAAAAAATACACACAAATAAGTCTAATGTTATTTGTGTGTATTTTTACTTCAAACTCAAAATTTAAAACAAATAAAAATAATACACTTAACAAAAACTTTTCGTGCTATTTTTAAAGAAACCTAGCATTTTTAATTGTAAAATCAGAATGTATTAATATTTAAATGTATTTTATACCGATACATTTTAAAGTACAATATTGCAACCCTTTTTACATTGCATCCTAAGTTATTCAAACAAGAAGAAATTCATAAATAACCTCTTCGATTAGAGTTATGCATGATGATTTCGATTTCAGCATTTGAACGCATGTAACCTTTGTTAAAATATACATGCGCATGTTACACTACTAGTGCTGGGAAAGAGAGTAAGTGAAACTATTTTTTATATTAAGTGTTTCTAAATAGCATATGATTCTCACTACAAATTACTTTTCCTTGAAAAATTAGAGTGTAAACTGAAAATAATGTCTAAAGCATAAGTAAACTATTATTCTTCCATTCTACTACGATCCGACTTCTATTCTACTAACATGTGAATGCTAATTCTCCAATATATATCTATAACTAATCTGTATATCACGGTTTCTTCTTGAGATGATTGGATTGAAATAATGCCATTCTGGCCCCAAAGATTCCCCAAGATGATTAGTGTCAAAGCGCAATAAAGCCCCGTCACAACTTGATCGAGTTTCAAAATTACGAGGTTCGTCACCTCTTTCTGCTTTCAAATTTTCAACCATTCACTCGATGGATAGTTCAATTGGAAATTTTGCCTTAAGAACTAATACTTTTCGATCAAGACTATTATCAAAATTGGTGGGTGGCACCTTTTGCATTTCTTAAGGAAGATGCGAATAAATAGATAGTAAAAAGAATCCTTCATTAATTTTTGAATTTTCCATAACTTATTTGATTGATTAATTGTAACTGATTCTCAAAATTCTACTTTCGATACAAATAATATTAGAGTTATTAATAAAGACACAGACATTTCTCAAATTAAAATATAATTGAGGTTACATTCTTAAAATGTTTAACTGGTTTATAAGTGAAAAAAAGTATTTATTACTAAGTTTCACCACTTTCTCGTTTAATTTGTCTAAAAAAAGAAAATTTAATTCGAATCTAATTTGTATCATGTACGTGTATTAAAAAATACTCTCATTATTCCTTTTATGCCTAAGGAAATAACAGCTATCAAATACTGTTCTTTTTGGTTTAATGTTTAAAAGAAGAAAAGAACGAATAAAACTTCACTCTTTGTAACGTTTCTTAAAAGCTGAATTTTTTCTGTTAGAATACTTTTTTATCTGTACTTTCAAAAGAAATTAGAATGCAACGAAGAACAAAATATTCCAAAGGAGATGGCAGACCGTTATTTAAAATCCCAGGATTAGAGCAGAATGCAGAAAAACCAAATGCATTCTATTTTTTATGGCAGCATAATATCACTCTTTTTATAAGCAGGCATTTCTACAACCATGTAACCTCCCTTTTACGATCCAGGAAAAAACATGGAATGGTCAACAAGACTCATCCACCGGAACAAATTCTGATTTTTTCTTTTCTGAGTCTGGTTTCGTTTTTTTATCCCGTTCCACACACCCACCCCGTTGAATTGATCGTTAAAACACCTTTTTCTTGTTCTTGCGTTTATTACCTACAAAGGAAAAAAAAAAAGAGATCGAAATGATTTTGTTACTTAAGGGTTTAAAAACAGTTTTTTTACCAGTTAAGCTGTTTTTAATGTATGATTCTTATTTTAATCATTCTTTTTGAGAATTTTTTACGTGTATGTGTTTTATGTTGTTGTTGCTGTTACGAAGGCCACTTGCCTGTCGTTGTCAAATAGGGGTCCTCGAAATTCATCACGGCAAAGGCTAGACATACGCTTATTGTTAGTCTTAGCTTTAAGCACCATATAGGTGACATTGCGTTTTGGATCGGTTCTACAAAAATTTTGAGGGAAAACACCATGGAGGTGGTCAGAGACCTCCCACCTTACTTCCTCTTCCATCAACCGCACGAGAGGACTTGCGGCTTCACGACTATTTAAAGTACCCCTATGCCGCAAAGGATGTATGCATTTACAAATGTATCCTTCTCCGAGTTTCGCGCGAACCCAGGCCCTACGGCATAACAGTCAGCGCGTCCAACCACTATTCCGGATGGATGACAAGTTCTCTGTGTGGTAATGTAGAATCACAAAAACTCGGCTATCGATAACTTGGCAGTCCTTAAAATTCAGATAACCCTTGCTGGTCGAAAACTCTTAAGTGCAGAATTTTTCATCAAATTATTGCTGCTGACACAATTAATGAAAAAAAAATGTTGGAAAACAGTGAAGACTTTAATGTTGAGGACTCCGTACAAACTACAAAATTATCACATAGTGAGAGAAGAAGACCTGCCGAGAAACCCACCTTCAGTATTTTGAACAAATTTGTGCGTTGCTAATAGACTTACTGTTCCTTAGTAACCTTCGGGATGAAGCAGCAAAACGCATAGTGCAATATCAAAGACAACAGGATATTCATATTTCTTAAAAAAATACAGAAATAATAATAAAAAAATAAAGCTGATTTTTTTGCAAATTCGGCTTTTTAGTTTTTATTTAGAAAGCTTTCTGCGTTCAGATAGTATTTTTCTGTAAGTAAGATAGTAAAATTACCGTACACTATGTAATCATTAATTTTCATTTCCATGTAGTAACTCTCTATATGTGACAGCTTAAACCTTTAACGGGCACACAGCTAAAATACAGTTTTCTGAGATAAAGTACTTGATAAATGTAATGTTCTCATCCTCTATAAACATTATTTAATCACACAAAAAATATCTAATTGTGGATTTTTTTTCCTGGGTGGTGGCTGGACGTTATAGCCACGGCACATTTAGGACATTTAACTTACTTTTCAGGAAAGAAATAATGAATTATATTACAATACACTTTTTTATGAAAAATTAACTTTTATGTAATAAATACTTCAATAACAATTAAATACGAAGTATAAGTAGAATTTAATAGTAATAGAAAAACTGTACAACATAGAATACTTATTTAAAAATATATGGAATACTTAGAATATATTTTGAACTTGGTATATATCCATATTTTATATTTTGTTTAATTTTAGTATGAAAAATGAGAAATAAAGTAATATTTTTGAGAATTTATAAATGAGTTATTTCTGAAATTTGATGAGCTATTTACTGTGGAACTTAATATTATGCAAACGTTTTCTCAGAGTAGGAAAGCTGCAATGAAAGATTTTCGAACCCAAGAGTCTTGTACCACATATTGTAAACAAAGTTTGTGCATGTTTCCCACCCCCAACATTCTGTGACATAGTCTATTGTCGTGAATTCCCATCTTTCGATAAATGTTATGGTTTTACCAGTTGGTCAAGGACAAGTGCCTCACCCATCGATTGTCCCTGAATGTTTTACGATCAACCAGCTGTGGAATGACCGGTGCACGTGGCCATGGGGCCATTGTTTATTGTCTGAACTCAGGGAGTGGAGATTGCAGACGGGTCGGCATAATAGACTTAAGAGTTCGGCGCCCCATTGACAATAGGCGAAGCCTATCTTAAAAATAACCATATTGTCTTTTTCTAGTGTTGTTTGAATGGGATGCTAGAAACAGGTGGCGTGATGGGCCAGTGTGTCCAGCTGTGGACAAGGAACTATGGCGCCTTGGACCAGACGGCTCGGGTGTGTTTTGGCGTGTTATGCGCCAATAAGACGAGGGAGGTCAAGAGAGACTTTGTTGACCTGCGAATAAGAAGGAGCGAGGGGCGTGTTGTGAACACACCCCTGTTGTTTAAAAAGGGTTGTTTTGGAGGACACAAAAAAAGGACCGGAAAAAAAACCTGGAGAGAGAGAGTAAGAGAGAAGAGACCCGGAGAGAGAGAGAAAGAGAAAAAGACCGGAGGGAAAAAAAATCCCCGAGAAAGAGTGAAAAAAGACGATGAACGCTGGTGGCGTTGAGCATGAGTATATGAACTGACCACACCGGCTTGGCATTTAATCTGGATTTATATTACTTCATTTACAAATTGTTAGCAAATAAAGTTTGCTTTTATTTGTATATTAAGCTGTAAAGATTTGTTTATTGATGGATAGCTACTCACGACGTTACAATTCTCACGTGATTCTAAATGCTCTCTCTCGAGTACAAGAAAAGCGATAATTTCTCGGTCATTTTTCTGTTTTAGGTGGGCAGTGCATAGAGCCTCTACCCACATATTAAAGGTTTGTTAAAACCTAAATAAAACCTTTTTTTTTAATTGTACAGTTGCTTAATTCATTCAGATGAGAGAAAAGTATATTTAAGACATGTCGATTTTTTTTTCAAATATCAGAAGTGTTATTTATAGTAATTAAAATAAAATGTGTAGATTTATATATATACACCGAGAAAAACAACCAACAGAGTACATGAAATGCAAAAAAAAGGTATCGTCATGCCATCCGTTTTAATTTCTATGCGTTTTAGCTTCAATTACCGCATATACATAGAGTAAATATCCAAAACCCGCTTTGAGAAAAAAATTTTAATATTTGGCTAGACATATTAGCCACTTCCTACAAAAGGGGTAAGATATAAATTACACACTCTTCCTTTGCTTAAGGTTATTTGGGTGTTATATATTTTATGTTACATTCTCGAGCAAACAATGCATTAAGTACAGTACAATGTTTTCTGAAGATACACTGTACCTACTCTCGATTACCCGGCATTTTCACAATCTCGGGGTCGCCTTCCGGTTCATATAAGGCCGAGTCTTCGGGACTCTAATGTATGCAATTAATCTCAAACACCTTCTTTTATAAGGAAATATTAGTTAAAAAATTTCCATCATAATTTTATTAAAATAATTGGTACGATAATTCAGAACTTTTGAAATTAATGAAAGAAAACAATTTTATATTGAATTGTTTTAATGTCTTCCAAATTTTTGAAAATTTAAATTTTAAGGTTTTACAAATTAATTTGTGATTTAATAATTTTTTCTCAGATATTCGTAAGGAATATATATATATATATATATATATATATATATATATATATATAATAATCCGTTTTAATTGTTGGAGTTATTGGTTATTATGGATATCACTCATAAAGATTATTTAAAATTTATTTCATATTGTTAGTGTTACTTATAAATAATAGATTTTGTTCACTTCTTTGTTCAGAGGATATTGTAGTCAAATAGACGGTTTGCAGACCAGAGCTCTTCGATAAAGCTAAGCGAACACGAATGATTTGGGCATATCAACTAATACAGTAGAGTTCCGAAAACTCGGCCTAATGCGACTCGTTGGGTGGCTGAATTTGTGAAAATGCCTGGCTATTGAGCAAGGGATTAAAGCCTGATTATCGAGTATGGGGTTAAAAAAGAATAAGTACGCGTGTTTCCTCGGAAATTATTGACTGTACTTGCATGTATTGTTTGTTTGAGAAGACAACAGAAAAATCATTAACAAAGGAAATACTCTTAAACAAAGAAAACGTACGTATTTTATGAAGGCACACAAAGCATTTACTTCATGAAAATAAAAATTAATGAATGCATAGTATACATTCTCAAACTGTGGGGCGCTACCCTTGGGGCCATGATAACTGTACGAGCGGGGTGCGAGGTTAAGTCGTATTGTAGCCTTAGTGTCAAAGTATAGTATTATTGAACTCTATACAATGTTATAGTATGAAGGGGGGCGCGATGAACATGATGATTGAACAGTGGGTCGCGTGTATTGAAAGTTTGAGAAGCACTGGTATACAGTAATCTATTTTATCAGAAACCTCAGAAAAATACTTAATGATGGCATTAAGCTGTCAATAATGAAAACTAGGTAGTCAACTTTGCAAAAATTGGCTACGTTTTTCAAAAGAAACGCGTAATGCTCTGTTGTTTTCCGCACTGCACGTTATATTTTGCTGCTTCATCTCGAAGACAACGAAGGAACAGTAAGTCTATTACCAACACACCTTGTTGATCAAAATATTGAAGAGCGGTTTCAATAGCCTTTATTTCTTCAGTAATGTGATATTCGAAGATGTTGTACGGTGTCCTCAACATTAACGAGTTCGTTTACCCGATTCTGTTATGACAACCCAAATTTCTGCACCAGAAACGTCTTGCTCGGTATGGCTCTGGAACCACTATTTAACGTCGACCTACTAGACCGTGACTGAGTTATCCAGACTGCTGGATTATCGCGTTTCGAGTTTTAGGGGCTTTACAGCATAAAAACTACTATAAAATAATAACAGTTCTTTTATGTGATTTTCTTATAACCTTAAGAAATTATTTAGTATTTCTCATTTAGTAAAATGTACAGGGTTATCAGGAATGAATGACCGGATTACAAATTTTAATATAACTCCCAGACGAATAAACAGAAAATGACAATTAATATGTCAATTAAAAAAATACATGGAATTTTGAGTTTGTAACATTGTTAGCTCAATAGGTGGCCGTAATGCTGCAATTAAGATGTTTTTGAAATTGTAAAGAGAAGTGGGAATGGCGTCTCTGCGGGAGAAGGCGTTTTGTGTGCTCTCGTTTGCAAAAAGCCTGTCAGTAATTACGGGTGTGACGGGCTCACGCATCTTTTTTTAACATGTCCTTTGGATTCTTTGAGTAAGTATTAATGGCAACTCTTTTCCAACCAAATCCAAGAAGTGAAGAGTGAATGAAATATGCAAATTAACAAGCTTTTAAGTATCGGAACTTAGAGTAAGCGTAAAGGCAATGTATGACAATTGATGGCGGTTTGTGACAGTTGATGGCAAGTAGAGAAAAGTTAATACAGTTCGTGGTTCAAATTTGGATAGAGATACGTGGCGGTGATTAGAAGTTATAATTGATAAAGATCTAGGGAACCAAGGTGCATACCAGTGCACGCAAGTAAATACAAGATTGCCTTAATAATATTAGAGATTGATTCTTCAGACTGAAACAAGGTAGGATTGAATATTTAATATTATAATCAGTGATTGTATTGGAATTGTGGTTAGGCTATTCAGTTATTGATAGTGGTCCGAGTTTGGTTAAGTCATTATTATCTGTATATATTGTGTGTTGCGTATTTTGCCATCGTAGATTCTCTCACATTAATTATTATAATTTAATTTGTTAGAAGTTTAAATTGAAAATCTTAATAAAGATCTATTAAGATTATGTTTCTTTCTAGTTCTTTCGTTAATCCTACGCCTCTAGCTCGATCTGATACACCAAGAGATTTTCTCCCAAGGGGGAGGGGTATCACATGGGTCAGCGTGAATTTGAAGAAAGTACCACATAAATGCACCGACATCTAAGGGTATATAAGAAAATGGTATAAACTTTTCCAGGAAACTAAATACCGGTGTTAAGGCAAAAGTCCAGGGCGACCAGGTTGTTCGCCAGAGAATGCTGAAAGAATGAGAGATTGACTTACACGCAGTCCAGAGAAATTGACGGTTCGTACTAGTCGTGAACTTATGTTATCTCAGTCTACTATATAGAATGTATAGAGAAAAAATGCATTTTAAGCAGTACAAATTGAAAACCGTGCAAGCATTGAACCATAGTGACGAGTTGCAACGTCTAAATTGCTGCTTTTACATTGATGAAGCTATGCAAAACGATCATTTTTTTTAAATCAACTCATCAACTTTTCGTCAAAAAACGTTACGTGCGAAAAAAAAATTCATATTTCATCTTATTACAGTGACATATGTTAATTATTATTTTCTGCTTATTCATGTGGGAATTATTAAATTTTGTAATCGGATCATTCATTCCTGATAACCGGGTATATAAAATATTTTATGATTTTAAAGTATAAGGTATATTGGATGTGTGCTTTAGAAGCATTTTGCAATTGGATTAAAATTTATTTCATTCTTCAATTTTAAAATAAACAGTTTTATATGTTTTGTTAATAATGAATTTAAAACTTTAACTTGAAATAATTGCTTCAATGTGGTTTTACCTATAGAAGAAAAAATATTTTTCACAAATTTATTCCAGGAGTTTATTGATCCAGTTGTTAACAAAATTAAAGTATTTTTCCTTTTTAAGTTAATGTTAATTCTTATTTGAATAAATTTGAAAAAAATGTCAACTTTGCTTTCAGTTTTATTAAAAGAATAATCATATAACTTCGAGAATATCATCTAAATACTTGAAGGGCCCCTGAGATATATTCTACGTCAAAATCAATAAATCAAATTTAATCTAATCCAAGTTTCAATTTTTGCTTTTTTAATTATGAAGGGCAGAGAATTTTTAATCAAAAACCTTCGAAGAAATAAATTTCACATCCAACTCTATGTTTAATCAGTTTCTTTGAACAGACTTGGTTTTTTCATCCGTAACACATTGTTTCTTTTGAAACATAATGTTCTTATTTTAGTGATATAACTTCTGAATTCTCTTATATAAAGTTTCGATAAAATTGAAAATAATTTCCCTTTTTTTTACGATTGTCCAAAATGAAAATTCAATCACGGGCAGTTTCTCTCAATATTTAAAATTAAAAGTCAAACTGAAGGAAATACTAATTATATTTCAATAAAACATTTAATTTGTTAAAGAATTATTGCAATAAAAATCATAGAAACTTCTTAATTCATTATATGAATGAGAAGAATTTATATTTTTATAAGTTAAAAAAATAAAATTTTACATCTCTATTTTTGATCAAAAATGAAAGCTTTCGTAGCTCATAAATATGTCTACTTGACGTGACATTTAATGTTATTTTAAATCTTAAAGAAATTTAACGTTTATAAAAAGTTCATTGTTCTGCCCAAACAAGTATTTACAGCAGCAATTCAATTTTACGAAAACGCATGTATTAGGTTTTCCAACGTTAAAATTAATTTTTTTCTGAATTAAATGTTCTTTTTTCAAAAAGGATGAAAACGTATGGGGTGAAAAACCGGAATGATCGAATTGACTGGTTTCAAATTTAATCTCCTAACCTGTTTGTCCGTATATTGTACGGGTTACTGAAAGTTGGCCGCAACCGGCTTACCCTTACGCTGTAAGGGCATTGATATTTTCTTTCTTTGATTTGAGGGTATTTTTAATTCTTATGATGATGTCATTTAGTGCTAGTGCTTAGGAAAGGTAATGCAGTTTGACTATGGTGCTGAAATACTTTTCATGTAGCATTTTCTTTGTAGCATTTCTTTCTTTCTAGCATTTCTTTCTTTTTTTCTTTGAGGAAGGTAAAAATTTAGATCTATAAATTGTGGTCTTCTGTATACAATGGCTTTGCATTCAGACAGGAGATTTCGGAAATTAAGGATATTACAAACAACAAAAACATTTTTTTGTGAATGTATAAATTAAATCTGGATGCAATTTAGATTTGTCTGCTGATTATTTGAATCCTTCTTCTGGGAAACATATATACACCCTTAACATATATAAGTCCTGAAAAGCTTAAGAAAGTATGAATATAAAATTTTTAAAATCAATGAAAAATTTCTTCGGTTAAAGCAGAGTGTACATACAAAGAAAATGTTTCAAAAATGCACCTTTTTTATTGTAAATAATTAAAACCATGCTTGATAAAATAGAACATGGAAAATATTTGATTTAAGTTTTAAAGCTTTTAATTTTTTTTACAATTGAGGAACACAAAAACTCGTTAATGTACTAGTTTAAATTTGACCTACCTTCGTAAATAAGTTCACAATGATTTACACTTAAAAAGCCGTATTAAATCAAAATTGTTCAACAAGGTCCACTAAAAATTCAAAACTGTCTTGACCTTTTCTTTTCTTTTTTGTGGTACATAAGATAAAATTTGTCTCAAATCTCCCATCTACTTTTTTGAATTCACGATAATTATATTAATATGCAAAAGAAATTCTACTTTCTCTCTCAAACCTTCAATAATGAATCAATTTAAATGCAATAAAATGTATCCGAGAAAGAGCAAAAAATAATAAAGGTTTTTCATGAAATAAATTTTCCCTCTAACATTTGAAAATATTCCTAAATACTTCTCAAAGACCTGAAAGCTTATAAATGAAGTATTAAATAAAATTGCTTCCCGAAATTCGAATAAAAATATAGTTCTAGATAAATCCTCGTTATTTTTTATAAGATGCACTGTATTGCCTTTAAATTGATACTCTAGATCCAAGTTTGAAAATAAAATTTAGCTTTCACTTACTTATAATGACCGGTAGATGGTAGCAGTAAGAAAACAAAAAGGAAAGTATATTTTGAACGTGATTTGAAGCAGTGCAAATAAAAATTGAGTGGTTACATATGAAAATTTTGCTACAAAAAATTAGTTTGTTTTATTTAGAATTCTATAAAATGAATATTGGAACAATGCTATGAAATATTGAGAAAATAAAATTAATAAATCAATGTATATTTAAAATAATATACACGAGGGAAATTTTTAAAGCTTTAAAACATCTTGAGGGCGTAAATAGTTATTGCAATTAGCTTGATTTTTAAAAATATTTTTATTCAAAGGTGGAAGAAACTTTATTGATTTTTATACTTTACTAACTGTATTCATCCCAATATAAACCTAATAAAAGGACCAAAAAAATGGCAGTGCTCTCTCCCCTGAACAATCGAAATACTTTTTAATTTTAACAAACATTGTAAGCACAAAATGATTTATATTTTATTAAGTATATGAGTATAAAAAGTGGAAACGGGAAATTATTTGCTTACTTAGATTGCGGCTGAATTATACTATCAGCCACAATCTAAATAATCAAATAATTTGCATAAGAAAAAAACAAGAAAACAATAAATGCATAAGAAAAACATTTGCACGAAATACAATTTGATGAGTTTTTACTCAAGCTATCATAATTAAAGGTCTTAGAAATGCTGGATTCAGAATTCCAATCTTAGTTAATACAGAAGAACTTATTTACATATTTTCTTTCAATTATTTTTCGCATCATAATCATCCAAAAAAATTCGCATATGAATTGAAACAATCAAAATTCAAAGAAAAAAATACACTACAGGTATTTTTATTGCATCTATTTAAGCAAATATAAGAAAAATGTGGTAGAGGGATAAACTGTTAACCTTATTAAAATTATTTTTTAACTAATATTAGTTTCCACTTTGTATTGAAATAACTCTTATAGTCAAAACAAGTTACAAACAACAGTGTGTATTGATAATAATTCTCCAAAAGATTTTTATTTATTTTTTAAAATTTAATGAATGAATGGAATTATGACTTTAAATCAGCATTTACTTTTTTTAGAAATTTTGTGTAATATTATATAATATATTCTGTTATGAAGTAATAAATAAAACATTAAGAACTTAAAGATTTTTCGATTACGAAAAATTGAATTTGGCACCTTTACGAACTATTCCCAAAATTGAAATGCGTTTTCTAATATAATTCAAATTTTATTTCAATTTAGAACACATAAGTGTTTCAGCCTAGAAACCAGAAATAACCATCTTATCTTGCTTTTCTTGGGGAAGGCTAATTAATTTGCGAATTTTCTTGAAAGTGACATTTGGGACTTTTGTCATTTTCGATGACAAACCTAGGCAAGGTGTCTTTTTATAAAATGATTTCAAGTGCAGGCATGAATTGACTTGCTTACAAAAGTTGATTTTCTTAAAACAATTTACTCTTTAATGATGAACATGTGTTTTAAATAGCTACAGCCTTGACAACTGCATCTTTGAATGATAATTATTTTTAAACTAGGGCACAAATTAATACTCTTTGAAAGGGATATCCAGTAGTTCGCTTTCTTTTAACTGCTTTACCTCATCCTAGACTTCATTTCTTAAAACTTCATCACGCTTGAGGTACTGAATAAAATACTGCATGAAGCAAATTGTGTTTTATTTGTCAAGATACCTGCATATTTATGTACATATATTATTTTACCTCAGAGTAACTAGTTCATTTTCAACTGCTAGATTTACAAAATTTTTCAGGAAGCGAAACAATAGAAAAAGATAATCAAAACATATAAACAAATATCAATAAAATACATAAGTTTCTTATTTCTTTTACTACAAGAAACAATCAACTTAGACACGAATTCTAATGCTGTTATCTGTAGTTCCAATATACGTCATACTTTCTGCTGATAAATATGTAGTCGGGGACAACATTAGACAAATATTGCATTACAAAGTATAACGAAGAATAGAGACATCCAGTTTTGAAAGAGGTATAATCATACGGTACCACAGAAATGTGACCAATCCTTGAGCGACAAATTCATTCACCTAAAACTGACTGTTGTCTATATGATTCAGAAGTGGAAGATGAAGTAGTGATTATCAGAATATGCCCACAGTTGGCAGCAGACCCACAAAACTATGAAATAGAGACTTGTCCAGAGCATTTCAGAAGAGCTACGCCCAACTAATAACACACATATGCCAAGACTTTGAACAGGCATTCGGGTGTGTTGTTTCGATAAATGTCCTTCATAAGAAACCTCATCTGGTTGGGATTTACGGTCGTATTGGCACCAAACAGCCTTTTAACACCAAGTAAAACTACGTTGCTGGGTTTAGGAGGTGCAAAGCATAGACCATATAAATTAGTGGGAAAGGGTTACCTGGAGTAAATAATCAAGTTTCTCCTTCTATTCTTCCTATGGCAGGATTAGGATCTTTTTGTCTGCTGGGAGAATGCATAGTGCCTACAGTTAAGTTCGGTGGAGGTGCAATTATAGTCAGAGATGTTTTTTCTGGTTTGGTCTGGCCCAAATTCATGGTAAGCTCAACACAAACACCAACTGCTATTTTTAGATGAAAGTATGCTTTCTACTTTGTAGTATGTCTACGGTTAGGACGTGTGTTACTTCCAGGATTATAACGCCAGTTATCATGTTGCAATGTCCACAGGGATTGGTATGGTTGCAATAGGATTTTCGAAGGAACTGGCTTACCCTGTGCAAAGACCTGAGCCCAATTGAAAACTTTTGTGACGAGTTAGATTGCTAATTAAGGGGTGGAAAAACCGTCCAAAATCATTTAAAGACTTTACCTTTCTTCTCCATGCCGAATGGGAAAAAAGTAACTACAAATATTACACAAGGACTTGTAGAAAGCATGCTCAGGAGGGTTTACGGCTGTAATTGCTTTTTATGGAGTCTACTAGTTTTTGAATGTGAATAAACGTTGCTTTCTTTTTGATCACAGATCTCTAAATATTTACAGTATATATTTTATGTGTATTACTATATTCAATCTTTGTTTTCTTTGGGTTTTTTTAAAGCATTCCCTTTCTATACTAAACCCAATGGATAATTATGCGTATACTAATAGTTATAGCATATATATATTTATGATTTTTCAAAATATCTTACATAAACCGAAATGCTTTTTTAGTGTAATATTCTTCAAATAAATTACAAAATACTTCATTATTTTCCCATAATATAAAATTCATTTAGATAAACATTTTTATTTTCTGACATTATTATTTGTAACGAAAATTTAGTTATCAAGCATGAAAATAGATCAGGTTCAAGAAATGCTATAAAGGAAAACTAAAGTGAGAGCAAATTTGTTGCAAATCCTTACAATTTCATCAAAAGTATTAATTTAAACACATTAAAAAATACTTGCCACAACTGACTCATTCACTTTATATCCAAAAACAAAACATATTTCTCGATTTATTTCTAAGATATTTTCTTAAGATTATATCATTTTATAAAATTACTTATTTTCGTAGAATCCATGATAATTAGTTTTAAAATGACAAATGGAAAGTCTGAATAAATTAATTAAATTCTTAACATGTTATTTTACTCTTATTTTGGATTCGGTATTATTTTATGATATTTTTGAAAGATTTCGCATGGAACTCTCATTACATGTGGAGAATAAGCAAGTATTATTATTCAAATATGATTCATTGTATTCCTTTGAAAGCGTTCAGTGCCGATGGATGGATATGTAACGAAAATTGATTTTAAACTGTGTATAACATGCAGATGGATATTGTAATACAATGAAGTGCCATTGAATTAGGGATAGCAAGATCTATGCAAATTGTGTAAAGCTGCGCATTATTTATGTGCAAGTGAGGGTGTTGTGGTAACTGCATGCATAGAGAGTAGTATGGTTGTTCTGAATTAGTTATTGGAATTGGCAGTATGGGTAAGCTGCTTGATTTAGATGCCTTCGATCGCGAACAAATCGTAGGTGCAAGATGCACGGGCCATTTAATTTCCGAAATCGACAGACAGCTAGGATTTTCAAGTTCTACAGTGTCAACAATAAACAAGAATACATGGATGGCGGACAAAACCTAGCTATCGGGAAAACTGCAAAGAACAATTAGCCTTAACAGTGCGTGGTGAGAGACGGCTCAAGCGTATTGTACATAGCCAGCGAAGCCAAACATTAGCTCAAATTACTTCCCAGTTGAATGACGGTACCAGTCATCGAGTCAGTTAACAGACTGTTCAACGCTCGCTTCACCGTATGGGTTTCGTGAGTCGTCGACCTACGTTGTACCATTGTTCAATGCTCGCCATCATACTGCACGTCTTGCCAGGCCTAGAGAGCATAAAGACTTGAGTGTAGAGGACTGGAAACAAGTAGCATGGAGTGGATTACGATGGAGTAGCATGGAGTCGATTCCGACTACTCAACGCCAATGGGAGGCTGAGAATGTGGCGTCAGGCTCATGAAGCCCTGAATCCTACATACATACCAGGTTGGAACTATACAATGGCATGGTGGCTCAATTTTTGTCTAGGGGTAATTCTGTGTTGCATTGTTTGGGATTTTTGGAGCGGGTACCAACCTCCCTCAATGCAATTCGGATCGTAGAGTTGCTGGATGATCGATCACCTTTATCCGTTTCTGTTATCCGCACGTTAATGGAGTTTTCCAGTAAGAAAACTGTACCCCTCACAATTACCGGGGTGCTACTGGCCGGTTGGATAAGCATTCCTCTGACTTTTTTGTCATAAATGGGCCACCTAGAAGCCCATAATTAATGAAAAATAATGAAGGATGTTTCATGAAGAATAAACAGTTTCAATGCACTATAAATCAAGAACTACTTAAGATATTACATATTACTTGCAACAGAATTGTATGGGGTTATTTTAAGTTTTGTTAAAGACAGCCACAAATATTATGTATGTGAGCATTTATTCACACGGCACACATTAAGCCAATAATCTATTTCCACCCAAACGCATGTTAAGGTATCTGAATCAAGTCCTCCAACTATTGTGATACGCTGTTGCAGCTCCGTAGATCAACAAGAAGGGGAGCGACGAATACATTGTCCTTCACTTAATATACATCCCCGGAAGAGAAATCCAGAATTGCGAAGTCATGACTTCTGGGTAGCTATTGGGTTGTCAATGACCTGTGTAACCCAGCGTTTCTCAAATTGTGGGGCGCGCACCTCTAGAGGTGTGTGAAAAACTCTACAAGGAGGGCGCGAGCGCATATTAAAAAGTCGGAAACAAAAGATTATTTAAAAAATTATTAATTTACTGTACGTAACAAACAAATTGCATCCAAACATAATAAAAAATAAAATACACATTTACGCTGATACAATCATCAGTTGCATCAGTTTATGCAATGCTTTTTATAATTAATTTAACAATACTAAGTTAAGAATAAGTTTGAAAATTATCAGCGACCTTATGGGTATGTATAAAAACTTTTCTTGATAATTTGTACGGTTTATAATTGGTCCCTTAAGTGCCGAGTAAAAGTTACGCAATTCGTTCCCCAATGCCACCGATTTCCACGTAAATGCTCACATGTGAAGTTTTTTTAGGGGGAGGAATAAATAAGCAAATTCTTCACAAACACTGTCTAGGTCAGTGCTTCTCAAACTTTCAATACTGCCGCCCCCCTTTTTGATCACAATTTTTATCGCGCCCCCCTTATACATTAATAATGTACTGAATGCAATAATAATGCACTTTGACGCTAAAGCTACAATAGGTGATCTTAATTATAAACCATACAAATTAGTAACATAAGTATTAAAATTTTGTATACTACTTTTAAGCAATAAATAAATAAATAAATAAATAAAATAATAGGATAATTATTATGTTATTTTTCTTTTCTCTTATTTTTAAATTAAACATATTGCAAAAATGCGGTGGCTACTTAGAAGACAAAACATAGACATCTCCTAAATATAGGAAAGAAACTCAGAGGGTGAATTTCTAATCATAAGCATTCCTTATAAAAACTTTGCTTTGCAATATAAGCCCATGGAAGTTGTTAATACTTATTAAACTTGTTCTTAATTTAGTATTAATGAATTAGTTATAAAATACTCTGTGCAGCACTGATACATGAAAAGTATACCGGCTGAAGTGCCCGCTCTTTGCACGAGATTATTTATAAGTGATGGGGGGGGCCGCCTTTCCATAAGGATTACAACAGTAATTTGTATATCGGCCCTGTTGTTGTTTACAAGAAGAGGAATTTCTGGGAGTGCCTCTCACCCCACCGAAAAGGGTAACGCATTTCCCACGCCTGGAAGAAGGCAATGTACCCATAAATACATCATGGTATGGGATGTTTTTGGGAATTTCCCGCGTTTTGGGGGAGCTGATTGTGTTTTGAAAAAGAATCCTCTCCAGAATACAGAAGAAAACCGCCGCGAAATATAAGCGCACGCACGACGAATTTAGACACTCTCTGACACAATTTTATCACCGATTTTGGTCTGACGACCCTTTGACAAAATGCCGGGATTGGAGATTTGAACATGGCCACACCAAGATTTCTCTCTCTCTCAGATCCTAATTCAGTTAAGTAATCATGTATATCCTTAGTATTTAACGTAATTTAAATGTTATTGTAAATAAATTAAATGTTAATTTAAAGAACGGCTTTTTAATTTAGTGTCTTGTTTTATTTGTCTTTAAAGATCTAATGTTTAAACTTAAGCTATAGTGTGACGCCAAATGATAAATTAGAACCTGGGTATTATAAAATGGATAAAAAGATTAAATTAACTTAAGTTAAACAAGCGATTAACGATAATTACTGCGCTATTTTGGGATACGATTTTTTGAAAGTATGGGATGCAGTTTTAGATATAGGAAAAAACCGTTTATTAATTCATAATTTTTCAATTCCGCTTATTCATTATTCACTCCCCACGCGAGTAGTACAGAGTAACTTTATAAATGGATTTTTAAACACAAAACGTGTGTGGGTCCCCCATTCGGTCACAAATGTTCGCATACATGTTGAAACATTACCTAATTCGACGTCACTGGCCACTATTCGAGTTCAGCAAAGCTACAAAATAAAAACATTCATTTAACCAATTCGCAAATTAAAATTGATCCACAGACAAATGACACCGTCTTAGAAATTAGAAACGATTCCGATAACATAATCACCCTTAACAAGAACATGAAAATAATTACAGTCAATAATTACGAAGACTTTTCTTCTGATTTTCCGGTTTCTCAAGATATTTTACCAACACTCAAGGAGAAAGATTTCAATCTTTCAGGTTTAGACAATAAAATCAAAAACAGATTATTTCAACTTTTAATTTCGCACAAAAATGCTTTCGCTCGCTCTACGGTAGAATTATCCGCAGCCGCTACGGAGCCCCACAGAATCAGTTTACAACATGATTATCCCATTAAATGTCCGATTTATAAGATTCCATTCAATTTAAGAAACGAATTTCGACGTCAAATAGCAGATTTAGAAAAGGCGGGGATTATTTCGAAATCCAATTCCCAGTATAATACTCCGGCCTTGTTTGTCAAACAGAAAGAAAAATGGCGCCTAGTTTTAGATTTTCGGAAACTCAACGAAATAACTGTGACTCAGGATTTTGTCATTCCAACATTGGACGACATATTACATGAAATTTCAGGTTCAAACTATTTTTCGGCGTTAGACATGAAGTCAGCATTTAAACAAATTCCACTACACTTTGCGGACAGGCATAAGACGGCATTCTCTACTCCCGACGGTGATAAATATCAATTTAACAGATTATGTTTCGGTTTAAAAAACTCGCCTAAAGCTTTTCAATCAATCGCGCAGGAGGTCCTAGGAGATTTATTACACCACGGAGCATTGGTTTATATAGATGACATTATTCTATTTACTAAAACTATAGATGAACATTTTGAACTACTGGGTAAGGTTTTTGAACGCTTTGAAAGAATTCACTTAAAATTTAATCCGAGTAAATGTCAGTTTTTAACGAAAAGTTGTAAATTTTTAGGGTTTGTGGTAACTTTTAGGGTTTGTGGCATTCTTATAGATAAAGATAAGTCCGTATCAATTAATGAGTTTCCAGTTCCAAAGGATCAAAAACAAATTAAATCTTTTTTAGGGTGCTGTAATTTTTACAGGAGATATATCAAGAATTTCGCGAAACGTGCACTTCCCTTAACGAATCTATTGAGAAAAGACACTCCATTTGAGTGGACATCCGAAACGCAGGAGGCATTTGATGATATTAAGAAAGCCATATTGAATCCACCGGTCTTGGCACTTCCTGATCAAAACGCAGAGTTACAAATAACAACGGACGCTTCTTCTCGAGGCATAGGGGCAGTTTTAGAACAAAGATATCCTAACTCTGAAGTCAAACCTTTACATTTTTTTCTAAGAAATTAAATCCATCACAATCGAAATATAACGCAACGGTTTTAGAATTTTTCGCGATATATACAGCATTAAATATTTTTAGACCTTTCTTGTTAGGCAGAAAATTTAAAGTTTTTACCGATCATAAGCCTCTCGCGGGATTTCTTTCTAATAAAAATCCCTCTTCCAAAATTTTGCGTTGGAAATTGGCTCTGGAAGAATTTAATTACGACATACACTACATCAGGGGATCCTTAAATTCAGTCACAGATCATCTTTCTCGTTATATTAACAACATCACAATAGCTTTACCGGACTCTAAAGATCTTATTAATATGCAACGCGAAGATTCTGTTTTAAGCACTATCATACAAAAAATTGATCAAAATGATGTTAGCCCACAAATCAGCAACTATTTTATTAAGGGTCATATACCTTTTAAAATTTCCTGAAAATCGATTTTTTTATTATTATTTTATTTTATAGAGTAAACCTTTCTGAGTGTTCTAAAAGAAACCGCATGCAGATATTCCCAATAGAACGGACGTTATTAAGAAAATAAAAAGAGTAGAAAAGGCGATTTACATATTGTTTACATTTTGGCTCCAGGGTGACAGCTGTCATGTCGCTGGTGACAGCTGCGTTTCTCTGTTTCTAATATTTTCATTCTAATTATTATCAAATGCTTGAATCTAAGCCTCAAATATTAATATTGTTGTTCTGAATATATTAACTAAAACTTCTACTAACTTTATAAACTTCTACTTCTACTTTGTTTTGATAAAGTGAATCTTGAATTTATACTCGTTCGTTTTTGATTTTCATACCGTATCTTATTCTAAGATAAGTTTTAGGAAAAGTATTATTTTTGTTATAACTTGTGAAGGATGAATTCGACTGAATCTGCTAAAAAGACCATCTGGTAAACGTCCAAAAAAAAAGGAAGTTTACTGGTAATATGCATACGAGATGCAAAGCTGTACACAGTGTGGATGAATCACTAAACAACAGTGCATCTGGAAAAAGATTCGTCTGCAAGATGTTCATTCATCTTTTATTGAACATGATGACTGTTTTGATGGCTATAGAGTGTTTGATAAAACTATCATGTTTACAAACATTCAAAACTTTGCTTCTTGCAAAAAATGTGGTGGTGATATTAAACTTTCAGAAAATTGTGTTAGAGGTTTGTCTAGTGTTTTTCGATTGAATGCAAGAACTGTAAAGACTTGTGTTCGTTTAGAAATTCAAAAATGCTGGGTAAAAGAAAAAAATATTCCAGAAATAAACAGACGTTTTGTATACGGAATGAGTACAATTGGACAGGGTCATGCAGCAATGACAACTTTCTGTGGTGTCATGGACTTTCCTCCTCCAGTTGCTGAAAAATCCTATAATAACATTATAAACAAACTACAATTGTGTAGTAAAGAAGTCGCAGAAGCTTCAATGCAAAGTGCAGCTTTGGAAGAGGTAGCTTTGACAAATTCTTCCGATATAATAATTAGTGGAGATGGAACATGGAAAATCCGTGGCTATTCTTCTCGTGTTGGTGTGTGTGCTGTTATAGGAGACAAAACAGGAAAGTGTATTGATGCGGAAGTGATGTCTTCTTTCTGTAAAGGATGTGATTCTTGGAAACGAAGAAAGGGGTCACCTGCTTACAAAAAGTGGAAAATTCTTCACGTTAAAGAATGTTTGAAGAACCACAATGGTTCAGCTGGCATGATGGAGACTGTGGGAATGGTTCGTATATTTCAGCGTTCATTAAGTCATCGTTCTGTGAGATATACATCTTACATCGGGGATGGCGATTCCAAAACATTCTCATCTATTACTGCATCCAATCCGTATGGAGAAGATATCACAGTTTCAAAAATTGAAAGTGTTGGACATGTTCAAAAAGAATGGGAACTCGTTTACGAAAATTAAAACAAATCAGCTCCAAACTCAGTGAGGAGAAGTCGATTGGGGGAAAGGGAAGGTTGACCGACAGAATGATCGACTTAATTACAACGTACTATGGAAATGCAATCCGACAAAATAAAACATGCCTGTCAGATATGCGAAAAGCTGTTTGGGCTGTATATTTCCATATACGTTCAAGCAACGAAGAACCATTGCACAGTTTTTGTCCCGTAGGTCCTAATTCTTGGTGTAAATATCAAAATCAAGTAGTAGAGGGCAGTGTGGAAACTTTTAGACACAGTAACAAATTGCCAGTGGCAGTAATGGATGCCATAAAACCTGTGTTTAATGATCTATCACAACCTAAACTTCTACAAAAATGTCTAGGGGTAAAACCCAAAATAATAATGAATCCATTAACTCATTAATATGGAAATTATGCCCAAAAACTTTAGGTTGTGGTAGAAAGATTGTTGATATATCTACAAATGAGGCAATTGTCATTTTTAATGATGGCAATCAAGGCAGACTAAAAATTATGCAATCGCTTGGTCTGACTGTTGGTCAATTTGCACATAAATTTGTTACACTTGTAGATATAAAAAGAATTCAGACTGCAGAAGTACATTTTAATCTCCGCACAAAAGAAGTACGACAGGCTAAAAGAATGCAATTTAAAACTACTTGTAAGAAATTAACTGAAAAAGAGGGAACATCATATGCATGTGGCGAATTTTAGCATTTTAGAATCATAGTAATACACTGCATTCATATCACAAATTGTTTAATATTTATAATAAGTAGTTGTTAAAATTAAGGTATTGATTGTTTTTAAGTAATATTTATAAATTTTTAACTTTATTTTGGAGAAATGAATCACTTTGTTGCATTTTGATTATTTTGTAGCTTTTGATATTGTTTCGATGCTTGTACTGCATTGGTATAATATATATTTTTAGTTATAATAATTTTAATAAATTGAAGTTTATTGACTAAAAAAACTTCACATTAGTTTTAATTTAAATTTAGTTGTTGTTTGAGTAACCAGAATAATATATATATAAAACTGTGGTAAATTTTACGTTTGATGTCAATTTTCTCAGAACGTCATTTTTACTCATTACGCGCATGATATTTTCAAAACCGTGCCATGGAAAATGATAAAATTTTTACTGTAGATTCTGATCATATCTGTACTTAAAATAACGAACCAGTTTGAATTTTTAATGAAAAAATTTAAAATTACAAATATAAAATAGCAAAAAATTTTTAAAAATTTTATAGTTAAATTTTAAATTGTTATAGTTTACTAAAAATTTTAAATCAGTGTTTCATGCTTCGTCATTTTAAAGATAACACAATTTCCAACACTGAGCAAAAATTTCATCAAAAAATATTGGTAACTTTTTTTTATAAAGCTGCGCGTAATGCATATCACTTGCGAAAAGAAAACAAAAATTTCTTTTTGTAATTATCTAATAAAAAATTTATCCTAATTAGCAGTGTGTTTGTTGGTTATGTTTTAAGTAAAGTAATATCTATTTGTTTATTCCTCCAAAATTTACATTCCAGGAAACAATAATAAAAAAATTATAGAGCTTTAAAGAGCTCACTATTTTTAACCATTTTCAACTTCTTAAAAGGTATGTGACCCCTTAATGGGGAAGGTTTGTTATGTCATTTGTCCAAGCGCCCCTCGAGATCACCCAGGTCTAACACCACTAGAAAGCAGGTTTGCATTCCACATTGTCTAAAAGCTAAAATTCTCGAATCAGTTCATTCAGAATATGGAGGACATCTTAATTTTTTAAAACTTATCATCGACTCAGCGAGAACTTCTTTTGGCACAATATGTATAAAGATACTAAAAATTTTGTTCGTTCTTGTACCATATGCTTATCTCGAAAAAACGCCTTTAAAATCCCGCCTGCACCCCATCAACTTTTGAACAAAGTACTGAACCAGGAGAAACGTGTCATATGGATATTTTCGGTCCTTTAAAAACCACGCTTAAAGGTAATAGCTATGTTTTATCTATGATAGATGCATTCACAAAATATATTCACATCGTTCCACTTCCGGATATTAGGTCCAGTACGATTTCAAAAGCTTTCTTTGATAATTACATTGTACACAGGGGTTGCCCACATAAATTAGTCGTAGATAACGCTACATATTTTAAGAGTTCCGAATTTGTTGAATTTTGCAGAGTCATGGGTATTCAAAAAAGGCACATATCAAGTTATTCCGCTCACGTCAACGGTAGGGTAGAGAAACCCAATCAATCGCTAGCCAATATCCTTGCATCAATTTCACAAAACACAAACGATTGGGATGATCAACTCCCCGCACACCATGTTAGCATTAAATTCAGCGATCCATGAAGCTACATACACATCTCCCTTTTTCCTAGAGCATGGCAGAGATATTCGATTATCCTACACTTACGAAAAGAATTCCGATACACCACAAAATAAGTATGAATATGTCGAGAAACTTTTACCGTCTTTGGAGCATACTTTCAATAAAGTTTTAAATAATCTAAAGGATCAGGAGGCATCACATGTTGAATTGAGTACGAGAGCGACAAAACAACATCATTACGATTTCAAGATCGGGTCCTTGTGTTTTATAAAGACGCCTAACATTAAATCTAATTTATCTCCAAAACTCAGACCTAAGTTCGAAGGTCCTTACAGAGTGATAGAGCGTTTTTCTAATGTCAATTTCCCACGCCTGGAAGAAGGCAATGTACCCATAAATACATCATGGTATGGGATGTTTTTGGGAATTTCCCGCGTTTTGGGGGAGTCATGGACCGCGAGAAGATATCCCTCCGCTGACTCCAGACCAATCAGAAAAGCTGATTGTGTTTCGAAAAAGAATCCTCTCCAGAATACAGAAGAAAACCGCCGCGAAATATAAGCGCACGCACGACGAATTTAGACACTCTCTGACACAATTTTATCACCGATTTTGGTCTGACGACCCTTTGACAAAATGCCGTGATTGGAGATTTGATTTTCCAAGATTCCTCTCTCTCTCAGATCCTAATTCAGTTAAGTAATCATGTATATCCTTAGTATTTAACGTAATTTAAATGTTATTGTAAATAAATTAAATGTTAATTTAAAGAACGGCTTTTTAATTTAGTGTCTTGTTTTATTTGTCTTTAAAGATCTAATGTTTAAACTTAAGCTATAGTGTGACGCCAAATGATAAATTAGAACCTGGGTATTATAAAATGGATAATAAGATTAAATTAACTTAAGTTAACCGGGCGTTGCATTATAAGAAAATAAAACATTATTGATATAATAGCTGAATTGTAAGGAGTACACAGCCAAATGCTCGACAATGTTTACAAAAATGTAAAATGATTTTTAAAAATGGTTGCTCAAATGATAATTAGTTTTAAGGGAACTATAATTTTAAGCCTCACAGAATTAGCATTTATATTTGATGGTAAATAATGAACAATAATATAAAATTCCGATGAAGAATAATTGTATTATTTTTAATATTTAAAGCGAAAAGACTTCAACATGTTTTAACCAGGGAGCAGGCGCGCACTCAATACGGTCGAGTGGGGTACTTGAGTCACCCTAATCCCTTTTTTTTATAATTATTTTATTGTACACGATACAAATAGTGATTCCAGTGAATAATTTAATTAAGAGAAAGTTTACTTATCTACTTTCAAGGACTTTTCAATTTTTCTTTGGTAACAAATGAACAGTTTTGCCAGAATTAACGATTTCGTAATCTGTGTTTCCCGTGCGACCACTTCCGGGTAAAAAGTGTATTCATCATGATTATATGAAATTGTGTAAAACGTTTTTCGCGTTATGCTTTATATGCATAGAATACTCGTAAAAATAAGTCTTGGCCAAGTAATCCTTCAAAGTGTGCTCTACGTGGTTTTCCAAATATCATAAAACTCTTTTGCATGGAAAAAGCGTAACAGAGAAATACATTACTTACAACTTCCCTAAATGAGAAACAAACACATAAGAGAGGGGTCATAAGTAACTGTACCAATAACTTAGAAGGTTAAACAGATTACAGCTATAATGTGCAATATTTCATAAATAATGACAGTGATGAATTTTTATGTTCCTAAATTTTTTTCGATTCTGCGTCTGGGATGTATTTTTCACTGAAAGAGTTGTACATTAGGTTTAAACAGAAAGCGCAGTAAAAAAAAAAAATCTCTCATCATGGGATTACGGCAAATCAAATAAAAGTTTTTTTATTTGGTTATAGGTTCAAAGATAACTAATTAGGTGTTGAAGAAGTTTTGTATTTTTGTTGACTTAATATCGCGCGCGCGCCTATAAATTATATCAGAGTAAAAGTGCATTTTTTATTATGTCTGAAGCTATTTTGTTTAAATTCATTCCAGTAAATTAATTATTTTTAAATCTTTTATTTTCGATATGCTCGCGCCTCCCACGCAGGGTTATTGCGCCCCCAGGGGGCGCGCCCCACAGTTTGAGAAACACTGGTCTAGGTTCTTCTATTGCATTCCAAAGCCTTCGGAATAATTTTATGGAGAGTAGTGCACAGAAAAGATCGTACTTCTCGGAAAGACGTATGTATACGTCCAGAAAATTAATGCTTTGGTTGAGCGAGACGTTTAAATGCGCCATTTGCACTTAAGAGGCTAAAGTCGAATTGTACTTTAAGTGTCAAACTATAGTATTATTGAATTCAATACATTGTTATTGTATGGAGGGAGGCACAATGAAACTTATGATTGAATATTGGGTCACGAATGTTGAAAGTTTGAGAAGTACTTGTGTAACCCATCGGTGAGAGAGATGTTCATCGAGGTAATCTTGCCTGCTGGTAGATCGAAGTGATGGGGCACTATCCAAATGGAGAATGAAATTGTCAATGTGGTATTGAAACTGTTGTACCAACCAATGAATTAACTTATCCCAAAAATGACTTCTGTAACAGTTTGCTAAATTCAAGAACACAAAAAGCCTTTTCCTCTATAAACGCCGCCTTTTTGACTGACTAATACTATGACACGCATATTATTGCCTACTTTACTTTCGTCAGTAGTGAGACATAAAATTTAAGGGGATCACTTCACGAAAATCGATGCCAAAATCGATTTTTCAATTTCGATTGAAAAATAAAATTCAACTTTTTCTCTTTCTGATACAGTTTATATTTTTGTTCTAGCTGAATTAGAAGTATTTTTAATATTTTTTTAAAAAGTTGTTTACGTCTGTCAAATCCCAAAACAGCTGATTGCCACGCCTCTTTCAAATCAAAACAAAAGACACATGCTACTTTTCAACCGCGTCAAATAACTTAAATTGATTAAAAGTATTTATTTTGATCGGCAAATCAACTAGGAAAGAAGTGAAGTGAATAATTGTAGCTGTTTGTTTACTTCTCGGTAACTCACGTGCTGCTTTTTTTCGTTGAATATAACAATTTTTTTTTCAGTTTTCATTAGATATATATTCACAATATCTGATTAATATGCCTCGGTTTTGCAACAAAACTTTTAAAAAAAGAAAATTTGGTGCAAATTATAAAGATTCTTCAGCTTCTGAGGATTTGAAAAAAGGACAAGAACAACCTGCAAGTATGTATATTAAGAATTCATCATCAAAATCAAAATTAGGTAAGTTTAATGATGAGTATGTTCCATTTTTAGATTCATCTGAAAACTTTTGTGAAATAATTGACATTCCGCTGTTTTCTAGTGTTTTGAAACAACATGTATTATGTGTAAAATGTAAAAAACAAGGTATTGACATTAAGTTTGGTCGCTAAATTCAGGGTTTGGCTACAGAATTGTTAATATGTTGTGAATTTTGTGGTCTTATTCAACCACTTCTCAATACCAGGTTTACTAACACTGTGGTTAATAAAAAAGATACAAAAATGTGTGAAGTGAATACTAGACTTGCTTATGCTATGAGGTCAGTTGGAAAAGGAGAAGCAGCTGCGAAAGTATTTTGTGGAGTTATGAACTTGCCACCTCCACCAAAGCGGTTTTACGAGTCTTTGCATGCATTAAATAAAGCGACAGAAAAAGTAGCAAAAGTGTCTATGACATTAGCTGCTGCCGAAACACTATCATTTAATAATGGTAACCCAAATGTTCCTGTGGCTATAGATGGTACGTGGCAAAAAAGGGGCCATACTTCTCTCAATGGTGTTGTTACGACAGTTAGTGTGGACACTGGGAAAGTTGTTGATGCCGAAATATTATCGAGGAAATGCTCATGTCATTTTAACGGCAACTTACATAGTGATGAGTGTTCGGCAAATTACTTTGGAAATAGTGGGGGAATGGAAGTTGAAGGTGCACTTCGTATCTTCAATCTCGCTCAGAGGTACTACACAATTTGAGATATACGCAGTATTTGGGTGATGGGGATTCTAAAGCGTACAAAGCAGTTTTAGAATCTAAACCTTATAAAGATGTCAACATTGAAAAATTAGAATGTGTGGGTCATGTTGAGAAAAGGATGGGTACACAACTCAGGGCATTAAAATTAAAATTAAAAGGCAAAAAGCTCGAGGACAAAAAATCTCTAGGAGGCCGTAATAGATTGACTGATGCAGAAATAGACAAATTGCAAAGATACTATGGTTTGGCTATTCGAAACAACTCGGGAAATTTGTCAGCCATGAAAAACAAGCTATTTGGGCTATATTTTTCATAAAATCTCAACAGATTTGAATCCACAACATGGTTTATGCCCCTTGGGAGATGATTCGTGGTGTGGATATAATAGGTCCAAACTGAAAGATGATACATATAAACATAAACATAATTTACCAATTGCAATTATGCATTGCATAAAAAAAGTATTTAGAGATCTTTCAAGCCCTGAACTTCTGTCTAGATGTTTGCACGGTAAGACACAAAATTGTAATGAGAGCTTAAATAGTGTTATATGGTCCATAATTCCAAAAACTGTTTTTGTACAATTGGGAACTTTAAAAACCGGGGTATATGAATCTATATCTATATATAATCAAGGCTTAATTACCAAATTAAAAGTTTTAGATTTATTAAATATTCAACCTGGATTTTATACATGTCGAGCATTGCAAGAAGCAGATCACGCACGCATAAGGAAAGCGGAAAAGGCAATTTCACGAAGAACCAAAGAAGCTAGAATCAAAAACAGACAGTTAAAATGTAGACAAGAGGATGATCTTGCAGATGATTTGAGCAATCCAAGTTATGGTTCTGGTATGTATTAATTAAATGTATGATGTTTTTACTTTATAAATTACTATTTCTCAAAAGTGTAAATTTCAACACAAAAGGAACATTTTTGAAAAAACTACTCATTTAATAGTTTTGAAATTTTGCACATATATTAATATTATACAAATAAATATTTTAATGAGAGATTTTGTCAAAAAAATTTATTCAAAAAAAAGTTATGGATTGAAATGTACAAGAATTTCCAGCGTTGTAAAATTTTTGACGTGTTACTCCACATATGATTTTTTTAAAAAAAACTAATCAAAATTTTTGAAAAAGCTCCCATTAAATTAAAGAAAACAGTGCAATAAATGTACAAAAAAAATTCAGGATTGTACAAGTGGTCAATTTTTCAAAAAATGTTCCTTACGCTTGATCATTTTTAACATTGCGGAGATAGGGACAGATCATGCACATATAAGGAAAGCGGAAAATGCAATTTCACAAAGAACCAAAGAAGCTAGAATTAAAAACAAACAGTTAAAATGTAGACAAGTAGATGATCTTGCAGATGATCTAAGCAACATAAGTTATGGCTCTGGCATGTATTAGTTAAAGGTAAGTTTTTACTTTAAATCACTATTTCTCAAAAGTGTAAATTTCAACACAAAAGGAACATTTTTGAAAAAAAACTACTCATTTAATAGTTTTGAAATTTTGCAAATATATAAATATTATACAAATAAATATTTTAATGAGAGCTTTTGTCAAAACAATTATTCAAAAAAAAAGTTATGGATTGAAATGTACAAGAATTTCCAGCGTTTTAAAATTTTTGACGTGTTACTCCACATATGAATTTTTTTAAAAAAAAGTAATCAAAATTTTTAAAAAATGCTCCCATTAAAATAAAGAAAACAGTGCAATAAATGTACAACAAAAAATATGACTGTACAACTGCTCAATTTTTCAAAAATGTTCCTTACACTTGGTCATTTTTAACATTATGGAGATAGGCAAAATGCTGCGTGAAGTGACCCCCTTAAGAGCATATCTACCTATAGGAGATTATTGGGCAAATATCCCCCAAAATATGAAAATAACATTTAATCTATATATGTAAAGGAGAAAAGCGACTCAATCATTGACTAATCACGATATCTCCGGAACTATTAAACTTACAGTCTTGAATTTTGGTAGGCAGGTTTCTTTCATGGAGTAGACATCAGCTAAGAACAAATTTCGCAAAGATCAAACCCCAAAGGCATTACGGGGGCTTAAGGGGAGTTATACATAATTAGTTCCATTATTAAACTATTAGATGCACAGTCTGGAAACTTAGTACACAGATTCCTTTCATAGAGTAGATATCCCCTAGAAAATGAATTTTACGAAAATCGACCTCCAAGGGACGTTGAGGGTGCTTAAGGGTCGTTATGCATAATTATTTTCGTTTTTAACTATTGGACTACAATCTTGAAATTTGGTAAGCGGATTCTTTTCATAGAGTTGAGATCCACTGCAAAATGAGTTTTATGAAAATCAAATCCCAAGTGGCACTGCGGAGGCCTAAGAGGCGTTACACATAATTATTTCCATTTTTAAACTATTATACTTACAGTCTTGAAATGTGTTACGCAGATACTTTTCATGGCGTAGAGATCCGCTACAAAATAGGGTTTTGAGAAAATTGACTTCCAAGTGGCGTTACGGGTGCCAAAGGGGCGTTCTACGCATTTATTTTACTTTTTAAACTATTAGGCGTACAGCATTAAAATTTGGTAAGCGGATTCCCCTTTCATGGAATAGAGATCCGCTAAAAAAGGAAATTTGAGAAAATTGAATCCCAAGTGGCGTTGCGGAGACTTAAAGGGCGTTATAGATAATCATTTCCGTTTTAAAATTATTTGACGGACAGTCTTGAAATTTCGTAAGTGGATTCCTTTCCTGGAGTAGAGTTCCGCTACAAAATGGGTTTTGTAAAAATTGACCCCCAAGTGGCGTAGTGGAGAATTAAGGGGCGTTATAGGTAATTATCTTCTTTTTAAAACTGTTTGACGTAAAATCTTCAATTCGAGTAAACAGATTCCATTGATTGAGTAGAGATCCGCCATAAGATGGGGTTCGTGAAAATCGCTTCCTAAGTGGCGTTGCGGGGACTTAAGGGGCGTTATAGATAATTATTTCCATTTTTAAACTTTTAGACGTATAGTCTTGAAATTTGATAAGCAGATTCCTTTCATGGAGTAGAGATCCGCTACAAAATAGGTTTGGGGAAAATTGACCCCCAAGGGTCACTGAGGAGGATTAAGGGGCGTAATAGATAAATATTTCCGTTTTTCAACTATTAAACCCATCTGCTTGAAAATTAGTAGGTATGTTCTTTACATGAAATAGAGTTCCACTCAAAGGAGTGGGTATGCATGAGGTTAAGAAGAGTTATGGAAAAATTCTTGTTTTTGAATTTAACCCATTTACTTGAAATTTGTTGAGCACATTTCTTTAGTTGAATAGAGTTCCACTAAGAATGGATTTTACGGAAATCAACTCCAGAAAGAATAGGGGGATTATTGGGGCGTATTGATAGACAAAATTCCCGTTTTCTAACTACTAGAACTGTAATAATAAAATTTGGTTTGCATGTTTCTTTTGTTGAATTGAAATCCACTAAGAGTGCTCTTAACGGGGCGTATTGATGATAAAACTTCCGTTTTTGCATTGTTAGATTTTTAGTACGCATATTTATTTTATGGAGTAGAGATCTACTGAAAGTTGCTTTGACGGAAATTCACTTGATTATTGGTTTAAGTGAGCGCAAAAAATCTTTCTACTCATATTTTAGATATTAAAGAAATTAGAAATTATAACTTCTGTCATTTTTATATCAAGAGGCGAGAGTTCCAGCTACAAATATATTTTTCAATAGAATCGAACTCTTAATGGTAGATATGAATAATTTATATGTATGTAAACTGTATATATTTATGCAACATCGTGAAATACCCAATGAAGCGGGTGACCAATGGCTAGTTATTTATAAATCAGTCTTTGTTTTAATGGATTCAGCAAAACATACCATTCAATCATTCATAATTCGATGTTTTAAGGTCCTTTATTTAATTTTTTTTCCTCCAAGCTAAATTTTTATTCTAGTATTTTACTGGAGGAATTAATTTGTTAGCATATAAAAATGGAACATTATTTAAGGTTTATCAAAGGTGGATAGAAATTTACAAGAAATAATTTAAGGCATACTCTATGTTAAATTTTAAAAACAGCATAAAAAATTACACGAAATACATTTTCAAAATTCTGGTAAAAAGTTGACAATTTTATAAAACGACTGACTTTTTCCATCCAAAAACAGTTTTTGAACAGCCGTTTCTGAATGCTACATGTCATCTAAGAGTTTAAAAAATGCAAAACGGTTTAGGGAAACTCTTTTCTTCGCTGTATGTGTTCTATTTAAATGCGGTTGGACTCTTTTGCTTAAAGGCAGTAGAATCCTATCTTTATATCCCCTTACCTTTATCCTGCTCCTATACTTTAAAATACAGCCACATTTTTCAAAACCTTTCTTTGACATTTTCTTACTAAACATTGTTTCCTTGCAAAGTATTTAATTAATTTTGTTTTCAAGGGATGAAAGAGATACATATGCCTATATAAATAAACCCAGATTAAACTGTTGTAGATTATGAACTTTTTAGACTTTCCTATATTCTTCAACAGTTTCTCGAATTCTGGGACAGTTTAACCATATCATTGTAAAAAACCTTTCAAATTAATAAAGGATGATTTTCTCATGTATGAAGCATCAACATATGAATATGTTTGAAAAATCCCTTAAGGTATCCAACTACGTTCGGATTTTATTTATCTACACCTGAATTAGAAAATTAAATAATAAATTTTTTAAGAAGACGATATAATAGCCCAACAGCCCGACCAACTGTGAACCTCCCGGCATAGCAGAGCAAATTAAGTAGAATGTTAGTAGAATTCGAATGTACATATAAAATTACTTTAAGAATATTATAGAAAAAAAATTAAATGCAGTTCTTTGACAAAAATAAAGAAAAAATAACACATTTACAAAAAACTCTCGTTTTACGGAAAATGCTTTCATATAAAGTATATTTTACATATATATCTTTATATGCAGGACTTCTATACTGGGTGTGATGTAGGATTTTTGAAAAAATTCACTTTTTCAGACTTACGATCAATTAAAATAATAAAGGGTGTTTTTTGTTAAATTCCTAGCTCAGGCCCTGTATAAAAGGCCTAGCTATATACAGGCAAAAAATTATTATTGCAGAATCATTTTTATGAAATGAATATGATTTGAAAATATGGATATTTTCCTCAAGTATATTTTTAAGATAATTATATATATATATATATATTCTAATTTAAATGACACTAAATCCGTTTATACACTTTTTCAAGATCATGGTTTCGAACGTAGCCATACCTACCTTAAAATAGCAATTTTGGTGTCTTTTTTTAAATACATAAATAACTTTTTAAAAATAAGATTTTACAAATGTTTAGTATAACCAAGTGTTTGATAATTTAATAATCTTAAAACTAAAATATATTGAAACATTTCAATGTTATATACAAAACAGTAATTTAATTTAAAAGAAAAATATTACCTTATTTAGTTAAAACTAGCTTTTTCTGAGAACAAAGTTTTTATTCATTCGGTCCATGATGGACGAATACAATTCCTGAAATTTAATGAAAGTTTATTCAAAAAGCATTCGTTAAAAGGAGTAAAATTTTGAACAAGCATTTTAATTTTCCTAAAAAACAGAATTTATTTGGTAGTGTAATTAGATTAAAATTTCATTAAAATAGTTTTTTTAAATAAAAACTTGTAAAAGGAACTTAATCTAGAAATTACAATGAAAAATAATTAAGGAGGAACTATTATACAAATGCCAAAGTTATATTTGTAAAAAAATATAAAAATAATAATTTCTTTCTCTTAAGATTCTTTTTCGTTCAGAAAATAATTTGATTCTAAAGTTATTTTGGTTTTTTATTAATTTAAAATAACTCAATGGTAAATGCATCAAAATAATGAGTTAAGAAATTCCATATTTGGCTAATGAGATTTGTATTCAATATTGCCTGACATGCAGAAGTTTTTAAATTAAACTAATTGAAACAAATCGATGAATGGATGGGTATAAAAATAGATAAGAATACTATTCTTGAAATTTCAACGTATATATAATCAATTAGTCTTATTTGACTTTATGGTAATCTTACATTTATAAAAAGTTCTATATAAATGTTTATATTTTAATTCCCTGAATTCCAGCACTGCGACAAAGAGCCATTTAAAAATATTGCTTCATTGTTCAGTTAATTCACTTAACATTTTTAAGATATACTCCTGCAAACTGTAAACATGTTGTTGATACGAATGATACCTGATTTTTATTGAAATGATACAAAGATTAATAATCGAAATATTTGCTATTACTATCTGAAGTATTTTATCTTTTGTCGAATGGTCAATGAATGTCTTCGCAAATGTAGAAATATCGCAGCAACATAGATTTGAGTGATTTTCACACTTCTTTCAGCTGGTATTTCAAATATTCCGACATCGATATGAATAATTGATAATCAGAATAATCTTAGTGTGGGGTTAACGCCGCATACTGTATATTTTTCAAGCCAGAGGAGTTCCTGGGTTCAATTAGCTATATGTGGGCAAATGTTGCCATGCAAACAATATCATCTCTTAGCTTACTTAACCCAGCAAATACTATTTTTGTCCTCCAGGACATCACTCAATTTGATCAATTTGGTTTAGTAATGTACTTTTGTGACTATTCGACTAAGTTCCTAAAGCTCCTACATAATTATGCATTTCCAATCCAGTAAGACACACACAAGCGCTTCCTTGGCAAGCATATTCATTTTTGTAACTGATGCTGATAGCTGACCTGATTTAACCTACGCTTTTCCGTACTTTGGCTTGCTCTATAAAATAGTTTTTCTTTTCATCACCCGTAATTGTTTTGTGCTAAAAACTCCTACTGTTGTACCGAGAAAGCAAACTTCTACAAATGTAAACACTTCAGTCATCCTTTTCAAGCGTTATAGATTCTCAAAAGCCTCTTTTCTTTTCTTCTGTATCTTTTCGTGTGCATGCAATTGAGGTGATACTGCTTGGTGACTCTTAACTGTTCTTCAAACTCTTTTTGGGTTTGGAACGGATTTCGTTCCAAATAAACTTAAAGTGTTTCATTTTTTTTTCTTACAGACCTGGACGTAGTTCGTACTTGGATTATATTTTTCATTAGGAATTCTTGCAAACCAATTTTTAATGCGGAATGAGAGAATCCCAGCATATTTACGTAAAGCCAAATGAATCAGTTCCGTAAATTTAACCGCATTTCTTACTTTTGAAATCATAACAAATGTTGCGTATAGACATCTATCTCCTATAAAAATCGGGCTTACTCACTCACTCACTTACTCACTCACTCACACACACACTCAGCTTATATTCCTTAGTGTATATTTAATTCCTTAAATTAATTAACATTAATTTAGTTTTAAAAGAAAACTAAATTAATGTTAATGGTTTAGTGTATGAACAAACTGAAGGTTTGTCTCAAGGTGGCCCTTCCAGCAGTAGTTTGGCTAATTTATATTTATATTTTTATGAATATAAATATATCATTAATAATTTCTATTATATTTATAGATCTATAGATGATCTAAATGTTTTGATAAAAATAATAATTGAAACCCTATATTAACTTTTATTATGATTATTTAAACCTAGTTAAAATTAATAATAATTCACTTAAAGCTAATTAGTTAGATATATCATTGTATATTAAGGATTACGAATTACATAGCAATGTTTATAATTTAAGAAATGCTTTTAATTTTAAGATTCTTAAATTGCCATATTGGAATTCTAATATATCAATCTCTATATAGAAATATTATTTTTAACTATATTTATCGTAATAATGTATCAGTTAGCGATAAATCTAATATATATGTTTAAATTATCTCAGTTTTCAGTATCATTGTGTATGTTTAGGAAGTCCTTTTATTTTTTATTAAATTTTATATCAATATTTAAGGTTTTTAAATGTATAACTGAAGCCCAGTGGCTGAGAGGTTAGTACATCGCGCTTCTACACCACAGGTACGAAGTTCAAACCCCGGACTGGGCAAGGCCGACTCAGGCCTACATCAATTCATTGGGTCGATAAATGAGTAACAAGCTTGCTTTGAAACAACACTGGGGGTTACGCGTCAAATTGACCACCTGACCGGAATATCTGCTCATTCACCTCAGGGCCCGAAGTCGCGTATTTTGAGTTGGACACAGTAGATCTTGGCCCTCATGGGCTATTGCGCCACTGAGTGAAGTCAAGTTAAATGTATAGCTATTATACATAAAGACTTACTATTATTTAATTATAATTTACTAATTTTACTTTTATGCGGTACTGCCAATACTTCTTTGTATTTGACGAGAAACATCAACCTCTGATGCTGTACTCATGAAGTAAGTTTTGTTATATCGATTTCAACTCTATATTAATAAATACTCATTGGCTATTAAGTTTTATCGTTATATGTTAATAGTACTGTGCATTTTATTTATACTTTTTACATTTTTCTTAATATTTCTTCTTTTCTCTATGGTCCAGAGTATAGGCAAATTAAAGGAGAAGGTTGACTAGTCACAAAACTTTGTTTAAACCTGCAATCTTGGTTTCTAAGGCCAAGAGTTTGCTGTTGTACTACTGTGGCTAATATTTCTTACTATCTTGACTGGTTAACTTAGGTTTATTACTATATATATATATAGACAGTGCTTCTCAAACTTTCAATCCTGGTGACCCACTTTACAATCATAAATTTTATCGTCCCCCCTTTTACAGTAATAATGCATTGAATGCAATAATAATGCACTTTTTGACGCTAAAGCTACAATATGATCTTAATTATAAAACGTACAAATTAATAAGATAAGTATATTAAATTTTATATGTGTTACTTTTAAGTGATATATTTTATTTTTCTTTCTCGAATTTTTAAATTGGAACAGATTGCAAAATGCGTTGGCTGCCTTGAAGACAAAATATAGATATCAGCCAAATATAAAAAAGTACTCAGAGTGTCAATTTCTAATCGTAAACCTTCCTTTGAAAAACTTTCCTATGCAAGACAAACCCATTGAAGTCGCTAATACTTATTAAACTTGCTCTTAATTTAGTACTAATAAATTAGTTATAAAATACCTTGGGCAGCACTGATACATTAAAAGCGTACTGTCTGAAGTACTCACTCTTCGCACGAGTTCACTTTTTAAGAAAAACTGAAACATTCTTGATATAATAGCTGAATTGTCAGGAGAGTAAGCCCAAATGCGTGCAATGTTTACGAAAATGTAAAATGATATTTCAAAATGAATGCTCATATAATGAGTTTTTTTAAACGAACTGTAATTTTTAGCCTCACAGAACTAGCATTTAGAATTAATGATAAATAATGAAAAATATAAAATTCCGATGAATAACAATTGTGTTATTGTTAATATTTAACGCGAGAAGACTTCCAAATGTTTTAACCCGGGATCAGGCACACACTCGATACTAACGTTAAGGTATCCGACTACGTTCAGAACCGTGATTTTGCAAAAACGTATAAATGGATAATATTTATGATTTTTAGTGTTACTTAGATTAGAAAATGTATATAAAATTAATTTAAGAATAGTATTACAATAAAAAATTATTTAAGTTCAATATTTTGACAAAAAATGAACATAGATTGACCCATTTCAAAATATTCTCCTTTTGCGAAAAATGCTTCTATTATAATAATATTTCGCCTGTGTATATCTCAAACCACTGTACAGAGAACTCAACTAGCATTTTTGAAATATATAACTTAGAAGTGGGTTTATCCATGTTTTACGACAACAAAGGGGAGAAATTTTAAGAAAAAAACGGCGATAATTATTTCAATGGGTGGTAACTCTGAAAATAATGTGAATTTTTCACAAAAACCCTAGTTCAGAAGTTTTTACTTTATATAAGCAATATATTAATATTTTAGAAGCATTTTTATAAAAAGAGAACATTTGGAAAAAAAGGTTATTCGAAGTTAATTTCTTGCCAAAATATTGTATTTAAATAAATTTTTTTGTCAAAATATCCTTAAAACAATTTTATATATGTGTTCTAATATGAGTAACACTAGATATCATGAAAATTGTTCATTTATGCGTTTTTTTAAAATCATGGTTCCAAGCGTAGTCGGATACCTTAATGGTCACCCGGGATGATCGAGTCACCCCAATTCTTTTTTTTATATAATTGTTTTTATTGTACACGACACAAGTCGTGATACCAGTGAATAATTTAATTAAGAGAAAGTATACTTACCCACTTTGAAGGACTTTTCAATTTTTCTTTTGTAACAAATAAGCAGTTTTACCAGTAGTAACGATTTCGTGATCAGTGTGCCTCGCGGACCACTTCCGGGTTGAAAGTGTCTTCAATATAATAATATGGATGTTACTGCTAAAAAATTGCGTAAAACGTTTTTCTTTATGCTTTCTTTGTTTGAGAATACTCATAAAAATAAACATTGACCAAGTAGTCCTCCAAAGTGTGCTCTCTTTGGTTTTCCAAATATCATAAAACTCTTTTAAATGGAAAAACCTCCCACAGAAATACGCTATTTAAAACTTCCCTAAATGGAAACCAAACACATAAATGAGGGGCATAACTAACTGTACCAATACCTTAGAAGTTAAAACATATGAACAGAAAATACATTCTGCTGACTACAGCTGTAATGTATAGTATTTCAAAAATAATAACAGTGATGAATTTTTTTATCTTTCTGATTTTTTTCGATTTTGAGTCTGGGTTTTGGTTTTCTCTGAAAGAGTAGTGTTTTAGGTTTAAAAAGAAAACATAATAAAAACCTCTCATCATGGGATTGCAGCAAATCAAATATATTTTTATTATTTGGTTATAGGATCAAATATATTTAATTAGGTATTGAACAAGTTTTTATTTTTGATGACGTAATATTGCCAGATGATGTATATAAATTATATCAGAGTAGAAGTGCATTTTTCTTATCTTTGAAAGTATTTTGTTTTAATTCATTCCAGTAAATTAATTATTTTTTAACTTTTTACTTTTACTTTTGATATGCTCGTGTCCCCCTCGTAGGGTTATCACACCCCACAGTTTGAGAAACGCTGCCTTAGGAACCAATATTGCAGGTTTAAAGAAAGTTTTACGACTAGTCAATCTAACCTATATATTTTTATTCAATGACATAAGAAAATGACAAACTTCTGCAACAAGACAAGAAACACACGAAAATAAAAGCAAGTGAAAAAGTCAATGTCCCATCATGCCCAGATATCTAGCACTCTATTAATCTTCTCACTTCGGCAAGTCTGAACATTCCAGCACAAGTAGTTCCTGTCTATGACTTTGTGTTTCTTACAGAGAGGACAATTTGGACTCTCAAAAATACTTATATGTTGGAAGTGATCCACTAGCTAATTTCTGCTACATGTTTTTTTGAGGCGTTTATCCAAGATATCCCGGTTTAAGCCATTAACCCAACTTCTTGAAGAAACTTGAGAGAAAAACGATACTTTCTACTTCTACTTCATAAGATTTTGGATGTAACGTTTTGAGGAATGAATTAGTTATAAGTAATTAATTGGCAGTTGAACAATTTGATTTCCCTTCTAATCCAGCAAATCCACCCATCCGTTTCCATAAATATTACAATATCCTGGTATCCCCAGGCTAATTATTTATCTTCTCTCAATCTTCAAACTCTCCAGGAGAACCCGATATATATAATCTAGGATATTTTTTGAGATGGGTATTTCCCTAGATCCGATAGTATGTATGAATGAACACTTTCCAGTCCTGTAGAATAACTATCTTTTTGAAAAAGTATGGAGATAAGTTGCTCCAGGGCCACATAAAAAGCCATAACCTCCTCGTCAAAGGTGATTATATTTTTCTATAGGCACGCAAAAGGAAAAAAAAATGGAAGGATATATTCATGTTCTTACACTCGGCGAGAGTTAAAAGTCATCAGAGTTTAAACATGTAACCACACACTCAGGCTCAGGTTATAGGATATGGATGGTCCCAAATGCAAGGATCGTTAAGCAGATTTTAGTCAATTGGCTCTTAAAAATGGTTGGGCAAGGTACAGTTTGGCAGGTATCGTGACATATGGTTTCGAAATTTTAAAAAACCTAAAACAATGACACCATCAGCTTCACTCTTAATTCTATAAGTATCTCCTTTAAAAAAAACATTTTGTGTCTTTAGGTGTCTTGATACGTTTTCGTAACGCTCCCAAAATGGAACATTAATTCTGAATACCTTTTCATAAAGTATAAGCGCACTCTCTTCAATAATTGTCTTAATGGGTCTAATGTTAGTTAAGAACAGCCTTGAGCCAATATGAATAGACTTCACTGCACTAACAATAAGTTTGAGGACCTGGTTTTGTATTAATTCCAGTTTTTTCATCACGGTTTTTGGAGCAGTAATAAGAAATTCGCAGCAATAGGTGTGATGACAGGTTATGTTATATATATATGTATTCCATGTATATATAATTATACCCTTAATTTCATCTTGAATAGCTTTTTAATTTGAATCGTTTAAAGATTCGTTTAAATCTTTAACTAGCTTACCCGCATAACCGAGATTTAATTGTAATCGAATCTTAGAAGTTAACAGCTTGTATCTTTTTAAAGTAAGGTTGAGTAAGGTTGATCATTGCCTCCATTAGAAGAAGTCATGCAAGATTAGCTGCCTTATATATACCCGGAGTTTCTTTGTTCCTTTCTAATTTGTCTACTTGTCCTTGCTACGTAGTTTTACTCTCTTTTTGCGCTTATGCCTGCTCACTGTGAAGTTCAAATGATGTTGTCCATCAAGTGTTATATGTGTGTGACCATTAATAAAAGTTGGATGTTAACAAAGAAGATGTTTCTATGAATGGAATAAGGCCTCATCACGAAAACAACAATAACATGAAATACACAATACCGTCCTCCGTACTGTTGCACATATAGATATATGAATATGATGCATTTAATGAATATGGTAATAGAACTGAAAATATAAAAATTAGACAGGGTATATTACTATAACGATTCATCCTTAGTCTGAATATTCCTAACCTGTATATCATTAATTTAATGTTATTATTATACTGTTGCAAATTTATACCGCATTTTCGTCGTGGTTTTGTAATCTATCTGATGGAGACCTAGAAGTCATATTTCTTCATATTCAGAGCCATGATGTTGAAACGATAAAGCAGTTTTTTAATAACTTAACTCAGTGGCACGACAGCTAATGATGACCAAGGCCTACTGTGCCCAACTCAGTATGCACGACCTTGGGCCCTAAAGTGCATGAGCAGATGTTCCGGTCAGGTGGTCAGTCTGACGCGAAACCCCCAGTGTTAAGTTCCCAAGTAAGCTTGGTACTCATTTATCTACCCACTGGAGGTGTTAAAGGCTGAGTCAACCTTGGCCAGCCTGGGATTTGAACCTCAGACCTATGACATGGAAGCACGATGCACTAATCACTCAACCACTGGGCTTCGTTATTAATGGTAAGAATATTTTTAGTGTGTTTAATGAAATAATAAATGCAAAAATGGGAAAATAGTCTTGGCGTATGTGTCGCATAAAATTCGGAAGTTAACCTAATAAGAGATATAAAACTGTTAAATATTTAGCATGTTTATGACGGGTAATTTCCATGATGCATTCATTATCCATCAACTTAATTTTTCTCTTAGTTTTTTTTCTTTAAAAAAAAACATTTTTATAAAGGGAAAAAATAACGTTTTGAGGAAAAAACTGCTCTAATTTGACATTTTTTTACAGTTGAAAAACTTTATATATTTTTTTGCCCTCTCTAAGCAGAACTCAATCAGGTTTGAATACTTTGATAGAAGAAACGTTCGGTCTTCTAGAAAATTTTCTGAAGCAGAAAAAAACACCTTTCAGCTACAAAAAGTTTTAAGTCTGCTGATTAAAAACATTCTAGTTTGCAAAAAAGAAAAAGGAAGATTCCCGGTGGGCTTTTGGATATTTTTCAATTAATAGGCTTAAAAATTAATTAATATACTAATCTTAATACTTTCTTTGATGTATGGCTTCTTTCATGAATAGAATACGATATATTTTTAGTCAATTAAAAATCTTTGGCTGCAAAAATTAAAAAAATAAATTGAAGTAAAATAAAATTTGAAAAAGCCACAAGCTTTGTTCGGAAGAAAGAAACAGAATAGAACTGAATATAAATATTAACTAAATTTAAGGAAAGCGTTAATTAATTGCAAAGTGCCAATTTGAAACATACGGGTGAAAATTGTCTAAATCAGGGTTACTCAATCTCTTTTTCTGCTGGGCCGCATTTATATGTCAGCTATTTCAGACGGGCCGCATACATATGCTTATTATTTCTTGCGGGCCGCCACACGAGGATAAATGGGGGAGAAATGCTTTTAGACCAAGATAAATTTGGGAACTTAAAATGTGTAAAATTGATCCAAATACAACTCAGGTTCAGCTTTTATTACTAATTATTATTTTATATATTTTTGTTTTTGTCACTAACGCTAAATTAAAAGCATTTAAGAAACACTCCTCCGCAATTTCTGCATCAGTAAACGGTTTCATATGATTACCAATAACATAACAAACATCATAGGATATCTTTGTTACCACTGTGATATTATCACTTACAAAACACGTTGTTTCTCTTGCAAAGATTAATCAAGGGAAAAGCTTATTTATCACATCTTGAAAGAAATCTTGAGGAAAAATGTCATTGAAGGATTCCTGTTTATTGATACTTTTTAACTACAGCACTTTCGTGACAAATCAAACAATTTCTGATCCATATTTGTTTTTAGTACAAAATAATCAACCTCCCAATTGTCTTGAAATGATCATTTTTTTCAAATATTTTTCACTCGCAAGTTATGAAAGGCAGTTAAAAATTAGTTCCACCCATAAAATTGTTGCTACTCCACTGTTGTCTGTTATCACTAACCGTAACCGTTCCATATAGAAAAAGAATATAAGTTTGTACCCGTACGGCAATGACAGCGAAAAAGCAAAATTTATGTAGTTGATTTCTCGACAAAGAATTTCTCACCTAATTTTTAATATAATGTTCTTCAATAAGTAAATTTCCCAGAGAAATGGACCATGACTGGGTCATTTAGAAAGGCTCGGTGGGTTGCGGGTTGAGTATCTCTGGTCTAAAGTAATTTACACTTGACTATATATTAGATTGTAATGTTGAAAGAACAGCTGAAAAATTTAAACGTTATATATTTTTACCAGAATATTGTGTTTAAAAACTTACAATGTCAGTTGTAAGACGTTTATTCTTTGTCTAAAAACAAAACTTTATACATATATTTATGCCATTTTTTTATGCCTCCCAAATATTATATGCCACTTGATTGTGGTTGAAAATTATGAGGTCCTTCACCAATAACTGTCGTGTTATTTAATGATGCGATTTATAAAGGTATAAAGTTTTGGTATATGTATAAATGGTATATATATATTTTATATACATATGGCATAAATATAGGTATAAAGTTTTGTCCAAAAAAAACTTTATACCTATATTTATGCTACTTTTGTGCCTCCCATTTATTATATGCCCCTTGATTGTGGTTGAAAATTATGAGGTCATTCACCTTTAGCTAGCATGTTATTTAATGATGCAATGCAAACGAGCACTCGCTCACATTGTCATTATTTTGCATTTTTTTAAAATAAGTATGTTGATTATGTCGGCATAAAAATATGAAATTTTCCATGCAGATTAATACATAACCTCAATTAATAATTTCATTGTAAAGTGATAATAACAAAAAAATCTATTAATTAAAAATTCGTATTTACACTGAGAAAACTGCCTTTTTCTGAATTGTGAAATACATCCTATATGGATGTAAAATTTTTAGAAATAATTGAAACATTTGTAATGTAATTTTATTAAAAAAGAATTAAATTCCTGAGGGATTAAAAATTACTTCTTTGAATAAACAGAGTTTATACACACAGACATGTTTACCATGCCAAATTATTGATCTTAGGAATTTCCAAGTTAAAAAATAAATAGCAATAATGTTTTATAAATCTTATTGCCAGAATAAATATTTTTGTGCGTGTATAAGATAGATAGTGAGCATTAGAATAAAGATTACATTTATATATATATATATATATATATATATATATATATATATATATATATATATATATATATATATATATATATTTAAATATATAAAAACAATCACAATTATCAATTTAAAAAATTGAAATATATGAATCCCAAAATGCCAAAACACTTCAGAATATCAATGGCGAATATAAAAGATAATGTTCCATCATTTTCAAACAAAATTAAAAAATTATAAAATAAAAATAAAAATTTATAAAATATCCAAGTGCAATCTCGGACTTAGGACCGATAAGTGGGGTTAAACTAGTTTGATGGCGCCAACCTTCCCCCTATTGCAGCTTGGTAATTTAATTGGAAAATTTTCAAATTTCAGAAAAAAAAAGTTAAAATTAAATCATTATACTTGAAAAATAAAACTATTCGCCATCACATTCCGAAAGATATTGCAATATTAAAATTTAAAAACAATTTAGTACATAATATAAGTGAACCCTCAAACTTCCAAGATGATGCACACATCTTTAAAATAGTTGTAAAGGTAGAAAAAATAAATTTCTGATCCGAAAGTTCAAATCAAAAATATTTGAGATCCGAAAGTTCAAATCAAAAATTATCTAAAATCAAAAAGTTCAAGTTAAAAAAATCCGAAAGTTCAAGTTAAAAAATCCGAAAGTTCAAGTTAAAAATCCGAAAGTTCAAGTTAAAAATCCGAAAGCTCAAGTTAAAAAATCCGAAAGTTCAAGTTAAAAATCCGAAAGTTCAAGTTAAAAAATCCGAAAGTTCAAGTTAAAAATCCGAAAGTTCAAGTTAAATAATCCGAAAGTTCAAGTTAAATAATCCGAAAGTTCAAGTTAAATAATCCGAAAGTTCAAGTTAAATAATCCGAAAGTTCAAGTTAAATAATCCGAAAGTTCAAGTTAAAAAATCCGAAAGTTCAAGTTAAAAAAATCCGAAAGTTCAAGCTAAAGTTCAAGTTAAAAAATCCGAAATATATATATATATATATATATATATATATATATATATATATATATATATATATATGAGGGTAACTGAAATTTTTCAGATACTGGCAGACTAGAAAATACAAAAAAATGACGGTTTAATTTGAAAATACTAAGCACTTTAACACATCAGACAATTCTTTATTGACTTATTCGAGTTGTTAACTGGAGAATAAATTTTAGACACAAAAGACACGAGAACAATATCGTGCCATGATTTTCTATGACTTTAAAGATGGATTAAAACAAGAAGAATGCGTTCAACGGCTGCAATTAGCATTTGGTGATGAATCTCCATGTTGTACTACAGAATTCAGATAGTTTAAGAAAATCTGTAGAGGTCGTAATTCTTTTCAGGATGAAAAGAACATAAGGAAAGTCCTGGTCGGGAGTAATCCCAGATAATGTGTCTGTCCTTCGAAAAATGTTAATGATGATAATCACTGTACCAGCCATGTGATGCAGAAGGAAATTAACACTGGATCCGCAGCCATACACAAAATAATTCATGAGGAATTAGATATGAAAAATAATGGTGCGTGGAATGCCAAGTAATAGATGTGACATTTCTTTGGCGACGTTGGACGTAAATGCAGGAATACATCTAATAATATTAAAATGCTGAACATGTTCTGTGAGTTTTCCTCCGTTTGAAGGGAACATTGACACAGTAGTCATCATCAACACCCCGTGGCAATTGATTGACCATTGTATTGATGGATACTGGAAAATTGATTTTTTGCAATGTTTTTTCCCTACACAATATTCTCTCATGTACTCTGAGAGAGATTTGGCAGTAGCACTTGATAAAATTGCACTATTTTTCTGGTTTTTTTGTCTCTTTTTCGACTGGACTTGCTGCTAGTATTTTTATTTCTTTCACAAAACTCTTTTCCCCTTTATGCATTTGATTTAGGAATTCTGGCGAAAATTAATAATAATTCAACGCAAGTGAAAATTAAAAATAAAAATAAAAATAAATAGCCGCCGAACACACATCGTTATGTAGCCAACAATCTAAGAAAATATTTAAAAAAGCACGCTTTTGCTGCGAGAGCTATCTTTCAGCTGGTTTTATTGTTGGAGCACATAGCCCACCAGGGCCTTATTCTCCTGTCTTGAAAGTTGAAATAGCATGAAACTGATTAACTTGCCCATATTTATGAAAGTTTAATGATTTAGAAGATTGATAACAATAAATTAAATAAAATAAATCAAAGAAATATTAATTTAAAAGGATTTGAGTTTAATTTCCGAAAAATAAAAAAAAAACTTTTTTCAAAACTAGAACACACAATTTAAAAACATGCCAGAAAAAAATTACTAAAATCAGAATGTTTAAATTTACTTGAAGTTCCCTCGGCCAATGAGAGCTATTTGTCTACACCGCAATGACCACACTGTCACTCATATAACCGTTGATAGAGATTCCTGGGTCTGGGGGATAAGGGCCCCCAATCGGAAGGTCGGAAAGTTGACCAATTAAAGAGGAAGACAATAATTCAACTTTTTCACGAATATGACGCAAGTCACGTGGTGTTCCCGCTCCCCCTTTTCATCTCGCTCACTTTCTCCTCCCCTGGCGACGATTCGGGCTGATTGGAAGAGAAAGACTACTTCCGTTTACTTTTCACCTTAACGCTCTGAGTGGATGACCCGCTAATTGAATTTCACTTCGAACGCGGTCTACTTTTTCAAAGCTAGTGGCGAAAATGTTTCGGATGAATTTCGCGAACTGCTTCGAAAGCGCACCGCAGTTTAATGCCTTCCCCCATTAAAACTGCGCGAGGTCCTCAAATGCTTTTGCAGGGGATGATTTTATTTCTGTGTTGTTCGAAAGGGGAGGTTTCTCATTCACAGCTGTGGCCTAGGGCGAGGATTGTGAAATGGACATTTTCTCCACTTCACGGCCAACAGAAACTTCTCCCAATTTATTGCAAATATATATTTCATATATTTGGAAAAATTGCTCAATTTCTGATCTAAAAACCAATTAGGTTTTAAGAAATTTTAATTTTCTGAGTTTTGATTTTAAATTCGGTTTCATTTTAAAGCATTTTTGAATTCCTAGATTGAATTAATTAAAAATATTTTTTTTAACACAATCAATTATTTCGTGTGAAATGTCTATTAACTGCAATTTTAATTTCTAAAATCCTTTCTGTTTGCTTATGTTTTTAAGTTTTTGAGTTTTCTCACATTTACTTAATTAAGATTGATTTAAAGACCAATTTAATTTTTGACTCATAGTTTATATAATTTAAAAGCTCTTTACTTTGTTTTCGTTATTTTTTTTTCCTTTTGAAAAATGCCATGACCAAAATGTACGCAGGCTACTGTGATAAATAATACTTGAAAGGGATGGAATATGACTGAAAATGGTAAATCTAAAATCCAGCTTTCAGGTGATATTACAATTAGACTACAGAATGCAAATGTTGCAGAATGAACTAAATATTTCCCTGACGTACCACAAACTACATTATATTAAATATATTGTAGTACTACATTACAGTATTTTAAAGTCATGCAACAAAAACTTAAACTAGCTTACCTGCCACAATGGGGAACTGAGAAAAAAAATATTATTTACAATCTTGGGGTGATTTCTGGTTTACGTTTGTATCACTACTATTTTCTGTATGAATATTTTGCATTTAAAACTCTTGAGAATATATAAGGTTCTGATAAAACGGAATAATTGATCAAATTAACAATTGTTATCAATATTATGTCGAAGAAAATTTTGAATTAGAAAAGATATTTTCAGTCATATTTATATATATATTTCAAGTAGAATTTTCATGTAGAACATAAGTTGGATAGTAACATATTAAAAAATTAAAGCTTTACACGCATTGGAATTTTTTTTATGCCTTTACAAATTTTAAATGTGTTTTTCTCAGATTTTTAATTTTGAAGATGAGAGTGTATTCTAATCCCTTAGGCGTTTTTTCTGTTCAAGATAGAGTCGTGAAATATCTTGTAAATATTCCCTAACATATTTTCTAGCAATTTGCTTCTAAAATCTAAGTATTTCTTTTCCCTTAATTTTTTATACAAATATTTTACCAAGTTTTTGATGTTTCACGACTAAATCGTAAATATAAGAAACAACAGTCAAATATCACGAGTGCAGACGGCGCTCGCTGATATTTGAGTGAGAAAATTACAGCAGCATAAAATGCGACCTCGTTTGAATTATATCTAATGTGCATATTTGGAACTGTTTAACGTACTCGAATTAACTCAAGTGCAAACGTCAAGGGTTTATATTGCATTCTAATTCAACACGGTGGCTACTGACGAGCGACTACGTATATATAATTTTGAACCGATGTTAAGTGACGAGGACGATACCTGAGCTGATAACTCCCCTTCCAAACTTTCACATCACACCAACGTGAGGACTTTTACCCTCGACGTGTTTAACGTGCATCAGCTCCTCTTCAACGCTAAACTTTTGTGGTACCAGGGCTCAAACGATGGACACGAGTTCATAACCATGACCATCAGGCTACCGTGGCCGCAAAAGAAAATAGCAAGTTTGAAAGAAATGTAATGGAGAAGTATATATTTGAAGAAATAACTTCAAAACTTAACGAAAAACCAAAATATCAAAATTTATTTTAGGAATAATAGTGAATATAACTTCGTACATCTAAAACCACTTTATGCAGTGTATTTTGAAAGTGAACGTTTCCCCTTTTAGAGAAACTTACTATAATTATGTCAAATTCCTTTCATTTTGTGTGCTCTAAGGGGATCCCCGAAACAATGTAATTTTTTGATAAACAAAATTACTTATGGTTGAATCTAATACAATTCCCTACAAAATAAATGAAAACCCTTGTTTATCATATAAATTGTGTTTGAATAGGAGATGGTTAGTTAATAAGAACATTTAAAACGTGTCGGCAATCTATGGACCTGTGGCACGTGGTACAATTCTTAGTGGCACTCAGCACTACTCTACAAAGAGTGGATGGAAGTTGATAATAGACCTTATTTGACAAACATCTTCTGAGTTATGGACATTTATGGAACTACAAAATAATCTGAAAGATAATTCTAAGGATAAATTTACAGCTATTTTGTAAATAATTGAATGTTATTGCTAGGGGATTTAATTGTTGAAAAAAGAAATTAGCATGTACTCTGCTTTCCACTTATAATTCGGCATATCAAAGTAAAAAATCTTTCCTAATATGAAAAATATTTCGACTCTGAAAAGAAATTGTTTAACAACTGAATGCTCAGAATCGTGTCACGCATTATACCCCTTGTTTTGCGATATGAAAGAAGAGTGGTGAAAGAGTTAATTCGCATTACAATTTGTATTTAACTGTAATGAAGGGAATAATTTATATTTCATTTTGTCTATTTCTTATTTAAATAAATATGTTGGAAACATACATTTTTAATTTTTTTTTTTTTATCTTTGTTGAAGAAATAGTAACATTTTATATATATATATATATATATATATATATTGTTTACTTTTATGTTAATAAATGTATTTTATTGATCCATAATTAATATAAAATAAAACTGTAAATCTAAATTATTTACCTCTATTCTTTAAATCTGCAAATATTACCGTAAGAATCGAAGGATTTCAAAAATTTCCTACTATGTGGCACGCTGAATGATACTGACAGACTGGTTTGGCACGTCTTAGCTACACAGTTGCCGCCCCTGATTTAAAATGTTGGGTAAGATAACCATTATATTTTTAAAATTTTATAAATATACAAAAGGAGCGTATTTCGGCAATACATGTTTTAAAAGGAGTAAAGTTTACGAGAACGAAATATAAAATTGCGTTAAAATTATAGGTGCTCTATCAACCGTACTTCTTTTATATATATATAAGAAGTACGGTCGATAGAGTACCGTAGTTACTGCCAACTCGTGACAAAATGAATTGGAAATTAAGTTCACAATTCATTGTTATTAAAATATAAAAGATTTTACATGACTTATGTTTGTATTTGTTATTTTTATATTCCTTACTGAAAGCAACAAATGGGAGTTCATTACCTGCCAAAACTGCAGAGGCCTGGTTGTTTACTCCACAAGCTCCTACCTTATGCTTACTCTGCCCTAATAAGTAAAAATGCCGTCTTCTGCTCGTCAAGATCATGGAATTGCAGATATTGTTTTCCATATATTTTAAATATTAGTTTTCTAACTTCTACATCAGCCTTTTAATAGTCTACACTCCTGCAAAGAAGTCTGAATTCAAAACTATAAAAATTATTATTCCCAACAATGTCATTTATACCTTTATTTTTTATAATCTATGAATGCGTTAAACTATTAATTTGTTAACGCGACTATTTAATATTAAATGCGAAAAAAAAAAACGAATAAGTTTCAAACTGAAACTTAAATTGAATTTTTCAAAAATTGTCATGGATATTCTCATAACTTTTACATATTGTCATTTTAGCATATCACACATCTATCTTCTATGCAAAAATCTATAATAAGTTCATCAAATGTTTCAGCATATTTTTACTCATAACATGCAGTTTTCAAGCACATTGTGAGGCCGCGGTAGCCTAATGGTCAAAGTAACGGACTCGTAGCTGGCGTGTCATGAGTTCAACCCCAGCACCACTAAAGATCCACCGTGTAAGGGAGCGATGCTCAAGCGTCACCCTCGTCACTTGACCATGGTTTAAAATTACGAGGTCCGTCGCCAAGTGAGTGAATATTAACGTCGCACTGTTCAGCTACACGAGGGCTTTTAGTGAAGGACCTCGTAATTTTGAAGCATGGTCAAATGACGAGGGCGACACCTGAACTGGCATCCCCTCTCCTAACTACCACACCACACCAACGAGAGGACATTTCAACTCTCGATAGATTTAACGTGCATCGCTGCCCTACACGGCGGGTCTTTCGTGGCACTGGGCTCGAACTCGAGACATGCCAACCATGATTCGATACCTTGACCACCTGGTACCCCGGCCACAGGTCCGTCGCCAAAAGCTTTCAAGTAGTTGAGTAGAGAAGAGAGAGAGTGCGACTTTAATATCCCCTCACTTAATTAAATTATATGAAATTTAAGGAATACTTGAAAAAATATTAGAAGTCGAATATATATATTAAAAAATTAATCTAATAATAATTTTAAATATCCAAAGAATTATTAGTATTTATGTTAAATATATGTTTTTCAACTGAGTATGTGAGACACGTATAAATATCTTTTTCGAAATTCCAATGCAGAATTTAAGTGGAGCTAATACAAAATTCCTAGTTTTGCATGGTTAAGATTATAAAAATGTCCAAATCTCTCTTAATAACCTTTTCTTCAGTCAACCACTAATGGAACATGAATGATGAGGGATTATGCATAAATATATATTTTTTTAACTTGAATTTAAAAAGAATCTTTATATTTATTTATATGCGTAAATGTTAACTGTAAATTTCTCCAGATGCTTTTAAATGCTCTTTTTTTGAAGATTCAAGTTCAAAAATATAAGCTTGTAGTTAAAGTTCTCTTTGAATGAAATTAATGTTCAGACATTCAAAATTGAAATATAATTTGTTATCTGAACAATACAAAACAAGGGATTCTATGTAAGATGCCCCGAAAACATGGCTTTAAAATTATGAAAAACGAAAAGATTTAAATAGGTTTTTTTTTAACAATGAATAAAATTTTTTTGCAAATAATGTAATACAGAAGCTTAAAAATTATTCATGTTTAGAAGTGTCCGAAATTTTAAAAGATTTTAAATTTTGAACCTTTTTTTTATTTTTTGACACATAACAAAGTAATCGTTTTTAAAAAAAATCCCTAAAAGTATTGATTAAAATAAGAAAAATGAAACAGTAAATTATCCTCAATGTTTTAATATATAATTTGAATTTAAATACTACAGATATTTTTTTAAAAACTTAGACATACATTATAAAAACTTAATTCCATTTGAGAATTTTAAGGTAAAGAAAAAAAATGAGAATTCTCATCTCGTTGACTTGCAATTATTTCCGTACACTTTAGGGTTTAAAGAAATTCTTCCCAGTTTTTTACGATTGCTACAGGGAAGAACCGGTCTCCCCGTGAGCCATAAAACTTCCCCTCAATGCCCATTGTGTCTCCCCGACCGTCTCTAATTATCTTTCAAGATACTAAACCTTTAAAGGGGGGAAAAGAATTCGGAAAAACACGACTTTACCGTTTATGAACACATTACTTGAGGAGGAAAAAATCAGTTTGGTTCATTTTTGGTGAGTCCCCGGCCTTACGAAAAATTCAGTGTGGTCCGTTTTCGAAGCCTCTCTAGTAGGGCAGAAAAATCCGTGCTGTCCGGTTGGAGGGTTAACGCAAAACTGGACACATTTCTCCTTCACTCTCGAGCCCAAATAAGTTTCACTTGAAAAACTGTTTGCTGCTGAGTTCCCCATAATCTAACTGAGCACCAAATAGCGGAGAGAATGTTGCAGTCTGTAAAGAAACCCTTAAATTGCTAAGCGATGGTGGTCACCGCATCACTTCTAAAATTGTAACGGGTTATGTAATGTACGTACCATTTTTTTTTTTGACTTTCCAACTTTTCAGGAAAGCAAAGTATGGGTCTGTGAAGATCATTCCCACGCTGACAATTGTGAAAACGAGCAATGAAAAAAGTAATGTATACCGTTTTCTTCAAGGATTGATCAAAGCCATCCAGTTGAAAGGACGAAAACATTAAGAGCAAACTGGTATACCACTAAATGTTTTCCAGAAATTCTCCAAGAAGTAAATGTTAAGGAGACTAATGCTTGTCCATGTCAATGCATCTTAACATACAGTCGGATTAACAGTTGAGTTTCTTAAATAAAAACAAATTAAATGATGGAACATCCACCTTATTCTCCGAATCTAGCTATGTGTGACTTTTGGTTATTTTTTAATCTAAAAAAGTACTTAAGTGGTCGTCGTTTTCCTCCAAAAGAAGAGACTGATGTGTCTATAAATGCATTTATTCATCAATTTAAAGCAGTGTTTCTCAAACTGGGGTGCGCGCCCCCCTGGGAGGCGCGAGCATAATGAAAATAAAAGGTTTAAAAAATAATTTTTTGGAATGAAGTAAAACACAAAATGCTTTCTGACCTAATAAAAAATACACATTTACATTGATATAATTTATTTTTATCATCTGGGGATCATCAAAAATAAAAGATTCCACTTCAAACGCTCATTAGCCATCTTTGATCCTATAACCTAATTAAAAAATATTTTGTTTGCTTTGCTGTAATCCCACGATGAGAGATTTTTTTATTATGTTTCTTTTAACCTAAAATATTACTTTAGCTGACCTTCGAACTTACTGGTATGGTTATCTGCGTCCTTTTTTAGGGTAGTTATAAATATATATAATACATTTTTGTTTTACCTTTTTCCGTGTGAAAGAGTTTTATTATATATGGATAAGCATATTTTAGAACCTGCTACACTTTACCTGCTACGCTTTTGTTTTTATTAAAATTTTAATAAAAACAAAAAGGTAACATAAGTTATTGTGGGTTTCGATGTAAAGTAGTTATTACCCACATCAGCAAAACTGAAATCCTTCAGCTTCTTTGAATATATCATCCGGCTGGCAGGTGCGCACGCAGGCATCTTCACGCATGTGTCATACTCGCAGTTGTCATTACGCAGGCGTCAACACAAAGAAAAATTGAAAAGTCCTTGAAAGTAGGGGTAAATATATTTTCTCTTAATTAAATTATTCACTGGAATTGTGATTTTTATCGTGTATAGTAAAAATAATTATAAAATAAATTATAGTTTTAAAACAAACTAAAAAACACACTTTTATAGTAAATCAAACTAAAAAGTAAAAATAAAAATATATATTACTTAAAAGTAACAAATACATAATTTAATACTTTTCTTGGTAATTTGTACGGCTTATAATTATGATCGTATTTTAGCTTTAGCGTCAAAGTGAGCGTCAAAGTGCGTTATTATTGCATTCAATACATTATTATTTTTTGGGGGCGATAAAATTTATGATTGAAAATTGGGTCGCCAGTAGTGAAAATTTGAGAACCACTGAATTAAAGAAATGAATGATATCTCTCTCTCTCTCTGAGGCATTTAACCTGTGAAAACAACAGGGCATTGATGCTGCAAAAGACTATTTTGAACACTCCAAAAATTTTTCAAGTTAACTTCACAAACCTAGATGTACCTCAAGCATTTAAGAATATATATATATATACTGTGGCTGTTTAATTACAAATAACTATCCAGATGATGCCACAGTATTTTCCTTCCTGTGTTGGCGTTTCAATCTTTTACGCCATTTCACGTAGGATCTTATCGCAGTAGGTTGTATTTTTTGAGTTCAAGATTTTTGTTTTACAAGTAAGAGTTTTTCCTAATATTTTCTATAAAATTTTTTTATTATTCCTCTCCTTGAGAGATTCATTATTGTTCTGTTTTCTCAATTTCTTTTTACGATTTTATTGGGTTCTTCATCCACGTGTTGTATTAGGCTTAACTTTTCAACTTGGCTTTTTTTTCTCTATTATGTCGAAAATTTCTGCTGTACAAGGAAGGTTGGTTACACAAAGCATTGCTTAACCTTAATTCGCTGGCCTCATTCAGCGACAGCTTTAGAAATCATAATAGGTATCGAGTTTAGTCCAATGACTTTTTTGTATCTACAATTGTTGTGTCTGCTGAATTCCCATTTCTTACTTCTTTAGCACTGTAGGTTCTAGTATTTCTTCATTTTTTTATTTTATTATACTATATATATATATAGATGTATAGGACAAATTAAGAGGAACACTCATTTAAAAATGAGTCGTCCTTTGACAGTCCAATAAACGGCCGCCATGAGTCGCAACAGTGACCTTGTGGAGGTGAAAGGGAAGGTAACAATCATGCATTTGGCATTGTGAAAGTTGCGTGAGAAAGTTCTGTTCCTTAGAAAGCGTGATATGTCCGATCTCTCCAACGTGAAAAGAGGCATGAGATAAATGGAACTCGTCTGGCTGGAGCATCCGTGTCTAAGAACAACCAATCTTGTGGATGTTTCAAGGATCACTGTATCAAAGGTTATGATAGCTTACACAAACCTGGGCAGGGTGTCATCCTTAAAGCACAGAAGTGAGCGAAAGCTGAAGTTGAAGGACTCTGATAGACGTTTGTTGAAGACGATAGTAGTCCGAAAACGTAACAATATACTGCGACAAATACCAGCGAGATGAATACCAACCTTTAAAGTCCCGTATGCATGAAAACTATTTAACGGGAGCTGTTTAAAGCGAACTCGTTAAATAGGAATTATATAGTTTGTTCACAATGCATTATATTTACAATTTATACGTTTCAAACACAAAGTTTCTTGAAAGAGTAAGGAAACAAAAGTATTTATAAATCATTTATAATGAAAAAGTATCGATAGAATATTTGCTCTAAAACATATAGAACGATATCCTTACCAGTAAACAAGGAAACAGGAGCAATAGATAGATTTGCATTAAAAAATGAATTGAACGTCAGCCAACATAAGACATAAACTCACCGCTCGAAAAAGTCAAATGCTTGTCTGTGATCAATGCCATCTCGGCTATCAGGACCAATGACCTCATAAACACTCAGAAGAATTAATTGCAGATTTGATATCGGAGTGCTACGCTTCAAGATGGGTGATAACATTACAATATGGTTACCTTGATATTTTTATCGTTCGGTAATATGGTTTCCATGAAAATGAAGTATATTATAGTTAATTTGTATTGTTGTTTTTTTTTCTCGCTGTAACCCTAATAATTTCTGACGATTTTAATTCAATTTCTTTAAAGATTTAACCATTTTCATTGTATTCCTTCTCCAAACCACTGCTTCAGTCTTTTGTTGTACTTTGTGCTTATTTTGAGCATTAATATATCTGATATCATTGACCTTGGTATTTTTAATAGAACTGTGCTTTTAATTATTAATGCAAATATTGCGCATATCCACTTTAATTTACTTTTAAATAATGCATTTTTAAACGGTCCTTGTTCGATGAAAATCATTAAAGGACTCGCAGTTTTTGCAATTTTACCTTTTATCAATAATTATGAATTAAAGATTTTATTAATTACCGTAAATTCGCCGTATAACGCGCACCCCCTTTTTTATGAAATAACAAGAAGTGTGCGTTTACGAAGTCTTTAAGCCATATATTCTGGGTATTATTCCAGGATTTTGAAAAAAATAGTACACTTTTGGAATTAGTACCCTTTAATTTCACTAGGTAAATTATTTCTTTTAAATAGACAGTATTCTATTTATATTGAAGACTAATTTTTCTTGTACTCATCCCTTTTTTTATTTTTGAAACCATCATTTTTCATACCCGGTGTATAACGCACACCCGTAAATTTCGATCTTATTTTCGTGTTAAAAATGCGCATTATACGCCGGATTTTACGGTAGTTGTTAATAAATTGTTATTATCTCCTTACGTTCATTTCCCCAATCTATTACCTCTTCAATACAAATTAACCAAAGCATAGACTTCGCAGGCAATCGCTATTATAGTAGAATCAACAAAGGATTTTCATCAATCCTTTTAATATTGCCGAAATATGTTCTAACATGTAAATGCCGAATTATCTTGAATAAATATAGAAAAAAAAGTTTTTGAAGAAAATGTTTTGATAATAATTTGATTTTTTTATTTTACCTTTCCCTCTCAAAGCTTTGACCAGATACAGTACTTTAAAGGATGTTACAAAAAGTAGCAAGCAAATATAAAATCAGACAATAATTTATTTAGTTCATTAATATAAATTTTTGATAGCTAATGTAATTACGTTTTTAAAATCTTATTCAAAAAAAGAAAAATAAAAGCACGCAGAAAGAAGACACTAAGACAAATCCATTGGGCATATACAAGGAAATTTATTTATTAAAATTAAGATAAGAATAACACACAGATATTTTAGAAAAAGCTGTGTACGAAATTCGTCATAAATCTCCTTGAAAATGTACTAGTTTATCCTACCAAAGGTCCAAAACATTTGTTTTTCTTTTTTTAGCAACATTATATCTTATAAAAATTTCTAGCTGATACTATTACTAAGCAGATTTCAAATTTCGTAGATAACAGCATGCAGATATCTTGATTAAAAATAAAGTTTTTCTATGATGCAGTTACAATAATTCACCAGTTCCGAATAGTACGAGAAAATCAGTGAAGTTTTCCAGAGGCACCTAAAATAGTTGACAGATATTGAACACTTTCTAGTAGATAAATGTCTAAGAAATCCAGAAGTGATGATGGATATTGATGTTTTAAAGGTGCAAAGAATTAATGTCATCGTATAGATGAATATTGTAGAATATTGATCTGTGGTAAAACAAAAATAAAAAAAGCGGAGATTTCACACAGGAGCCAGCTTAATTGTTAAGTTAAACGCCTTGCACAGTTCAAAAACATCAGTTGACTGTATCACTGGTATCGGTTTGTGCGGCTTTCGAAAAACAGCTGCTCTGATGAGCTATGGGTCGTGAGTGGCTGGAAGATTCAATTCCTGGCAAATCGTCCACACAGAGAATCATGCTACGACGGAGTTAGTAGTCATTTGATCTACACCTCTGTGTGGAGCTCGAGGCAAGACTCTTGTTCCTGGCAGTGGAATACATTTGGCCTTCAGGTCAAGGGCCTTGCACATCTTCCAGAGGGTGAAAGAGTGAACAATGGGAATGCGTTCATCTACAGTAGACACAGGTTGAGCATCAAGGATAGAGTCAGGTACGACTCCATCAAAGGATTGAATTGGGGAGCAATGTTCGAAAAGCTCCAGCACCAATTCAAGAATCAAGATCTCCAGAAAAGAGGGGAGATCATTTTTCAAAATCAATGTCAAAGCACATTGAAAGAGGTATAAGAATACCTTGAAGATCATAAGGAGGATAATTTCAAAAATAGAGAGAGAGAGAGTTTTTTGGTTGACTATCACAAATTCCTCAGACGAGAACAGTGAACAAAGCATTTAATAAAGCATCAGATACAACGTTTGAAACAATAAACGATTTAAAGGTAAAGTTGCTATAATACTTTATATTCTTTGTTAAACTGTGAATGAATGTTGTGTTTCTAGACATTGTTATGTGCTTCGAATACTTTGTTCAACAATGTAAAGACGCCAACAAAGAATTCGTTATTTTAAAATAACAGTAGGAACACTATTATCGTTGTTGTTTTGAGATATCTTTTGATTAAAAGTATATTAAAATCCTTATATCAATGAAACTGAAATTAAAAATTTTAAAAATGACTTAATTGTAAAATAAAGTTACTTTTTCAATTTCTGAACTAAATTGTGAAATATGAACATGAAAGATCTCAGTTTTAAAATGAAACTATCTTCTTTCTAGTTATCTCAGTGTTTCTCAAACTGTGGGGCGCGCCCCTCTGGGGGACGCAAAAGCCTTACGAGGGGGGCCCTAGCGTATCGAAAATAAAAGATTAAAAAAATTATTAATTTACTGGAATGAATTAAAACAAAATACTTTCAGACATAATAAAAAATTCTCTTTTACTCTGATATAATTTATATACGCGATATTGAGTCATCAAAAATAAAAACTTCTTCAGTACCTAATTTGTTATCTTTGATCCTATAACCAAATAAAAAAACCTTTATTTGATTTGCTGTAATCCCATGATGAGAGATTTTTTATTACGTTTTATTTTTAAACCTAACATACTACTCTTTCAGAGAAAAAACAGATCCTAGACCCAGAATCGAAAAAATTTAGGAACATAAAAAAATTCATCACTGTCATTTTAAAAATACTGCACGTTATAACTGTAATCTGTTTGACCTTCTAAGTTATTGGTACAGTTAGTTATGACCCCTCTTTTAATGTGTTTTTTTATTCTTTAGGGAAGTTGTAAGTAATGTATCTCTTTGTTGCGCTTTTTTTCCACGCAAAAGAGTTTTATGATATTTGGAAAACCACGGAGAGCACTTTGAAGGATTACTTGGCCAAGACTTAGTTTTATGAGTATTCTCAAACATATAGAGCATAGCGAAAAACGTTTCACACGTGTACAATAAAAAAATTATTTAAAAAAGGATTGGGGTAACTCAATAACACCGCTCGACCATGCGCGCTTGCTCCCGGATTAAAACATGTTGAAGTATTTTCGCTTTAAATATTAAAAATAATACAATTATTCTTCATCGGAATTTTATATTATTGTTCATTATTTAACATCAATTATAAATGCTAATTCTGTGAGGCTTAAAATTACAATTCACTTAAAACTAATTATAATTTGAGCAATCATTTAAAAAAAATCATTTTACATTTTTGTAAACATTGTCACGCACTTGGCTTTACTCTCCTTACAATTCAGCTATTATATCATTAGTGTTTTATTTTCTTACAAATGAGCTCATGCAAAGAGCGGGCACTTCAGCCTGTAAACTTTTAATGCATCAGTGCTGCACAGAGTTTTTTTTAACTAATTAATTAATACTAAATTAAGAACAAGTTTAATAAGTATTAACGACTTCCATGGACTTTTTATAAGGAGTTTTTATGATTAAAAATTGACCCTCTGAGTTCTTTTTCTATATTTAGCATATATCTATATTTTGTCTTCTAAGCAGCCACCGCATTTTGCAATATGTTCAATTTAAAAATTAGAGAAAGGAAAAATAACATAATATTTATCCTATTACTTAGTTTATTTATTTATTATTATTTTCTGCTTAAAAGTAGTATACAAAATTTAATACTTATGTTATTAATTTGTATGGTTTATAATTAGGATCGCGTATTGTAGCATTAACGTTAAAGTGCATTATTGCATTCAGTACATTATTAATGTATAAGGGGGGCGCGATGAAAATTGTGATTGAAAAGTAGGGCTCCAGTATTGAAAGTTTGAGAAGCACTGTGTTATCTTGTTAAAGAATGGAATAAATAAAATTATAGCTGCATAGTATTTTTATACACATGCGCAATCAAGGATCTGTAAATTTCTCAGTTCTGCATCAAATTTGAAAAATATGAACATGTGGTTTGGAGAGATTTATCTTTCGCTGGTTATGGAAACACATTTTCTTAAGTTGTTATTTTCTTGAAATTAAATGCAAAGAATTGTTATATACATTCGTAGCATCGAAAATAATGTTTTGAAACTTCTTAAATCATGTAAATAAATAGAGATATTTTAAACTAATTATAAAAAATATTGAAAATACACATAAATTGTTTTATTACAGAAAAAAGTTTTTTTTAAGTATTTAGGCTTTTAAAGAAAAAAATTAAACTCGCATTTGTGCAATCAAAAAGTTTTTATCTTGGAGAAAGAAAAAAAAATTAAATATATGACAATCTGTTGATTAGTCCCACAACTCAAAAATCATACTAAGCATCAGAAAAATTATCCGATTTGAGTAATTTTTGCTTCAACGATAAATGAAAAATTCCCTTAGTAGTTCTGGAGAAAATATTTTCTTTTTCAAAAATATATTGGCTAGTTTCCGTTTTTTTCTTATCACCCAGGGTAAAGATAAATAATTTGACTAAATTATAAGTACAACATGTGTTTTTATTATGTTTTTATTAATTTAAATTTTATAAGATACAACGAAATATAAACTTGAATTAACTGGACCATGAATGTAATATGAAAAAAAGAATATACATCTCAGTAAATGAAGCAAAAGGAGAAAAATATTTACAAATAATAAGTTCTTTCCGGCTATTGATTAGTTTCATTTTTGTAAGGAATTATGTCATAAAATATAGTTAATTCTTTTACTCCTTTTGTAAACACTGCACATTTGTAACTGAAAAATATTATAAATGGTTGAAATTAACTTACCGTAAAATCCAGCGTATAACGGGCACCTATATTTTAAGCTGCATTTTTTTTAAAATTTAAATATATTCACCGTATAACGCACACCTACTTTTTTTCCGAAGAAACCTGAAATATACTGGGCAATGCTCTTATGTTTTGAAGTCATTTATTCGAGGTACTATCCCAAGTTTTTAAAAAATATATATAATTCAAGAATTGCACCTCCTTCAAGCTCATAAGTAATATCATTTTTTTAAATGAACAAAATATTTTGATATGTGTCGAAGTTTAGTTTTTTAATGTCTTTCTCTTTTTTAATTTTTAAAGCTATAATTTTTATATCCGGGGTATTACGCGCACCTCTAAATTTTGATGTAATTTTCTGTGTTAAAAGGGCGCGTTATACGCCGGATTTTACGGTAATTTTAATGTATATAATTATTTTATATATAGTATAGCTATATATATATATATACACATATATATATATATAATACAATCATTATTATATATGTAATGCTTCTTATAATATTATATATTATGTAATATACTTATTATATTGATATTAAAATAATTATTCAAAATATTCTTATATCTTTTATTTAAAATATATTTCAATGCATTTCAAAGCAGTTATTTACAATTATTCTCCTGTCGACTTGTAACAGCTAGGCCGCTATTTTTGAATCCATATCACTCGACAATAAGCTCTGCTTGGTGAGTAGCACTCCGATATCAAATTAGCTCCGAGAATTAATAATCATTACTTATCTTAGTACATTTATAATCATATTTCACATAAAATCACATTTACATTCATTCAAATCTCATTACCCCAAGTAATGTCTTTTGTTCATTTAAATAAATATATATTCAAAGACACAAATATCACATGATAGGAAGTAATGTGACTTTTTGGATTGGATTGCATTTATTACGGAATGGCAGAAAAATATACTATTCACACATACTGAGTATAATTTTATTTTCTAATCACACATCATAGGTATCTCGGAAACACTTTTGTGTCTCACATAGAGAGATCTCCGTTTGTCATCAATCACCGCAGCTATCTTCTACTGCCTTCAGCAACGCAAGCGACTTTTCTGTCCACAGCGCCTGTTCTTTTAGCCGTGATCCGGAAGCAACTTGTCTTCGACACCGACAAACCTCTTTATGGTCTCACAGCCAAGTTCTATGACAATGGAGAAGTTTATAGAAATTAATCAATTACTTCTCGGCCATTGTCAGCAGATAAAGAAAGAAACCTCTGCTTAAAAATGTTCGTTTTGTCTGTAACAATGAACAAGGCAATACATTAAGTTATAAGAACATGTTAAAATGATCAAATTTGGTCAGAAAATTTTTTTTTGTATTTATTTTATTGAATAAAATTATAATTTAGTTTTAAAAAATACTTTGTTTTGTTTCTACATTTCTTAGAGGACATTTTACAGTCAATTTTATAAATTAAGAAAAACCGTCAATCTATCATAAGTAGGCATTAAATTGTTCAAAATATATCATGGCGTGTCTGATAACTCATCATGTTATATTATTTTCTAGAGAACATGTATAAATATTTTTATTGTGTTAATAGTTTTTGAGTTATGGCCTATTATTTAACTAACGGTCTCTTAAAGAGAGAATGTCAAATTTCTTATAATATTTATTTGATCAACTGCAAAATTTTCAAATTTCTATAAAACGTTAAAATTTTAGTACATTCTCTAGATCAGAGGTGGTGAACCAGTAGCACTCATGCCATTGACGGCACGGGACAAAATATTTTGTGCAAGTCACCGATCAAAACGGTTTGCATTTTAATTCAAAATAACGAAGTTCAATACGAAGTATTAGGAGAAACGTAAGTAATCGGTCGCAGTTTTCAGCGCGATTTTCCCACTGCAAAGAATTATCGGAAAACGCTCAAGTTGTTTATGTACCTTAATGTGCTTTATTTAATAAATTGAATTTATTTCAATTCTATTGGTTGTAAATTGAAAAATTTGAAATACAACTGATTGATTTCTAGTCTAGTTCAATACGGATTGAAAAATTTTCTGAAAAAAAGGAGAAAGTTGAAATCGCGATTAAAACAGAAAGATTATCAAGCAATATAAGTAAAAATGCTAGAAATGAAACTTTTGAAACATGAAATTCGATTCCAGATATATTTAGCTGTTTGAAAAAACTGGCTCATGCTATTTTAAACCATATTATCTACCTATGCCTGTAAGTCATTATTTTCAGAGATGAATAACATTAAAGATTCCCTTAGAAACCGTTTGGAAGATGACTCCAATTCAGCTTGCATTCAGGTAAAGGTAACATTTCACAATCCTAATACAAATTGTCATCCAATCTACCCCAACATAATTCACACTAATGCTACTTTGATTTGAATTACACGTATAAATAAAACATTTACTACTATACTGTGCAAAATGTATTTTTCGTTGTAACTAAAAAGTTTTGAGTTGTTAGTTTTATCATTTTCTCAATAATCACAAGTCAAAATTATTTGGCGGCACGTCTGTACCTCCTTAAACATTTCTTTAAAAAAATGGCATGTTGGTTCACAAAAAGTTCGTCTCCCCTGCTTTAGATAATTGCATCTAATTGGCTTTTGGTAAAGCCTATACCGATATAAGTTTATTACTTTTTCTCTCGTTGCTTTGAAATTTTTCAAAACATATTGCTAAAATTTCACCTGTAATTGTGATTTTTGTAAAATTTAGATATTTTTTTAAGTATTGGTAGAGTTAAAAATATTGGTATCTATTAGTATTGATTTCTAAAATAGCATTTTTAATATTTTAGTATGGTATTTCTTAAAAAAGTACTCCAAACGTGTTCGGATATTAAATTAATATTCCTAGTATTAGCTTTAAATATGAAGAAATTTCTTTTTGTTAAACTAATAAAATGTTAATATATTAAGTAATGTTTATATTTTTTAATATTAGTATTATAATCCTGATACATAAATTTTCTTGTTTTTATTATTATCATCATCTCGTTATCGATATAATTATTACTAATAGATTCATCTTATCCTTATTATTTTATTGTTATCATTATTATCATCGTTATTATTATTATTGCTTACTACCTCAGTCATTGTATTGATTTCAAACAGAGTTTGTATAAGACTGTATTTTCATTACTCACGACAAACGCGACACTAGAACGTCCGAGATTTCGATTACCCTTAAACGTCCACCGACGTCTTTTCGAAACCGTCATATAAAATGTATAAAATATTCGTAATAACAAAATAATTAAATTAACGACCTAATTAATTAAACAACCACTGTTCAGTAGGGTTAAGTTTTAAGACATTTTAATATGTTTCATGTAATTATCATATATTATGATCCTTTATAACATAAAAAGTGACGTTGACATTATGTTCCGCGAAGTTTGTTGTACTGCTACTTTGTCGGAAAACATTTCGAATCGCAAATCTGTCAAGAACTTTTCCACTGTGTGGAATCCCTTCTGTACCATCCCTAGCACCATATATATCAGAATTTACTGGAATATGATCAATTTCATCAGCGCTTCCTTCTGATTCTTTGCAGTGACTATCACTCAGTCTTTGGCCTTCATCTGAAGCTACATTAGAGCAAGACAGCTCACCACCATCCGATTTATTCTCCGAAAGCTCTTGCAACAAATTAAAAATTTCATCAGGGCTTTAACCTTTTCTACGATTCTTTGTTTAGGGTGTCTGCTCTGCACAAGGTTCGAAAATCAAATGAATTTTTTTTATGAGCAGAGGAAATGCTATGCAACGAAACACTTTAGACACAACGATTTTAGTATAACTTACTCGTTTTCGCTGCGAGCTAAATAAAATTGAATTTAAGGTCAAATGAATGTGCGATATTACTTCTGGAAGTTTGTTTTACTAATGGTGTCTACTTAGTGAACTATCTTTTGATGAACGACAGCTATTTATAATGACGATTGCCTTGGTGTTGAAACGATACCAGCGGACGTTCTAGGTATATTTAGTGGAAAAGTACCTCCTAATTAATTTAGAACCACAAAACTTTTTTTGTATAATCACCAGGGAAAATGATTAAAAGTCACGAACATTTTTCCGATTTCCTGCAAAAAGGCGGAAAGGAGAACTAACTAAAGATTCTCCTGTTGTCCAAACGACTCCAACGCACGTTCTAGTGTGACGGTGAGTAACCTTCCTTAATCTAGCAGCTATGGAGCTCGGTCTATGTTACTATGTAGTGCATGTTTTTCTCCTTTTTAAAATCTTTTATCGTATTTCATATCTGGATTCTACACGCGGTCATAATCACTTTTCTAACAGAAAAATAGCGATATTGTTATGTAGCTCTTACTGATTTTTCGCATTATTACTGAAGTCCTTACATGCTGCAGTGAGGCAGTTGGGAGAGAGTGAGCGAATATTAACTTTGCACTGTTCAGCTACACGACGGCATTTAGCGACGGACCACGTTCTTTTGAGCCATGGTCAAGTGACGTGGACGACATCTTAGCTGGCACCCCCCTATCCTAACTACCACACCACACCAAAGGGAGGACGTTTCAGCTCTTGACAGATTTAACGTGTATCGCTGCAATAACTCTTGAAATCGAACTATTCAACTACCGGGAACATTTTATATCTGATTCTGCAGCTATTGAAAATTACATTCTCCATTGTGTTAATGAAACATTTATGTTATTTTTTTAATCGGATAAATATTGTACTATGTAGAGTTATATGGATCAGATGAAACTTCAGTTCCGTTCATTCTAAGTTTTATAGCGATATTTTTTTTCTTCTTGTGAGTTAAGTGCCTATTCTTACTCAAAGGACACAAATCATCAAAGGACATTATTTTTTGTTATTTCAAAAGAAATGATTTAAAGAGTCAAGTAGTAAAAAGAGTACAATAATAAAGTTTCCTATTAGCAACACTTGATACAGCATATCTTTAAAAAGTATAAGATAAAAGGCTCTACAAGCTATAATAAACTGCATTAGATAGTAAATTTTATGCATTAGGGCATATTTTTTCAAATACATTCTTTCTGAAATACTAAGCAAAATTGTTTATTTAAAAATTGATATTTGGGCATTTTTAAAATAATTTTAGCAAACATGTTTTCCCAGTATGTATATAAACAAACGAAGTACTTTACATTTAATTATTATTTTCTAAGTAAAATAATTTTTCCAACTTTTTAAGTTGTAAGGAAATTTTAGTGTGAGCTTTAATAATAATAATTTTTTTTTTAAAATAAGCGATGTTAAGCGTAGCAGTTATCGAAAGTTAAAAGAGATTATCATGCAAATTCATCTTTCTAAAAACATTGTATCACTGATATGATTGGCTTTAATATAAAAAAATGCATTGGGAAATTAATATGAATTGTCTTTTGATAAATATTTTATGCGTAATGTCACTACATAACTAAATATATGACGCAGTGGTAAAAAGGAATGTAACTATGATAGATTAAAACTAGATTCTGTAGCTCAAAAATAATTTTTTTAGGCTAAATATATATTACGAACGCAATTAAATTAACTACCAATAAAGAAAAGCTATGTTTTTCCGAGCAATTAATATCAATATAACCAGAAATTTTAAAATAAAGTTTGTTTCCAGTTATATTTGCGCTTTTGATGCAAAGTGGAAATTTATGGAGTTGCAACTATGCGCATGTTTGAAATTAAATAAATGAGAATATCATTCATGGTATCCTTATTCCAGCGTTTCTCAAACTGTGGGGCGCACCCCCTCCTTTGGGGCCCTTGATAACCCTACGTGGGGGGACGAGCATATCGAAAAGTCGAAAATAAAAGACTTCAGATAATTATCAATATACTGGAAGGAAGCAAAACAAATTACATTGCGACATAATAAGAAATAAAATCCATATTTGTACTAATATGATACTTATCAATGTATCAGTATGGCAAAAAGTTTTTGATGATTAATTTATCAATACTAAATTAAAAGAAAACAAGTTTAGGAATTACTAGCGATTTCCATGGGCTTGACATATTACAAAATAACCTTCAAAATATATTTCTAATAATGATAATTTATGCAGTTTATTATTAAATTCGCAATGCAGCTTCAGAGTCGAAGTACATTATTATCGCATTCGATGCATAGCTTTTGCATGAGGGGGCGTGATGAAAATAGTGACTGAAAATTGGGTCGCAAATATTGAAAGATTCTGCAATCGCACATTCTGAAAGCACCCAGTTCTGACATATCTTGAACACGACTTTTTACTTTAATAGCAGTATTATTTATGAGAAACCAAATGCTGATAGAGGTTCTCTTCTCTACTTAATCGTTTTCATCCATAGAAATCACTATAAAGTGGTTGTCATATAGAATCTGGATTCATATACTACAGCTTTAACAAGAACGTTATATCTTTAGATTATAAGATTTTTGCGGTGAATAATAGGTATGAGTATGTAGTGTAAGTCTCTCTTTTTTTAATCTTTGCATGCCTGATTTGCATCACGTGACTCCAGATTAGGGGTGAGCAACCTATGGCACGCATGCCACGTGTAAGATGCGGTACAATTCTTAGTTGCACTCTGCACTACTTTGCAATTTTTGAGTGGATGGAAGTTGACAAATTTGTAATGGACCTTATTTGACTTTATTCTTTTATTTTAATAAATATAGTTAAAAATACATAATATATGTATATTTTTAACTTTTTATATTTTTGTTGAACAAACAGTTATATTTTATGCAGCTTATTTTTATGTTAAGAAATATATTTATAAATGATAAAAAATTAATATATAATAAAACTGTAAGTTACATATTTTATTGACCTCTATTCTATAACTCTGCATGCATTATCGCGGGAATCAAATTGGTTAAAAAAAATGTTCTATTGTGTGATACGCTGAATCATAATGGTAGATTGGTTTGGCACGCCATAGCTAAAATGTTGCCGATCCCTATTCCAGATGATAAATTCGCCTTTGTTCTTCAATGGGCACCATATACATTTTCTAATGTATAATTTTTTTTGTGAACAAGCCACTTGTAGTTATTTGTCGTGAAACTGATCTTTCCTTTCGCATTCCGTAGAATGGCGAGAGTAGTTAATTGTGGGGCAGCCGCCTCATCCGTAGATTTAAAACTTGCGTTGTGTGCTTCTGTAGACATGCGAATATTCATATTTTGTTCTTCGATTCTTCTCTGGCTTTGACTTGTGGGGCGTTTCAGTAATGGAAGTATTTTAAGACCAATAAACTGTGTATAAGCCTAAAATTTGACTATTTGTCAAATTAACCGATTGCCAGAAGAGCCTACCGTATTGTATTTAAGAATACTTCATTGCATATTAGTTGCCATGTGGAACCGTTAGAAACTAAATTACCTCAGCAAAATAGAGTAGTGTAATTGCTCGTTCATACACTGTTCCATTTCCTATAATCTCAAGCAATAAACACGTGACCAATTACCCTTTCACATGACCAATTAGCTGCTGATTAATCTAAATGTGCATATTTATTACGGCCGAACTTTCATGGTCCTACTTTTTATATATCAAGAAGTATATATTAAGCGCTTCACTTCAACGTGCTTCAAATTTGTTGAAATTAAATTAGGATGTATTTGCTGCTTGACATTTTGGGATATTTCAGAAATAGTTATTCTTGTTTCAGTTCTGCATATAATTTTTAGAGACAAAAATATAACAGAAACATAGCCTTCGCTTAAAGCTAATGACGGATGAAAAATTCTTTCTCATTCTAAAGGATCTCAGCTTATCCTAGACTGAAAGTTTCACGAACTTTCTTATCCAGCAAGTTTTTATATTTTTAGTGCGCTGACTAGTCGGATTTAGAGAATAGTGCAAGATTGCATATTGCACGGCAAAATTTGACAAACTGCCCCCTTTAAGAACTAGAGTTGCAGTTAAAATTGCATTTCCCGTTTAGCGGATAAAAATAAGAAGCATCGCGAGATGCTTTGGAAGGTTCAAATTCCAAATGAGAAAGTGAGTCAAAGAAAAACCCTCTCAAAATGAAGTAATCATGTGCCATAATTAATTTAAGGTATCCAACTACGTTCGGAACAGTGATTTTCAAAAGCATATAAATGGATAATTTTCATGATATTTAGTGTCACTTAGATTAGAATATATGCATAAAATTGTTTTAAGGACATTTTGACAAAAAAAGTTTATTTAAATACCATATTTTGGCAAAATTAACTTAGAATAATTATTTTTCTAAATGTTCTCCTTTTGTGAAAAATGCTCCTATTAGAATAATATTTTGCCTGTATATAGTTCATACCTCTCTACAGAGGCTCAACTAGAATTTTTGAAATATATATCTTAGAAGTGGGTTTATTCATATTTTACGACAACAGAGGGGAGCAATTTTAAGAAAAAAAAAAAACGCGAATAATTCTGTCAATTGGTGGTAACTCTGAAAATAATGTGAATTTTTCAAAACTTCTTGTTGAGCCTCAGTAGAGAGGTCTGAGCTATATACAGGCAAAATATTATTATAATAGAACCATTTTCACAAAAAGAGAACATTTGGAAAAAAGGTTATTCCAAGTTCATTTTTTGCCAAAATATTATATTTAAATTAATTTGTTTTGTCAAAATGTCCTCAAAACATTTGTATGCATGTATTCTAATCTGAGTGACACTAAATATCATGAAAATTATCCATTTATGCGCTTTTTTAAAATCACGGTTCCGAACGTAGTCGGATACCTTAATCTAAGTTGTACTATTTTTCCAGTATTAATGCTGCAGAAAATCAGGTGCGGCTTAGAATCGAAGGTAAAACATTTGTTGGATGGAGAAAATTGAGTTTCCCTCTTTTTTTAAAATGAAAAAACGTAACCGTCCATGCTGGCCCCTTGCAACAATGACTTATCCCATTCCTCTGTTTATCTCCAGTATTCAGTCTGTCCCAAACACTGTTGTCTGTACATGTTTAGGATTTTTTTTGTATACACTTTCTTTTAACCACTTAATTACCAAATATATTGGTAGCATCAGCAAAACGAGTTCACTATGATGCAAATATGAAAAGAGGGAGCTTTTTATAAACAGAAGAAAAACGGGAACGGAGCAGATGCCACTGAATAGTTGATGCATGAATATTTGATGACATATTCAAACATACGTCGATTCGTAATCAACATTATATAATTTTTGCTTATAAATTCACCAGTCTATAATAATTCTTTGATGTTCCTCCCCTTGGGAGAATATCTCTCGGCGTGTCAGCGTGAGATAAAGGTGTAGGATTAACGAAAGAACTAGATGGAATCATTATCTTAATATGACTTTATTAAGATATTCAACTTAAACATTTAACAAATTAAATTATAATAATTAATGTGAGAGAATCTACGATGGAAAAACACGCAACACACAATATATATATTTAGATAATAAGACTTAATCTAATTTGGCCCACTATCAATAACTGAACCGCCTAAACTCGATTCTAATTAGATCACTGATTCTAATATTAAATAGTTAATCCTACCTTGTTGCAGTCTGAAGAATCAATAAAGGCAGACTTGTATTTACTTGCTTGCTCTGGTATGTACCTTGGCTCTCTATATTTTTGTCACTCATAGCTTCTAATCAAAACCACGTATCTTTATCTAAACTTGAACCACGAACTATATTAACTTTTCTTTACTTGGCATCAACTGCCACAAACTACCATCAATTGTCATACATTGCCCTACATTGCCATACTGTTTACTCTATGTTACGATATTAAAAAGCTTGTTCATTTGCATCTTTCATTCACACTTCACTTCTTGGATTTGGTTGGAAAAGAGTTGCCCTGAATTCTGGCCCAAAAAACCCAAAGGACATGTTAAAGAAAAGACGCGTGAGCCCGTCACAATTCTTAAACATTCTTTTCAAAAAATTTTACACTACACATGCATTGGATAGCACGTAAGAGTACACCGTGTGGGAAAAAGACGACGCCACGCCGATGACAATTCCGAAGTCATCTGTGACAATTGGAGTGACGAATCATTTTCGGAACATGATACTATCGGTTAGAATAGTTATAGGTTCATGTATATTTTTGAAAGTTTTGAAAACTGGGGAAATTAGAATTAGAATTATTATCTTATTATTATATCTCATTAGTTTTTTTTTTTTAATTTTAAGTATCGGATAGCAATGAAGCTTTTACATGATATTTTATTTTTTTTCTCAAACACGTGTAGAGAATTGAGGGTGCGGCTTATAATAGATGCCAGCATTTTTCACAAAAACATTTTGAGAATTAGGGGTATGGCTTAGAATCGATGGTGGCTTAGATTCGAAAAAATGCGGTGTATATGTATGTACATGTGTGTGCGTGTATTTTGCATAGGCATAGATTATATCAGTGCTTCTCAAACTTTCAATGTTTGCGACCCAATATTTAATCATCTTTCATCGCGCCCCCCCCACCATACTATAATAATGTATTAAATTCAATAATATGATTTTTTGGCGCTTTACCTACAATAACTTTTAAGTTGCTCCGGCGTATATAAACGTCTCGCTCATCTAATGCGTTAAATGCTCCAGACGTATATATACGTCTTTCCGAAGTACGTTCTTTTCTGTGAACTGCTATCCATAAAATTATTTCATAGACTTTTTGGAATGCAATAAAATGATCTTGATAGTGTTTGCGAAGGATTTACTTATTTCAGTGGATTTGATTATTTATTCCTTTTCTATCCCTCCCCCTCAATAAAAGAATGTAGACTCATAAATACTAACCAGTGGTATTGGGGAACGAATCACGCAATTTCTAATCGGCATTTAAGGGATTAATTATAAACCGTACAAATTATGAAGAAAAGTGTTAATGTTGGCATATAATTTTATATATGACAAGTCCATGAGGTCACTGGTAATTATTAAACGTTTTCTTAGTTTACTATTGTTATATTAATTGTAAAGTACATTGATTCGTAGTACTGATATATTTATAAGTGTAACTTTTTTTTATTTTGTTAAAATGTATTTGTTTACTTTCTCAGTAAATAAATGTTTTTAAAATAATCTTTGTTTTAGACTTTTTCATTTGCTCGAGCCCCCCTCGTAGGGTTAACACGCCCCACAGTTTGAGAACCACTGGATTATATACATGTTTTATATTTGTATATGATATGTATATTTATAGGGAAAGTTTGGACCTTTGCTCACTTTTCTGCCGAAAGGGTATCATATATGGAAAATTCATTTTCGAAGTAAGGTAGAATACTCTTTTGGTATTTTGATAATGCTAAGGATCATAAATCTGTTCGCAAAATTTGGTGACAATAATAGAAATTTCAAGAAAAATGCAGAATAAACTTGGGTGAATTTTTCTGGAGAAAATATTTGAAGTTAGTAGAATATAACCTATATAAGCCTTTTTTGCCTGTATAATGACAATACAGAGAAGGAGCATATTTGCCAAGTTTTTACAGTGACTTTTTGCATTTCTGGTCACAGATTTGAATTGTTGCGTTCAATATTTGTGTGCATCATTTTTAACCCTCCAAGCGTTCAACACGGAAAATTCCGTCATTGTAAAGATGCTTCGAAAAAGCAACGCACGTATAAATTTGTCTTCGAGTAACATTCTCAAAAGCGGTTGAGCCGTACTTTTCTGAAATCCTTTCGCCCTTTTAAAGGTTTAACATCTTGAAAGATAATTAGAGACGGTGGAAGCAACACAGAAGGGCACTGATAGGAAGTTTTATGGATCGCAGGGAACCCTGTGTTTTGACCCTGGAGCAATCGTAAAAAATCGGGGAAGAATTTCTTTAGACCCCAGGAAGTGTTTGTTTGTTAGCTTGTATTTTAAAAGTTTTGAAAAGTCCCAACACATAAGTAAAATATGTTACACAATTCCTTTTTGGTTTCATATTAGTTTGAAACTGTAACAAACTGGGGCGTGTCAGGGCAATCTGCTATTTTATATAGTTAGACACAAATTATCTTTTTTAAAGTATTTTCTTTCGCTTCATTTTTCTTATCTTAATCAATGCTTTCAGTTTTGAAACATGATTATTTCATTATAAGATGCCAAAAAAATTAATAAAACACCAAACACTTTAAAATTGAAACCTTTTAAACTTTCCAACCACTAAAAATGAATAAATTTAACCCTCTAACTGGACAACTTCCTCCTGAAAAGTTATTCCGAAAGCGTTTAAGTCTTATTTTGCGATTCCCTTCAAAAAATACAACAGATTTTTCCTTTCCCCCTTTTAGAACTTGGGAGGTCGAACGGGGAAAATTTTACGACCCAGTTCGGCCCCTTTTGAAAAGTAAGAACCAAGAGATCAATCGTTTACAGCTAGCTGTTAAGTTGCCTTGGGCAATCTTCTTTGAAAGCGTAGATATCCTCTCTTAATCAATCCACTTTGAAAGATACGGTGTTTCTTTCTCCTATATGTTCAGTCACAGTAAAATTAAAAACGAAATGAAAGGTAAAAAAAAAAGAGGAAAAAATGAAATAAATAGTATGTTAGAAGTTGAAAAATAATTATATTTTCTTCAAAGAAAATTTATTTTTCTGTCATTTTAAAAATTATATATATATATATATATATATATATATATATATATATGATATTGCGATTTGAACCAGAAAAAAGCATCCTGTATTCATTTTTTGAATATGAGAGTAAGAAAACGCGCTCTTTCCTGTTTTTAAAAAGTAATGAGGTAAAAAGAGCAAAGGCCCTATCTCATTTTTAAACAATAACACAATAAATATTACATACAATGATTATATTTATGAAATAAAACCGATCTTTCTCTATTCAGTTATATTTTTAATTTAAAATAGCATAAAAGGATTTCAATACTTTTAATTTATTTTAATTAAAATCATATAAAAGATATTTTTATGTTAACTGAATATTTTTCGGAAAAAATTTAAATTTTCCTTCCTAGTTTTCTCTTTTTCGAACTCCTTGTATTAAATAAAAATTCCTTTTCTACATCGCATTTGTGATGGACATAACACACATTCAGTCAATAATTTTTAATTTTAATGGGGGATATACTTCTTCAAATGCGCATGACAGTACTTCTAACCATTTTCTACTCAAGTTAAATTTCATATCTTTCTGTTTCTTTTATTACAAGGAAAAATGTCACACATCGATAACTACATTTTCACACAATTCAGTCATTACAAATTCTATTGTGAGAAAAGTTCTCCTTAATTAATCTTGTCTTTCAAAACAGTACACTTAAAACAATTTTGTTCAGTGAAGTTAACCGACAGTTCCACAATGTATTCATACCAAATTTTAAAAAAACAAATTTAACACTTGGAAATGTATCCTGTATTAAATTTTTCAGTATACACAAATATTTCCTGCTGTAGGGAAGATATAGTATGAGATGTGGTGTGCGGTTGTGAAAGAATGTTTTCGTACGTGTAGACTATTTTTGAAAATTTAAATATCACTGAAGCTGATCATATAACTGCAAATGAGCCTTATTTTAATGTGTGCTGGTATCAAAGTAAAACACTTTACAATATTAAACAGCCTATGGGTTTATACTCAATATCAAACTATTCGCAAAATGGCTTACAACTTCTATTCAAATTGTAAATAAACTGAAATATAAATATATCTTACTGCAGTCAAAAATATTCATAATATGTAAGTATCCTGTTGCTCCACTTATTTCTGTACATTTTAAAAACTGTACCTGAATGCAATTTTTATATTTATAAACGAGGCTTAACAGCTCACACAGTCGTAAAAATGTCCTTATCATTTTTAAATATACTACTATAAAACGTTTATGGATTGTAAGATCAGTTGTAAAATCCTAAAAGCTTTTAGAGGAGCTAAAAACATGTAATTTTGGACTGATCAAATTTTTAATATAATACACAAATATACATGTTATTTAGCAAATACATTTGAAAAATCAAACTTCCTTCTGAAATAAACGTAATTGAAAGAAAAATATTTAATTGCAAATGAGTGGAAATACATGTTTATCTAAGGGGTATCCCCAAAGTGAGGTAATCCTCAAACTTAAAACTCAAACTCAGTGGCACAACAATCCATGAGGGCCAGGAACTACTGTTCCCATCATAATACTTGTGACCATTGGACGCTGAGGTGCATGAACAGATGTCCCGATTTGGTGGTCTGTCTGAAGAGAGACCTTCAGTGTTTAAGACCCGAAGCAAGCTTTGTACTCATTTATCAACCCAATGTAGCGGGGATGAAAGGCAGAGTAGACCTTGCGCAGCCCGTTAATAGAACCCAAGACCTGTGGTGTGGAAGCACTATACACTTCAACTCAATCCTATTCGGTGAAAAATAAACTTTAATGTTAGAATCTTATATAAATCCCTAATGAATGAGGGAGTCCAAACTTTTTTTCATGTAAACTGTTTAGACGGAAATGGTTAATTATGAACATTTCACAAGTTGCATAAATTAAAATTAACCGTTATAGTTAACATAAATTTTTAAGGGTACAAAAGGTGTATTTCGGCTGCACGAATTAATTTTAAAAGGAATACGGTTACGAAAAAGTAGTACAATTCTATCTAAAGTAGGGTTGGTTACCTTAGATATTGTCAAACACAACAATGTATTGGAAGCCAATTCTACAATTCGTTGTTATGAAAATGTATGGAAAATTACAAGATTTATTTTTGCATTTGTAATTTATATATATATATAATTTTTCCTGGGATCTTTAAAAGCTAGAGCGGCATCCATCAAAACCGTGGTTCTCTCTCTGTTTTTCCAGATCGCCCCTGACTAAGCCGGCTCTGCCATAGTAAGTGAAAATGCCGGATTTTGTTTGTCAAGATCATTTTATAGCAGACTACATTTTTTTCATGTATTTTTAGATGGTCGTTTTTATATTTTCTACGTCAATATCTTAATGTCTGAATTTAAAATTACATAAAATTCTTGACATTCGCATCAATGACCATGATAATTTTTATTAGTATATGAATGTGTCATCAAACGATTACATGACTAATATTAAGACACACACACATTATTTTAACCATTTAATTGATATCAAGTATAACATAACGCACACAAATTTTCTAAACTTTAAAATAAATATTTTGAAAACTACTTCAGATATACTCAAAATTGTTTATTCCTACGCTTTAGCTTCTCAGTTTTGCTTCTCTATGTAAGAATTTATTGTAATTGTATATTCATCAATTTTTTTTTAGTATATTTTTGCTCTTAGCATGCGGTTTTCAGCCGAATTGTATGAAATCTTCGAAATATATTAAATGAATGATTGGATATTAACGTCGCACTGTTCAGCTACACGAGGGTTTTTGGCGACAGACCACGTAATTTTGAACCATGGTCAAGTGACATGGACGACACCTGAGCTGGCACCCCCCCTCTCCTAACTTCCCTACCACACCAACGGGAGGACGTTTCAGCTCTCTACAGATTTAACGTGCATCGCTGCCCTACACGGCGGGTCTTTAGTGGTACTGGTTTCGAACTCGTGACAAAGCAAGCCACGTTCCGATACCTATACCACTCGGCTACCGCGGCCGAAATATATTAAAAGATACCAAAGAAGCTATATAATAAAATTTGAAATTTTTATTATACTCAAACAATTGCTAAAACTTATGGTAAATAATTTTTAACTGCGCGATGCATTTTTTTTCGAAATTTCAAATGGAATTTCTACATAAAATTTCTAGCTTTATAAAGGTCGAGATTTCAAAACATATCCAGATTTTAATTACTTATTCAGTTAGCCTTTAAAAAAGATAAATGTTGAGGTATATTTTGTATAAATAGATATTTTTTGAACAATATATAATTCGAATGTTTTTCAATAGCTCGAATTTAAAATTGATTTTTATGTTTATTTATATGCATAAATGTCTACTGTAAATGTTTCCGTATATTTTTGATTACCATTTATTCAAACATTCGTTATAAAAAAATGTGGGAAAATCTTCTTTCTTGTTGTCTTTGATGTAAACTGAAGTTCAAGCACTTAAAATTCAAATATAATACGGTGTATTTTAACAATATATAACCAGGCACTGTACTTAAACTTCCCTGAACACTTAGGCTTTGAAATCTAAAAAAAAAAAAAAAAAAAAAACTAATAAATCTTAATTAGTTTTTTTTCGTTATTATTTTTATCAAAGTGTAAGAAAATGTTTCAAATGATTTGATGAAGTTTAAATTTATTCATTTTTAGTGGTTGGAAAATTGAAAAGGTTCCAAATTTTAAAGAGTTTGATGTTTTATTAATTTTTCGGTATCTTATAATAAAATAATCATATTTCAAAACTGAAAGCTTTGAATAAGAAAAATGAAGCGAAAGAATATACTTAAAAAAACATAATTTGTCTAACTATATAAAATAGCAGATTGCCCTGACACGCCCCAACTTGTTACAGTTTGAAATTAATATGAAACCAAAAAGGGAATTGTAACATATTTTATTTATGCGTTGGGACTTTTTGAAACCTTTAAAATACAAGCTAGCAAAGGAACAAATCTTGGGTTGTAAAGAAATTTCTCCCCGATTTTTTACTATTGGGGGTGGGGGTGGGGGTTCAAAACACGGTGTTCCCTGCGAGCCATAAAACTCCTGCTGTGTTGCTTCCTCCGTCCCTCATTATCTTTCAAGATGTTAAACCTTAAAAGGGGGAGAGGATTTCAGAAAAGTGCGGCTAATCCGCTTTTGAAAAAGTTACTTGAAGGCAGAGAAATCCGTGCAGTCCATTTTCGAAGCCTCTCTAGTAGGGCGGAAAAATCCGTTCTGTCCAGTTGGAGGTTAAACTTCATCAAATAATTTGAAACATTTTCTTACACTTTGATAAAAATAATAAGAGAAAAAAAACTAATTAAGATCTAATAGGTTTTTTTAGATTTCAAAGCCCAAGTGTTCAGGGAAGTTTACGTACAGTGCCTAGTTATATATTCTTAAAATACACCGAATTATATTTGGATTTTAAGTGCTTGAACTTCAGTTTACATCAAAGACAACAAGAAAGAAGATTTTCCCACATTTTTTTATGACTTGAATGTTTGAATAAATGGTAATCAAAAATATACGGAAACATTTACAGTAGACATTTATGCATATAAATAAACATAAAAATCAAATTTAAATTCCAGCTATTCAAAAACATTCGAATTATTATTCAAAAATATCTATTTATGCAAAATACCTCAACTTTTATCTTTTTTTAAAGGCTAACTGAATAGGTAATTAAAATCTGGATATTTTTTGAAATATCGACCGTATAAAGCTAGAAATTTTATGTTAGAAATTCCATTTGAAATTTCGAAAAAAATGTATCGCGCAGTTAAAAATTATTTACCGTAAGTTCAAGCAATTCGTTAAGTATAATATAAATTTCAGATATTATTAGTATATAGTTTCTTTAGTATTTTTAAATATATTTTGAAAATTTCATACAATTTGGTGGAAAACTGCACGTTAAGAGCAAAAAATATACTAAAAAAATTGATGAATATACAATTACAATAAATAAATACATAGAAGCAAAACTGAGAAGCTAAACCGTAGGAATGAAAAATTATGAATATATCTGAAGTAATTTTCGAAATATTTATTTTAAAGTTCAGAAAATTTGTGTGCGCTATGTTATACTTAATATTAATTAAATGGTTAAAATAATATGTTAATAATAGTCATGTAATCGTTTGACGACGCTTTCATATACTAATAAAAAATATAATGGTCATAAATGCGAATGTCAGGAATTTTATGTAATTTTAAATTCAGACATTAAGATATTGATGTAGAAAGTAGAAAACGACCATCTAAATTACATGAAAATGCAGTCTGCTATAAAATGATCTTGACAAACAAAATACTGCATTTTCACTTACTATGGCAGAGCCGGCTTAGTCAGGGGCGATCTGGAAAAACAGAGAGAGAACCGCGGTTTTGATGGATGCCGCTCTAGCTTTTAAAGCTCACAGGAAAAATTATATATATATATATATATATAAATTACAAATGCAAAAACTAAGTCTTGTAATTTTCCATTCATTTTTATAACAACGAATTATGGAATTGGCTTCGAATACATTGTTGTGTTTGACGATATATATGTAAGGTAACCAACTATACTTTAGATAGATTTGCACTACTTTTTCGTAACCGTATTCCTTTTAAAATTAATTCGCGCAGCCAAAATACACTTTTTGCACTCTTAAAAATTTAGGTAAACTATAACAGTTAATTTTAATTTATGCAACTTGTGAAATGTTCATAATTAACCATTTCCGTCTAAACAGTTTACATGAAAAAAAAAGTTTGGACTCCCTCATTCATTAGGTAATTATATAAGATTCCAACATTAAGTTTTATTTTTCACCGAATAGGGTCGAGTGGTAGTGTATCGTGCTTCCACACCACAGGTCTTGGGGGTTCTATTAACGGGCTGGGCAAGGTCGACTCTGCCTTTCATCCCCGCTACATTGGGTCGATAAATGAGTACCAGGCTTGCTTGGGGTCTTAAACACTGAAGGTATCTCTTCAGACAGACCTCGAAATCGGGACATCTGTTCATGTACCTCAGCGCCCAATGGTCACGTATATTGGGATGGGCATAGTAGTTCCTGGCCCTCATGGATTGTTGAGCTACTGAGTTTGAGTTTTAAGTTTGAGGATTGCCTCACTTTGGGGATACCCCTTACATAAACATGTATTTCCTCTCATTTGTAATTAAACATTTTTCTTTCAATTACCTTTATTTCAGAAGGAACTTTGATTTTTGAAATGTATTTGTTTAATAACATGTATATTTGTGTATTATATTAAATTTTGATCCATCCAAAATTACATGTTTTTTGCTTCTCTAAAAGCGTTTAGGATTTTAGAACTTATCTTATAATCTATATACGTTTTATAGTAGTATATTTAAAAATGATAAAGACATTTTTATATATTTGTGAGCTTTTATGCCTCGTTTATAAATATAAAAAATTGCTTTCAGCTACAGTTTTTAAAATGTACTGAAATAAGTGGAAGAATAGGATATTTACATATTATGAATATTTTTGTCTGCAGTAAGATATATTTATATTTCCGTTTCTTTACAATTTGAATAGAAGTTGTAAACCATTTTGCGAATAGTTTGATATTGAATAGAAAAACCCATAGGCTGTTTAATATTGTAAAGTGTTTTATTTTGATACCAGCACACATTAAAATAAGGCTCATTTCAGTTATATGATTAGCTTCAGAGATATTTAAATTTTCAAAAGTAACCTACACGTACGAAAACATTCTTTCAAAACCACACACCACATCTCATACTATGTTTTCCCTACAGCAGGAAATATTTGTGTTTACTCAAAAAATTTAATACAGAATAAATAAATTTCCAAATGTTAAAATAGTTTTTAAAATTTGGTATTGTGGAACTTTCGGTTAACTTCACTGAACAAAATTGTTTTGAGTGTACTGTTTTTAAAGACAAAAGTAATTGGGGAGAACTTTTCTCACAGTAGAATTTGTAATGGCTGAATTGTGTGAAAATGTAGTTATCGATGTGTGACATTTTTCCTTGTAATAAAAGAAACAGAAAGATAAAAGATTAAACTTGAGTAGAAAATGGTTAGAAGTACTGTCACGAGCTTTTGAAGAAGTATACCCCCCATTAAAATTAAAAATTATTGGCTGAATGTGTGTTATGTCATCACAAATGCCAATGTCGAAAAGATATTTTTATTTAATACAAGAAGTTCAAAAAGGAGAACACTAGGAATGAAAATTTAGATTTTTTTCCGAAAAATATTCAGTTAACATAAAATTAACATTTATATGATTTTAATTAAAATAAATTAAAAGTATTGAAATCCTTTTTAATATAATTTTAAATTAAAAATATAATTGAATAGAGAAAGATTGGTTTTATTTCATAAATATAATCATCGTATGTGTATCACCATATGCACTATTTATTGTCGGATTGTTTAAAAAAAGATATAGAGCCTTTACTATTTTTACCTCATTACTTTTTATAAAAACAGGAAAGTGAGCACGTTTTCTTACTCTCATATTCAAAATTGAATACAGTATGCTTTTTTCTGGTTCAAATTGCAATACCAAATTATTTTTTTCTAATTTTTAAAAAATGACCGAAAAATAAATTTTGTTTGAAGAAAATATAACTATTTTTCAATTTCTAACGCGTCATTTATTTTATGTTTTTTTTACCCTTCATTTTGTTTTAATTTTACTGGGACTGAACCTATCGGGAAAACGACAGAGTAGAACTGCAGCTTTCATACCAGATTGCCCAAGGCAACTTAACAGCTAGCTGTAAGGGATTGATCTCTTGATTCTCACTTGACAAAGAGACAGAACTAAGTCATAAAATTGTCCCCGTTCGACCTCCCAAGTTTTAAAAGGGGAAGTGAACCACCCGGATGGTTAAATCTTTGATGCTGTTGATCTATACAAGTGTGATAATTTTTTCTTAAAAAATCTATTTTAATTAATGTAGAATTCCAGAATGACTTATCTCAAAGGAGTCCACATGTTAATGGAGTGGACATTTCTCGAATTTGATAAGCATTCAAACCACATAACAATATGAACCCTACAACCTTACATCCAAATCAAGAAATTGTTATTGTATTTTTGCAACTTTTCTTGAAACAAATAGCACTACGTAAAATAAGTTATATATATATAATAAATTTTATATAATTCTACAATGCCATAAAAAATCCTATTTAATTTTATTGCGTAGTTAATCCCGTTCTAACTGCCTTATAAAATAAAGAATACTTCATCATTTCTAAGGCCAGCGCGTGCGTGATTATTAATATCTATAGTACATTTTTTCTGTATCTTAAGCAAACTCATTAATTTTAAAATTTATTGATCAAAAAGCAGTATGAAGTTAAAGCAAAACATTAGCCGCTGGAAAAGAATTTTTATTTTAAAACATTAGAGGAAAAGATAAGAAGTACTTTATTTCAAATTGGAAATGGTATATGCTAAACATTAAGAAGTTTAAATTGCTTAAGTACACTTAGAAAACATTTTAAAAGTGTACATGTTAAAAGTCATTACAAAAGTTTCTTGTGTGTGTGTGTAAATTTTAATTTAATTACTTAGATATCCTCGTCTTTTCAAAGCAACAACTTATATTTCTCTCTTTGTACAAATCCTTTAATTGAATCTAACATTTATGTGAGCTGCATAATTTAAATGTTCTACGCTTCCAATTAGCATTTAAAATGGAGTTAAGGAATTAAATGCGATAACAATGAGCTTCATTTATTATTTATGTTTAAAAATTAAAGAATTTTTTCAGTAATTAATTGAGGCAGACTTAAATATATTCAGTAATTAATTGAGAATAGTTTGAATGTGTTAAAATAGAATCAAATGGACTTAAAAAGAATGACTTTTAGGATAGGTTTTGAAAAAGCAATTAACTCTACCGTTAAGAAATTTGTTTGTAAAGGTTCTTTTAAATTAATAAGAAAGGCAAAGTAGTTTTTAAGATTAAATCTAGTTTTTAATTGTGTTTTTCTAATAATAATAGAATAATTTAAATAAAAATAAAATTAACTATGCGCAAAACATATTGTAATAAAGGACGAATGGTATTAATAAGTTATGCAGAATATTTTAGTTTTTAGTATATTATCCATGTATTAAAGCATTTTGTATTAAAGCAAAAAAAAAAAGTCTTCTCAACTTTCATGATTATTTCCTTATTAACATTAGATTAAACATAGTTATATGGAACAATAAAAAATACTTTTAAGAAAAAGGGAATTTACATGAAGTTTTTTCAATTCCTACTATTAGCTCACAATCTCTATTTATTTATTTATCTTGGTGGAATTTTCAATCGTTAATAAATTACATTTTAAAGTGCTGAATTGAGATGAAACTTTTTGTACATGATTATTTTGGATGACAATACAATAATTTAATTATAATTAATAAAAATTAATTGATTAAAACTAATTATTGAAAGAATTACAAATACAGCCACGTTGGCATAATTTTTGGCGACTTGTGTCAAACTTGAAAAGGTTTTTTTCTCACGTTTTAAAGCATTCAGTTGAACTGAAATTTTATACACACAATTGTTTTGGATGACATGCCATACTTTAATGGTAATTAATAAAAATTATTTACCACTTAATGTTGTGCTTCTGCCATATGTATATACATATTTATATTAATTGTAACTATTTAATAAAAAGTAGCTAAAATAAAATTTTTCTTTGTTGATCTAAGTAGGAACTGTCTGAATTTTTTTTATATTACTTGTTGATTTTCCTTTCTTTAGATAAAGTTTTGGACCATGGGAAATTAAAAGGAGCTGCATATTTTTACATAAAGTGTACAAGAGTTCAAGTGTAAAGTGCTCTAGCAGAAGCTTAAAAATTAGAAAAACAATTATTAGAAGTGTACATATAAGTTCATACGCAAGCACAGGACATATAAAGAAATCTAAAGAATGTGTAACGCATGCGCAATGAATAGCAAACTGTGCAGGTGGCCAAAACAACATCAATAGAGGTTAACTCGCGTACATAGATGTGTCCATGGTAGCCGAGTGGTTATGGTCACTAGCTCACAGCTGTTTTTGTGGAGACACGGGTTCAAATTCTAATGCCACTAAGAATCGCCACATAGAGAGTCTGATGCACGTTCAATCTCCCGTGGCTTAATGTCTTTCTATCGGCATGCTGTGGAAGTTACAAGAAAGGGGTCATACCTCAGGAGTTGTCTTTGTCACTTAAAATTAAGAGGCCAGTCTCCAATATCCCACTTGTTGATTCATAGTGCGAGGTAAATTAAAAATCAAGCAATGTAAATTATATAAAGTCTTTTTCCTTAAGCCTTTCTAACATCTAATATAGTTAAATTATGTTCCGGTACATATCTGTCTGGTGAGTTACGAATACTCGTATTGGCGAACGCTAATTTAGTTCTATTGAAGGCATAAAATGTACTTGGTGGAGGGAGGTCTGGGTAAAGTAATTAAATAAGAACTCTGAACAAAAGTGTTTTCTTTGCTAAACACACTGGCACAAGTGTCCTTCTCTTCAATGGGAGGTAACTAAATTCATACCTCGGAATTTTGTATATATATATATATATATATAAGGTATATGATCCAATACATCATTAACTGTTTTGGGGAGGAAAGGTGGCATTGATATCTCGCTCGAAAAATCATTTGAAACACTGAAATCTGGGCTTCAGCTCTGTTTTCAGAAGTGAATTAATAGTCTGTGATACAATTCTAACCAAGGAATATGGTTATCTTTTGATTTTTTGTCCGATAGCCATAGCTTTCTCTAACCTCTTGACTAGTTCTTGTTGACAACTAAACCGGTTTCTCAATCCTACACAAGTAGAAACTTATATTGCTAAAACAGACAAACATCTATTTTCATTGGATCCCATCTCATGTCGGCCTTTACGGTAGTGAAATGGTCTACAAACTAGCAAAGGCTGACTGTAATCTTGAAGTTCCCTATTTTTTCGTACTTTCCTTTCTGGAAATTTACACAATGAAAAATCCTTTAATTTAGTGTTGAGGATGATTCCCACTCACATCATTCGCATGTAGGTAATAGACTCAGTCTTAATTTAATACCTCAAGTGTGATAGATTCCCTCAGACTACACTCTTACGTTTTGTTGATGGTTACAGGAAATGCTTCTCGTTCACAGAGAAAAAATTGCTATCTAATGTCAGAACCCTTAGTCTTTTCCCAAGCACATTTTGAGCTCTATGGATTTCTCTAAAAAGTTATTTATACAGAGTCCTTTTTGTGTTCGACTTTTTAAAGGTCTGTGGGAACCCCTCTGGGTTCCACCCTGAACACAAAGATTGAATTGAGGCAAAGAATTACCAGACGACATTTTTACAATAACAAATAATATTTATTCACTTGAATCAATTATCAACCTTCTAAATACAAAGATTTATCATTATGTCTACGTCAATGTAATTGAACTTTACTATTAAATTAAATAACGAAATCTGATTCTAATCAACTATTAAACTCAATATCGAACGGGTTTACCGGAATAAGAGGACCGAGAGATATACGCAATTTGAATTACTAGCAATCATTAACTTTCCACAAACGCTATTATTTATTTACTTTTACTATCCGATAAATGAAGTTTAAAGATCACCTGATTTTTACTACTTCACTCCTTTCCAGTCGGCTCAAACTTTCCGAATGTAGATCGCTGCCTGATAATCAGCCAGAAACTAATCACACAATCAACTTGAATCTTCTTAGCGCTCCGTCTATGTATATCTTGGCTCAATAGCCTACTTCGCTAACATACAACACTCTCCTTATATACTTTGATTCATTTGCATATCCCGTTTCCTCCTTTTAGAGCTGGATGGAAATATTTGCGAATTTACAATCCCCAAAGACGCCCAAGAGTATTAGTGATAAAGTGCCGTATAGATTCGTCACAGGTCAATGGTCTAAAACAGGGGTACTCAACCTTTTTTTCCCACCGAGCTACATATGTATGGCAATTATTTCACTAGAATAAATGGTGGGGGCAATAAAATTGAGGGCAACATTGAAAATTTAAAATATGGAAAATTGATCAAACTATTCAAACTATTTTTGGTTTATATTTTAAAGTTATGTTAACCTCTCTATCAAATGTACACAAAAGTATATTTGGTTTTGTGTACTTTTAATAAGCTATGGGGTAATCAGTAGTTACTACTCTAATTACTGATTTTGTCGACATCCACACATCACAAGAGGCTGTAATTTTATTATTTTTTCAAGTCTTGGTACAACATAATATATGTCAAATATATTTCGTTGTGCTATATCTGATCCTTCTTGTTGTTGCATTTTGCGTGGCCGGCAGTGTAGTATTAACATTATAAGCTAAAAATCTATTGTTGCAATATGTTTTTAAAACATTTTTAACGGTTATTTGAAGCCATAATATGGAAGGGGAGCGGTGAATGAAATTGAATATATATAATGAGAAAAAATAATCATTTGTTTGAATTGGGATTTCTATAATTGCTTTACTACAAATGCATAGTGTGTACTATATTTAATTCAGCCTTATAACTTTTATGCTAGTTTTCTATATTTTAGGACGAATAATCTGCTTCATTTCCTTATAAGTGTTTACATGCTAATTCTTTTTGCTGTTTTAAGAGTGCACAATCTGTTTCATTTAAAAATTTCTTTTCTTATATTTTAAAATTAATTTAGACTACAGAAAAAATTTGATGTTTAATTTATCGATTTAATTTCCCGATTAATTTACTTTTTTATTGAGAAGATCCTATACGAGACGTTTTTTTATTCGTTTCTTGATAATTTGTTTCAGGAACCTAATTTGAGCAAGCCATTTAATCTCTCCAGCAACATCGGATCGAATCATCTTCCCAGCCGGTTATCTGATTTGAAGCAGAATACGTGTTTGGAATCTTCCCGCTGATTGGCCAATAATAAGGAAGTGATTGTTTGTCGAGTTTCCAAGTGGAAATGGACCCTTCGAGCGAATGGGATGTAAGAAGGGCTTTCAAGATTCAATTACGTCTCATCAGGAGGTTTGGATCCGTGGACTGAATGCCAAGAAAGCCTTTTGTTACATGGAACAAGACACTAGAGTGTTCCCGAGAGAATGATATGTTAATTATATGTCACTCAGAGTAGAATTTTGTCAAATTTTTTAGTAATTATATTTACAATCAAATATTAAAGCCTAATCAAAAATCTTACAACCGGAATACAAAAAGAAATTTCTTACTTTTTCGAAATAATTCTTTTATTATGAAATATATCGAAATATTCATTCTCCTTGTTAAATATCGTTTTTGTCGAGAGTTCTTCAATTCAAAACTACCCAGAATTAATACTCAATACAGCTAACGATATACACTTAAACATGTTTTTAAAACGTCTTAAAATGTATTTTCTACAAAATTCATACATTTGAAATATTAAATGCTTAAAAAGGATTAAAATTTAACTGTTTGAAGTATTACTTGAAAACGATTTTTTTTCTGTTATTTAAATTCCTATTTTTTGTTTACACACACACACACCAATGGATCCAAAAGTCAGGACGGATTTTAAAAATGAATTGTTCGAAAAGGAATCGAGATACAAAGGTATGGTTTGCATCAAAGGGATGGAAAAGAAACCGGGTTTTGTGTGGAAACGAAAAAAAAAACAGTTCTGTTGGCGATCAACAGATGAGGCTGTCGGATTTCTGATTATGCAAAGCAACAAACGATATAAAATGGAGCAACGGCATCAGGTAATGGTAGTCGAAGCTTGTATCCATTGAAATACTATCCGTAGTTGAGAAAGCCCTCTTAGTTAAACTGTATTATAAGAATTCGGATAGTGCCATTGCGGCATTGCGAGCATTGCTGTACATGAAGGGTATGCGAGATAATCAAGGACCAGTAACGTCTTCTGCATTGGACAAAATGATGAAGAAAATGGAAGCTACATGTTCTTTTGCATCACGTCAAAGAAATGAACGATCCTTATAAGCCGTAACGACAGTAGAGCATATGGTTCAATCCATGTCAGCGGTTGTTGCACATGGGGAGTGCAGTGCTCGAGAAGTTTCGAGGTAGACAGGAGTGCCGTACGGAATTGTCTGGAGAGCACTGCGAATAACTTTGCGACGGTATTCCTTCAAGTTGCATCATAACCAAGAACTGAAACCTCCTGTCTTTGACTCTAGCCCAGATTTTGTTAATTTGGTATTCAATAAGATGGAAAAGCAGCAAGATTGGTTTCACACTGTGATTTGGACAGATGAAGCGCATTTCACACTTTTTGGCATTATTAATACCCACAATTGTCGAGTGTGGTCCGTACAAAGTCACATGCATTTGTGAGGTACCCTAGGAACATCCTTAAGTGACAGTCTGGTGTGGCTTCATTGCTGATTTCATAATTGTTCCATTTTTTTTCGAGAAAGTCTCACGACCGGTGTCAAAACAGTTTCTGTCACTGGACAGCGATAAGTAGCACTGTTACAGAACAACATTATTCCTGAATTGAGAACAAGGCAAGCACACCAAACAGTTATCCTTATACAAGATGGAGCACATCTCATATTTCTCGGCCTTTGAAACGCCTGCTACGCTCAACATTTGGGGATGATCGCATTATCAGTCACTACTTAAATGAAGCATGACCTCCAAGATTGTCCAATGTACACCCTGTGACTTTTAGCAGTGGAAACTCTTGAAGTTAAAGGTGTAACACTACCAACCGGCTTCACTTACAGCACTGACAGATGCCATCCACCAGGAATTCTACTAAATGCTGTGAACGGTGGGTGACTCGTCTCAAAGCTGTATTTCTGAATGATGGACAGCACATCGAACTAATTACTTCAGTACTAATTAACTGTAATTGAGCTGACTTCAAAGTTGTCAACATGTTTTCATTTGTAAATCATCTTTTGATCAATAAAATACTATAGCGCGATCTGTTGGTCACCCACAGAACTATATTTTTTTTCATCACCACACAAAATCCGGTTTCTTTTCCATATGTTTGGTGTAAACCGTATCTTTGTATCATGATTCATTTTCGAATTATTCATTTTTAATGTTCATCCTGACTTTTGGATCACCCAGTATATATATATATATATCTTGTTAAAATTTTCAATCGTTAATAAAATACTTTCTTTTCATCCATTCAAGTTTAAATAAATTTTTTAAAACACTTGTAGTGGACGACACTTAATGTTAATACAGTTTTTCAAATATTATTTCATTAATTTAATTAAAAAATGAATGAATAGTAACAAAAAATATAATAGTCCAATAGCATATAAAGAAATGAAATTTACTACACCATGTGTAGAATGAAAATGGAAAGTTGCAAGAAAAATCACTTTATCACTTTCTATTTTGCTACTTAATACTGTGATTCTGTCATACTTATATACATGTTTACATTAATTACAACTATTCAACAAAAAGTATCTAAAATGCCTTGCATCGGAGTTTCCTGTGTATATGCTCTGCACCTAATACTACGTTCTCATGAGACAAATCAAGACAATCGTGTGAGGCGTCAGAAGGTCCTGTGTGAAACGGCGGGAATATTCCGAACTTCGTTGAAGATGGACTTTTGAACAATATACATAAGGATTGTACTTTCACATCATTCTGGTAACAAATCCAACATGTGTATCTGTGTTTAACAGAAAAAGATCTAAAATATATCTTGCCTTTTCCAGCTTCATATTTATGTGAAGTTACTTTTTCTGCATCGGTAGACTTTAAGATGAAATAGAAAAACAGACTATTGGACTTGGAACTGCCACTCAGATTAAAATTAATAGCCAGGGGACCAAAGTATAACGGTTTGTCATCTCAGCACAAACAAGTTCCTACTTCTCATTAATCCAAGTAAATCTTATTTATTATATAACTTATATTTGTATTTTATTCTGAATTATTTTATTTTTCTTTTCTTATTATTTTGTGTATATCACAAAAAAAAAAAAAAAAATAAATAGATTTTGAATCTTATTAAAATACATCAATTTTTCTGACGAGTGTATTCAGGGTTGCTAAAATCATGCAAGGGGTACACATGTGTCAAATTTTGAAAACATTGGTATAGAAAACAGAACCAGTCAAGGTTACGAGTCAAAATTAGAATTTTTTCTCAATGAACAATCTCTTAAATAATGATTATAAATAACGAATTCACATTATAAACTAAGGGAAAAAATATTAGAAATACTTGACAAAAAATGAAGAAAACAGCTCCAGTACCACCATATACTTTATAAAGGGGGATCAATTTCTTTTTCAGAATTTCAAAACCTAACTATTTGGTACATAAATGAAGAGAAAATTAAATAAAATGAAAAATTCCTTTTTGTGCTAAGCACTGCGAAAAAGAGAAGGAAATTCGATTATTTCCCATTTTTTCAATTTCTACTACTAATTTACTCTCTCCCTATATATGTATTTATATATATATATATCAGGTTTGAAAAATTTAGCTTCAAAATTAAGTAAGTAATAAGTGAAAATAGTGTGAACTCTTTACCATCGTGCAAGGAATTGTGGATAAGTAAGCCTATTTAAAGATGGAGCGAGCGCTGACGAAGGAGAACGCATACTCGAAAAGGCTTAGCTGGTGACTCCTCGCCAAATTGTTGTCTATTGTTCTACTCGGTTGCGTGTCAAAGCACCGCCATGTTGGATTTTATGTGATTGAAGCAAAATAAAGACGTTATTAGAGATGATGCCCTCCTCATTTTACCAGCACGCCTGCGGCCTGACACACACACACACACACACATATATATATAAAGTCAAATTTTCAAACGTTAATAATACACTTTTTACTCATGCACTCAAGTTTAAAAATATTTTTTAAACTTGTTGTGTGAATGACACTTGATGTTAATACAGTTTGTTCAAATATTAATTCATGAATTAAATTTAATTAATAAGATCATTTTTATATGAGAAAATACTTAATTGTTTCCGAATAAAGGCAATAGATGGTGACATGCATAGATTATCCCACTACCAGGTATGAAAAGCTCAATTTCTTTTCAATTAGAGACAGAGAGAAACTGACTTATAATTTTTTTATATTATTTTGTATAAAAGTCAAATTATTTTTTATCAAAATGAAAAAAGCAATTTAAGATTTTGTTTTATCATATATTGAAATAAGAGGACAGATACTAAATATTTACATGAAAAAAAAACTTTAGGCATATTTAAGAGCTTTTTTAGTGTTAACATTCTAAAAAATACCAAGTCTGTCGAAACTACATTGGACGATAAAGCGGATGACTTAAAACAGCTCGAATCGGACTGCAGGTATCGACGGTGCATTGAAAGAGAGCTTGATTTTGAAATTATGCCATGTTATACTGTGCTGCAGCGTTTCTTAAACTGTGGAGCACTCCCCCTGAGGGGGCATTATGTCCCTACATTGAGAGTTCGAGCATATTGAAAAGTCGAAAACAAAATATTTAAAATAAGTATTAATTTACTGAAAGGAAGCGAAACAAAAATACATTCGGACATAATAAAAATTGAATTCACATTTGAACTGACATAATATACTTGTAAATGTGTCCTCACAGCAGGGGTGGGCAGCAGGGCATGGTCTACTTCTAATTTTTTCATGAGGTTGCGGTCCACCCTGTGCGTAGGTGCAGTGTGAGCTACACTTAAATATATATAACTTAATAAAACTTAACTTAAAAATATAACTTAATAAAAAATACGGAATATGTACATAACTACAATAAAATACACTGTTAAGAGAGCGTTTAAAGCAAAACGCAAGTTACAAACATAATAATAATAGCCACAAATATAATATCAAATGATGCATTTGTTACGAAACAGTTCAAAATACATTAAAAAATAAAACATGTTCATCTAAAGTTAGTGCTCTTAGTCAGTGGCGTTACAAAGAATATTAGGGCCCCTACAAAGTCGGGTTTCGGGCCCCACCGGATCTTACAAAGGATTGTAAAACCCTTGCATAACATAGGCTTTGGGCTCCCCCACGATGTGGCAGTAGCGGGGGTGTACGTTACGCCAATGTTCCTAGTTATAATCAGGAGAACACTTAGATACTGTCAGCAAATCTTGAATATTTCGGTATACATTTACAAACTGCTAATTCTCTGGCGGTCACTCCAACGTGTCTTGGCGGTACACCGGTCGACCGCGTTAGGCTTAATGGCCACCCCGGCCTTACAGCATAATGTTTTTCATAATTAATTGATCAAAACTAAATTAAATACAAGTTTAATAATTGCAAGCGCCTCCCATAGGTTTGTCACATACAAAATTTTAAACTTATTCTGCAAATGCGCATGGTTTATAATCAAAGTCGTATTGTAACTTTAGCGTCAAAGTGTATTTTTGTTGCATTCAATACATTGTTATTGCATAGGCGCGATGAAGATTATGGTTGAAAATTAGGTCGAAATATAGAAAGTTTGAGAAGCACTACTCAGTACTCACCAATCAGGAATCATAATTTCTAATTATTTGTAGAAAAATGATTATTTTGGATTTAAAATAATCTTTCCCCCAAATTAAGTATTTTTCTGTTTTTTTATAAATTCAACCTCTTTTGGGCATTATTAAAGAGAAAGTTTTAAATTTATTATTTTTAATTTTTTTTCTATTCTCTGTAACATAGAACATCTTTTTCGCATTGTTAGGTTCCAATTGATAATAATTTTTTTTCTCCATATTACCACAATCCATCCTAATGTACATCTATGCTAGGGAGATATTGTATGTATACAAGAGAAGATAGAAAACATACTGTGAGATGCACAAAATATACCATTTTTATTTGCAAAAGACATCTGAATTATATTTGTAGTAACTGTAAAAAAATATTTTTTTTTTTTTATGAAATATGTAATTTTTATAGTGAATCTGTTACCTCTCATTTACATGTCTTTGTTAAATTTACAAATTAAATTCATTTAGTGGGTAAAAATTACATCTGTTTTAGTGTTAGAGTGAATTTTTCAGACGATACCTTATAAGAATAAAGGAAGTTTGGTGGTACCTGACATGCAATTGAAAAAAAATTGTGAGAATATTTCAGTATCAATTCTAAATAATTCTATACGCATATCAGAAAAGAAAAAGGCATTTTAAATGATCAACCTATAAATCACTTATATCGATGGAATTGTATTCTTCTGCAATGTATAACGCTTTTCGCTAATGAGGGCCTCTATCATTCCATCAAACACCTCGTAAACCTGTCCTATAAAATTTAACTTTGGCCATAAATCCATGCTATTGCTCTTAGACTTCCTAAACGAGTCATTCGTCAAAAATGACAACTAGAATTTAAAGAGAAAGAACCAGTTTTAAATTTTGTTGAAGTAGAGCATTATATGAAACGAAAGAAGAATTTTAAATTCTTAATTATTTTTATTCAGAAATAAAGTTACAATTTGTTTTCAGAAAATTCTACAACTACGATTAAACTCTTGAATGAGAGTTTGAACATTAGTTTTATCATAGTTACTTTTGTAAATGTAAATAAGTTGCTTAGGAAGTTTTTATGCACAACTCTTCAATAAATATCATGCTGTAAAATTTCTTTCCGCAGTTCTTGTGTTCAAGTTCTAGTACCAACAGTGACGGATTTAGGCTGAAGATCACGAAGCCCGGTACTACAGCTGACCATTTTTTGTGGCGCTAAAATTTTCGAAGGGGGCAAAAATTTGAAATCGATTTTGCATTTTATCAACTGCAAAAACCGAATTTTAATTTTCATGCTTTGACAATCTCAAGATCTCAATATTAAAAGGGTAGACTTATTTTTTAAAATAACTGTTATAAAATTTAAAATAACTAATCGTTTAAGTTATAAAATTTAAAATAACTAATCGTTTAAGTTATAAAATTTAAAATAACTAATCGTTTAAGTTATAAAATTTCAAATAACTAATCTTTTAAGTTATAAAATTTAAAATAACTAATCGTTTAAGTTATAAAATTTAAAATAACTAATCGTTTAAGTTATAAAATTTAAAATAACTAATCGTTTAAGTCATAAAATTTAAAATAACTAACAAATGGGTGCTACAGAAATTTTTCGTTACACAATTACAAGAAAACAATATAGATATGACTTCTGCATAAAAAATAAATGAATTCTTACATTCAGGCAAACTCTGCGATATACACTGGTGTGCAAAAATTAAGGACGAAGTCGAAAAAATAGCATATCAGCTGAACGAAGAGGCAGAGCCGACAGAAAGACCAATCAGGAGATTAAGTAAGGTGATGTACGGTAGCACATGCGCAGATATGCAGGTAGACGTAATGGGGGATTGTCTGAGTAGTATAAAGAGTGGTGTTGGTGTAAGATCAGTATTTCTGGCAAAGAGATTGCACGTCGTATAGCAGTTAAAATCACACCGAGTTGCTGCCTCAGCAAGAAATGGCAAATAATCAATCTGTTAGACGACATCTGGATGCTTTTACCCAAGGTCGAATCATTGGGAAGTTGGAGGAAGGCCACAGTATGACAAGTGTGGCTGCAGAGTTCGAATTGCTCACAGCATCGTTTCACGACTTTGGAGACAATTTCAAACTACAGGAATCCGGGGTTCAGTAGTGGTCGTCCACGAGGAACCACATCCGCAGATGACCGGTACATTGTCTTACAGGCCAGAAGAAACAGGCGGCAGACAGCGGGAGAAATCGCTAGACACACGACACAGGCAACAGAACGACCGATATCGCGTTTTACCGTGGCCAGAAGACTGCACGGTGGTGGTCTGTTTGCACGACGCTCTGTACCCTGTGTACCTTTAACGCCTGCCCATCGGAGAAGGCGTTCTCTGTGAGGCCGGGAACACTGGAATTGGAGAGACAATGAATGGGGACGAGTACTCTTTACAGATGAAAGCAGATTCAGTTTGAGTAGCGATTCTCATCGCATACTCATGTGGAGAGAGCGGGGAAGCCGCAATCATCCCTCGAACATCATTGAAAGGGACAGGTTGGAGGTCGCGGTGTTCTCGTTTGGGGAGGCATCATGCTTGGTAGTGGTACAGACTTCACATCTTCGACGCAGGTTCAGTCAACGGGACCCGTTATTGTAACGAGAATCTTCTTCCATATGTGCGTCTTTTTAGAGGCGCTATGAAACTGCAGTTCCTTTTCATGGACGACAATGATCCATGTCATAGCACAGTAGCTGCCGAACAGCTCTTAGAGAGTGAGGATATTGAACGTATGGATTGGCCGGCACGCTCTCTGGATCTCAATCTCATCGAGCATGTATGGGATTTTCTAGGCAGACGCTTGGCAGCTCGTACCTTACCACTAGTAACGATTCGGGAGCTTCGATTGGCACTGCAAGACGAATGGGCAGCAATGCCTCAACAACTCATTGACACCCTCATTCTCAGCATGGGCAGACGCTGTGAAACCTGCCTAGCAGTCAGAGGAGATCATATCCCCTACTAAAGACCGGATGTTTCTTGCTGGACACCCATCACAGGGATGTTTCGGCCTTCAGTCGCATTGCTCTCAACGCTACTTTTTCAACCAAGTTTCTTTTTATCCCTCTGATTTCTCTTTTAGTAAGTGTTGCTTACGTTACACATGTCCTTACGTATTGGGGATCTTACGGTATTAAATGTGTTGATTTGGAAAGCTTTTGTACAAAGTTATATTGAAAAAACCGTCTCGTCCTTAATTTTTGCACACCAGTGTATATCCAAATATAGATATCTGAACTGTACTCTGAACTGTACTCAGCCCATGAGGTCTAAGGCCTCTGTGCCTATCTTAGTTTACGTGACCCTAGGCGCTGGGGTGCATGTGCAGATGTTTCGGTCAAGTGTTCTATATGACGCGAAATCCCCAGTGTATGGTTCCCAATCAAGCTTAGTACTCATTCATAGATTCATTGAAGGGATGAAAGACTGAATTGACCTTGCCCAGGTGGGATTTGAACCCCGGTGAGTTCAAAAACCGGGATGGGCAAGGCGTGACGTAGAAAAATATAGATATCATTTATGTATTTATCTAAGTATTCCTACAACAAATTGTTTTGGAGAAAGATCATTTCTCTTCCTGAAAAGAGTGAAAAACTATTTACGTGCAGGTTTGAAGCAAAATAGGCTGAATGCACTTGGTTTATTAAGAATTGAAGCACAATTAGTTCAGAAAGTTAAGTATGATGCCATTAATACTTTCGCATGGATGAAAACAAGAAACAAATGTATTATATGAATAATTAGATATAGATACGATTTACTTTTTAATTAAAAGTAATTTATTCTGAATTTTAGGTTTAGTTGCTACACCAATATATATATATATATATATAATTCATGACAAAATTCAATATTTAAGTTTGATTCGAATTCATTATTAATATTCGTATTATTATTATTATTAATATATATAAGGGCGCCAAATTAATTTGGGTCTTGGGCATCATCGAACCTAAATTCGTTCACTGAGTACCAAAAAATATCCACCATATAAAGCGTGCTGACGTGGGATGGATGTTAGAGCTTAGTGTGTCATCCTCGCCTCCTGAACTTCGATGAAAAAGGAGGTGAATCGTCAATAAACCCTCACGTTGCTTCAAAATACGGTGGCAGTAAACAATAAATCAAACAAGACTATAAATCGTTTGCATGCACTACAATAATTTGAAAGACAGCATTTCACATTTCTCCCATCAGTAATTTTTAAAAACCCCACTTCCTGTATAAATTAGTAAAACTATAACAAAAATCATTTAACATGAAACTGAGTGTACTGAAATATTTATATATACATTCATGGACAAAAAAAATTATCGCCCCAAGAAAGAGTCGTGAAAACGAAACGAAATTTTATATACTTAATGACTACTTTGATAGTATAAGTAAATAAAACGGAAATCAAAGAAAAAAAGGGTCATTTATTTCAAAGAAAAAGGCAAAAGAATGGAGGTTTTAATACCCTGTTGAACTCCCTCTAGCGCCAATGCACGATGCGATATGATCGGGCATTGAGGCCTACAAGTTCTGCATGATGTCTTGAGACATTTCGTTTCATATATACTGTAACCTTGCCTCTAGTTCGTTCAAACTCCTGGGATGCCGAACTCGCCGTCCCAATGGTCCAGATATACTCGATTGGAGACAAATCTGGAAGGGTAGTAACAGTACGGAGGCAGTCTTTTGTCACCCTTCTCGTGTAAGTCCGAGCATTGCCTTGTTGAAAAATGGATCCTGGAAGCCGTTGCATGAGTTACAACGCATATGGTTGCAGGATGTCTTGGACATACCGCTGGACTGTCATGGGGCCACGGATCAATACCAGGGTGACCGTGTATTGTTAGAAATGGCACCCCATACCATCACACCGGTTGTGGGAGCGGTGTTTCGCTGTAAAGCAAAGGCAGGATTGCGGCGTTCACCACGGGGTCTCCGCACACGAACACGATTGTAACCCGTGCTGAGATTGAATCTGTATTCGTCGCTAAAGACGACATAGTTCTTGTCCACTGTAGTCCAGTTTCCTTGTGCGTGGCACCACTCCAAACGGAGATGTCGATGGGTGTTGTCAAGGGCAGCACACGTAATGGGCGCGGCGATCCCAAATGTCCTTCAGCCACGCTCCTTCTTATGGTTCGAGAAGACACATAAGCCCCTAGTGAAGGTGGTGTTACTTGTGCCTGGATGGCGACCGATAAAGCAATACGCGTACATTTCTTACGATGTGGCGGTCTTCTCGATGGCTGGTCTGTCGAGAGCGTCATGAGCCTGGTTTTAGTGTAAATGACATCTCTTGGATCCACTGGTCCCAATATTTCCTCACAAAACAATCAGAGCGGTCTAATTGACGAGCTACTTGCCTAGCTGACCACCCAGCTTCCATCATGCCGATGATTCTCCCCCTCTCAAACTGCTACAGCTGCTCATATTGTCTTCGAAAACGGCGTAATGACCTGTCTACCTCAGCTCTTTCTTTGTAAACGATTCAGCTCACTCAAACAAGCTTTGGTTACCTGTTTTATACTCCACGGAGAACGACGTTAAACGCCCTCTAACGGCTATACGTAATGCCCAATCACGCTGCATTTCTAATCATTTGCATGTCTTCTCGACATGTATCTTGATGTCAAGTTTCGTTACGATAGAGCAATTATTTCATGGTGCACTAATTTTTTTGTCCCTGAGTGCATATATATATATATATATATATATATATATATATATATATATATATATATATGTGTATGTGTGTGTGTGTGTGTTCGTGAATTGGTTCCTCAGTTCTCCACCAGAAAGCAGCACCTTCGTTCCTGATACCACTTGCAGCCGCAGATCACAAAGGAAGGAGTCAAACCTAAAATTCTCGCATGGGAGAGACGTCTGACCGAGGATCTCGAGGAGAGATAAAGAACTGTCGTTGTATCTAATTGTGAGTAGGCGACCAGAATTTCCATATACATACGAATTTGTGCATTGTTTCACTCTCCAACTCTGGAAAAGTACATTTTTTTATATTCCATGAACCTGTTTCATTCCTCTTGCCAACCATCAAACAAACGAATATTGTTTTATTCAAGCGGTGTGCTTGAATAAACCAACCCAGCACACACCGTATATATATATATATATATATATATATATATATATATATATATATATATATATATATACATATATACATAATTTCAACCAATATAAGTTTATTGGAGTGCATTTTATTTACATAGAATGTATGTATGAATGTATTTAATGAATATTAATGAAGATTAATGAAATTGAAGTCAAAAAAGTTTCAGAATTTTTAAAAAACAAAACATTAATTAATTTTTTGAAAATAATCTGATATTTTTCTTAGCATTGTCTTATTTAATATCAAATCGTTCGATGTCTCCAATTTTGATATTCATTTCACCATCGGAATGAGTCTAAATAGCTGCGCATACTTCTTATGATGTTCATCATTTCGGATGACATGAGAACAAGAGCTTCTTCAGTCATTTCATTTTCATGGTCGGAATCTGCATCAATGATATTTTTTGAGCTATAAACCAACTGCCATAATTTGGCTTGTACCCATATTATCACCATTTACTACAAATAATTCTTCCGATGGTCTAGTAAATATTTTCGTGTAAGGTGATTTTTGTTTCGTGTTAAGACAAAATATATATTTGTTTGCTGGGGCCGTTGAATTATTTCGTGTTAACCGATATTTCGTATGTGCCATTTTCGCGTTAAGCGTATTTTACTGTATTTTCAAACGAAAAAGATGGCACTATAAAAATGTTTTCTCCCACATGACATTAACGAATTGCTTGGTGTGTCATTAAATGTCAGTTCACGCTGTGCTGTATGATGCTCAGTTTCGTCTGAAGAGTTTTACAAATAGGCATTTTTGCTCGAACACTTTGCATGATCTTAGTTTAGGTTGAAAACGCTTCTCATATTATTTAAGCTTTCTTATTCAAATGAAAATTAAAACATACTTTTCATTGAAGATTAATTATACAAAATTGCTACGAATTTTTACAAAATTAATTAATGTTTCTCGCTTTAAACTTACAATTTTTATACCTAGCGTTCCATTCAACATTGGCAATCATCTCTATACATTTTCAGACAGTCTTATTAAAAAAATAATACAAGCACAATTAAGTAACTGTCTAATATTTTCAAAGCAAACGATATATTAAATTAATACTGAATACTCAATTTTATCGATTGACGTAATGATAAACGTTATTTTTCAAAATTTTTATCATCATTGTTCATTTTTAACACGTATCCCTGGAATATGAGAGTTTTTTGAAAAAATAAGTAATTAAGTAATGTTATACTCTTTTTTCCCTACTGATTACTAACGTTTGTTAAATCAATTTTCATTATTAAATTTTCAATTAAATTATTTATGCACTACTTAATTATTGTAAATAATTTATATTAAATGTAGTTTAGAAACTCTTCAATTTAGATGACTCTTTTCTTATACTGAAGGCGAGGAATCAAAACCAATAGGGATAAATTAAGAGAAACAAAACTTTATAACTGAAGTGCGAATAATATAACTTTATACGGGATTTATATAAGGCCCGTTTTTAGTACTTACTTAAAAATATAAAGGTCGAAATAATAGTAAAAAATTCAATGTATCGCACATCTTCTAAATTTAAACGTTATTAGTTTAAACAAACCAAAGGTATATATAATAATTTATTTTGAATTTCATGTTTTCCTTATGAATCATAGATTTACTTTTTTTGAACACACACATTATTTTAAAATATTTTTTAATAAATGGAATCAGAAAAATACATTTTGAAGCAAATCAAAGTTAAAAGAATTCAGATAATTAAGCATAAAAAGTTTAAGTTTTAATAGAATGTCTAATAGCTAGTATGGAGAAGGAACTAGCTTAACGCTAATTTAAGAATCAAGTTTAGTGGCTTTAGGGAAAATATCTGTAGACAGAGAATTCACTGAAAATAAAAAGACGTTCATAATAAAGCAATTCTAACCTAACTATAAATACCATAAAACTGATGAAAATCGCAATTTTTTTTTATTTCTTTTTAATATATATTTTAGCTATTTTTTGTATTTCTTTCATACTCGTAGAAAATTGATTTTTATAACAAACGCATTAATTAACAATTGAAAATTAATTTTATTCTTCAGTTACACATTTAATATTTTCATCCAAGATTAAGAGGCATAATAAATTCAAATGAATAATATTGAAGAAAATTATTTTAAAATAGGGATTGCAATACCGTGTTATTTTTTCAATCCTGGGATTTCGAAATTACATTATGCAAATCTCGGGATCAGAATTGGACTATTTATGGAAAATATTTACACATTAGCACAGTTGAAATTACATAATAAAACGAAACGCATAATTAAAAAATTGGCTGAGTGTTTACATTTATTGAAACGAATTAAAGCAAATCGTATTTTATTTGTTCATCATAAAGAACAAATAAAAATATTACATAATGAAATTTAAAAAAAAAAGATCTTCATTTTGTGTGTTTCTGTAAGTAAGCTTTTAACCCTTTATCTACCTCAATATTTTTTTTGGATCACTACATTGAAAATTAAGGGATATACCTAAACAAAATACTCAACTTTGAGAAATTTAATCCGTTAGAGATACTTAATTAATTAAAGATATTCCACTGTAAAATTAATTTTTTACACTGTTCATTTAAATTAAAGAGTCAAAAGTAAGAGTATTTCTGTAAATTAAAGAGTCAAATCGTTTTCTAAGGTCTACTTTAGCATACAAAAAAATAAGACGCTTAAATTTTGGCATTAACTATTTTTTCGGGACAAAAATGATAATCTTTGCAATCCGCTGAGAACGCCGTCAGCTGAAAATGCAATTTCTGCTATAAAACTATTCGCCTTCCCCGCTAAAGTACTCATCGTAGTACCTGTGCTGACATATATTTTGGAAGAGTGGATTTAAAAGAATATTCTTACTAAGCATCGTCGGAATATTCGTGAAATTGGTTAATATATATTATTTTAAAGTAAGTACCGTCGGTAGATAGAAGGTTAAAGAACACAGCGCGTTCAGGTTTCATCGTTCAAACGGCTTCTTGTTTTTGTTGCAAGTTGTTCTGTCAAAAAAATAATAATTCAGACGTAGTATGTTGTATTGTCATTTAATAGGAGTATGTTCTTTACTGGTAGTCACCACGTCATCCTTCATTTTCAAAAAGAGACATTTCTTTTTGAATTTTTGATGCCAGTGTTTCAAATCTAATAGAATGTATTGGTGAATATCCCTCTTTGATGAATTTATCTACTTCTTCTTCACTTCAAGGTTTTCGTGTACAGATTGATGAATTTATTGAATAAGAATGCAATTCAATTTCAAATGTTACCTCATTTAAAAAAGAAGATCCATTTAAATGGATCGTTAGTAATGCAGTAGGATTTGAAACCTCCCCCAGGGTGTACTCCCTAAAAACTGGGTAGGAACCAAGCTAAATCGTACTGTTACTGAATGGTACTCAAGGCTACAGCCAATGTCAGGTGTACATCTAGCCCCCTGCCATGATGAATTTCGTAGACCTGGATCTGACAAAGTCAAGATCAGGTGGCACAAGAAAGAACAGGATTTATAGCGTTACGCGTCTTTCAAATCAGTACTCTATTAATTTACGACACATGAATAAAAAATGAACTGTGACAAAATTTATTCCTGAGACGTTGCTTATACCATTGTGTAAGTATTGTGTTAGCGACTTCCCCCTGAGAAGTTGCTCCCTGCCCGTCTTGCCTACCTAAGAGTGTGGAAGGAAACAAAGTAGAACCAGAAACTTCCATAAGTATGATTTATTATTATTCAAGCACACACTAATCAACAACAACTTAAACCACTTGAGTGCCCTAGGAGTGATATAAAGAAAGCAATAAACCCCAAGGGAACACGCGCAAGTACTCAATTTAATTTAACCTAATCTATATTTGACTATAAATTCCCCATCCACTAATTTAGTATAAAAGCAAACTCTGTTCTTAACTTAGGCTGTGAAAATAAGTTATATCTCACCTTCGTGACGTCCGTAACAGTTTCTCAGCTCCTTCTGTATACAATTACAAAACTCTGACTTTATATAGGGGAACTAATGTACATATCAGGGTTTCTTCTTGAGAGGGATAGCTGTGAATAGAACGCGAATGCTAGCCCAAAGATTCTGCAAGACGGTTAGTAAGAATATTCCGTAAAGATCCGTCACAATTGAAGTAAATCAATTAGATCTGTGCAACGTTCTCCCTTACAAGAAATGTGAGCTGTATATATTTTTACACTTATAGCACTTTTAAGAGCAAAAAAGAAATCCTACTTACAAATTTCATTAAAAAATATAAATTTGGAAAAAATTAATTTCTTAGAAATTTCAGACAAAAATTAAATCCCGGGATTTAAAGAAACAACGGGTTTCCCGGATTTCGGAATTTGAAGAAACTCCGGAATTTCGGTAACCCAGGGCCGCAAAACCTATTTTAAAATTAATACTTTAATAGTTTATTTTTATGTAAATGTTCCATTGGGAAATATTCTGTGATTACTCAAGCATGTAAAATTAGTAATCGGCATTTAATAAAAGTAAACGCTAAAAATAGCGTACACACCAGAATTTTCTTTTTGGAATGACTATTTTCTGTTTTTTATTACTAATATTTACAAAATATAATTCCTTTATTTGCGATATTATTCGCGCGCGTAACAGTTGAATATCTAATAGCACAAGACAATGAAATGACCAATTGATAGAAAAGTAATTAATTTTAGCCAAATAAGTTTTTTTAAAGAAAAAAAAATGAAAATAAAATTACTGGGTTCGGCCGGGATTTGAACCCGGGACCTCTCGCACCCTAAGCGAGAATCATACCCCTAGACCACCGAACCTGATACGTCAAAGTGATTTACTTTATAGGTATAAATACTAATATTGTTCTAGAAAAGAAAGATGTTGACTGAAACAGCACTTGTTTAAACAACTTTATATTTCCCTCTTTTCCTTTCGATAACAAAATCAGAAAATCATTTTCTTTTCAATATTTTTTTTTCTTTCCCAACCAAAGGAGAAAGCATTCTATCTAGTGTGTGATAACCTCCCTCCAGTGTTAAAGGAAACTTAGTTTCTCTCTTATATTTTAAACTAATAAATTTGGTTGTTTAATTACTTTTCTAATTTTTGAACCTCTGATTAATGGCTTTTAATAACGAATCAATTCAATCGATTTATGTCCAAATTATAAACAAGAAAGTATAAGTGAGCCTTTTAAATGAGATATTTTAAAACATGAAATGATAACATTTTTTTTAAAACTAATAAAAAATTTTAAGATACACCTTTTTAAACAATGTATTAATTGTGCTTAAAAAAAACGATTCTTGCAGAAATCACGTGATTAACTTTCCTGTTGAAAGAATATCTTTCAAAATACTATTCCTTTTCCAATGATTTATTATTTTATATTCTGAACAGATTCCTATGATTACGTTGTTAATTTTTCGCTTTTGAGTGCGGCTTCTGCATTCCATTAAGGTATCGGTCTACGTTCGGAACCGTCATTTTCAAAAGCACATAAATGGATAATTGTCATGATATTTAGTGTCACTTAGATTAGAATATATGCATAAAATTGTTTTAAGGACATTTTGACAAAAAAATTTATGTAAATGCAATATTTTGGCAAAAAGCTAACTTAGAAGTGGGTTTCTTCATATTTTACGACAATAGAGTGGAGCAATTTTAAGAAAAAAAACCCCAAATAAATATTTCAATTAGTGATAACTCTGAAAATAATGTGCATTTTTCAAAAATTCTACTTGAGCCTCTGTAGATAGGTCTGAGCTATATACTGGCAAAATATTATAATAGAACCATTTTTCACAAAGGGAGAACATTTGGAAAAAAGATTATTCTGAGTTAAATTTTTGCAAAAATATTATATTTAAATAAATTTTTTGTCAAAATCTCCTTAAAACAATTTTATGCATATATTCCAATCTAAGTGACACTAAATATCATGAAAATTATCCATTTATGTGCTTTTTTAAAAATCATGGTTCCGAATGTAGTCGGATACCTTAAATCTTCAAAACAGAACGAAAAGAGCTCTACGTTACAGAGCTTCATCAATTTAAACATTATATATGACATGTATTGAAAATCGTTTAACGTTAACACAGAACTAAAGGGTTTGAAATATATTTTGATTTAAAAGAATTTCGTGTTGAAGGACTTTACAATGAAAATGAAAATATATATTCAAAAAAATTAACTTTATTAGAGTTTATTTTATTTACACAGATATGTATATATGCATATATTTAATAAAAATCAATGATACAAAAACCTTCATAGGAACTAAATGAAATTTAATATACAAAATGTTCAAGTGTTTTGAAAAAAAACATTTATTGAGTTTTTTAAAGTAATCTATTTTTTCTGTGCATTGTCTTTTTTCTCGTTAAATTGTCAACAAATTGTTCGATGTCATCCATTTTGTTATTCGTTTCACAATTGGAATGTACGTCTAAATAATTGCGCATACTTTTTTCATGACGTTCCTCATTTTTGATGATATGGGAATAGGAGCTACATAACATGAAAAGACATAATAGTTTGTCGGGATGGTGTCGAGTCGGGATGTTATTTCGTGTTAATCGATATTTCGTCTTAAGTGTAAGGTAAGTTTTTGTAATTTACCTGGAATCAGATGTTCTGTGCTCTACAAGAAATAACATTTTTTATTCAAGTCCCTGGGATTTTTAGATCAAAAGGCGAAGGCTAAAGCACTTTTTTTCCATAAATCGAATTCTAATGCTAGAATATAATCAAAAGATTAAAAACAATATATAATCATTTTTGATGTCTGTAGGCTTAGTAGTTCAAAAACCGGACATAGTTTTATCTATAACACTGCCGTAACTTACCAGAATCCCCTTAATTGTCAACATCCACTAAATCCGTTCTCTACAGACAGTTATTCAACAAAAGAAACATCCTTACTAAATTTAAATTCTGTACAGCTCATTGTTAAAATCAGGAATTATTTTTATTTTTTCAGTCGACTAACACCACACAACCCCTTGGGGTTTATTTCCACAAAACGTAATCATAATAAATCGCTACTCAACGAAAGAAACCTGTTTGCCAAAATTTATATGTTTGCAGGTGTAATTGCCCCGAAAGGGTATTTTTGTGTTTATTGCCCTCACAAACTTTTTTGGGGACCACGTAAGCAGATTTTTGCAAAAGTAGCCAAATTTCAAGACTGTAGGTTTAATAGTTCCGGAGATCCCGTGTTGACTGTGTGAGTTGCTTTTCTCGTATATGTATATAGTTAAAGATAATTCTTTTTTTTTTAAAAAAAGGTAATAATATATATATATATATATATATAATTTTATATTGAGAATGAAAAATGAAAGCGATCGAAGATGATTCTTTTTATTGATGTTGGTTTTTGAATAAACATTTACCTGGTTTCTATGATTTTATTAAAGCGGGATTATAAGAAAAAAATATAATAACGAAAATAAAAGCATTGCTTTCTTCCGTAAAAAAAAAGCTCCATGATAAAAGATTCAATGATTAAAAGATATGAGATATCCTATAGCAGTCAAAAATGTAAAAATAATTAATAATGAGTAAATGCGCGTGTACTTTTTTTATGGAAAAGAAAATATGGTCATGATTATGTCAAAAACGTGGGATCAGAATGTAGTGAGCTAAGAATATAAGAAAATGTTAATTAATAATTACATTTAATTAATGAACATGAGTATAATTATTAAGCTTCTTTTTAGTCACTGATAATCAATTATACCCTTTGGAATGTAACTTCTTTTGAGGGTGAAAACGAATATTTTATGTTTATTATTGTTGTATACTTTTGCTTGCCATAAATATTTGATATATAGGGATTATAATCATTCTTTTTTAAGATTTACTGGGTTTTTTTCTGCACAAAAAAAGGGGGAAGCGTAAGGACATGCTAATTTAATTTACTTTTAATAGAAAATTAACGCTTCGTATAATATATTAATATCACCGTACGCGGGGCATATCTTCAACAATGAAAAAAATGCTAGGTATTTCATCATTTCCAAAAATATAAATGTAATTTATTATACTTTTTTAATATGAATGAAGTAGGAGATGAAAAATTCAGCGAATAACCATGAAGCGTGATAAAAATGATCAAAAAATAAAAATTTTGAGGTATGAAGTTCACATTAAAAATGTGAGTTATGATCGTATTAAAAAATGCTGAATGCTCGTTGAAAATATTTCGGCTGTTAATCATATTCGTACGTAAGAACTTAAGCTATCTTTAGCAAAATTTCCTACAGGAGAGATCTTATCAAAATTATGTCCCTCAGAAGTGTTTGCAGCAAGACTGTTGTATGACTGTAAAGGAATTTTATAATATTTTTTTAAATGCTAGATTCAGAAGAAATATATATCTATAAAGAAAAAAAACATCACGCTTTTTCTTTATTCATTTCAAATAAAATTAAAGAAATTAATAACTTATAACCGAGGATAACACTCACACAGAAAAAAAAAACATTTCACAATTTTTAAGTTATGTTTGTTTTATATTTTCGTTATTTCTCTTTTTTTTTAGATAATGGAAATCCCAATCCACTTAATATTTTACAAAAGGAAATTCCATGAAAACGCGAGACAACGAAGAAAAAGCGTTTATTCATTGCATAAAGTTCAGAAAAAACCGTTATACATACTATTCTAACAACAAAAATTTGTTTTATCTTGTCACTTTTAATAAATGTAGCTGTAGAACAAATAACTCTTTTCATTCAAGTTTCATGTCACATAAAATCATAGTTTAGAGCACAAATTAGGTAATGGAGATAAAATATGGCTCTAAATTACACCAACAGCTCATTTTTATGTATTGGACTTTTATCAAATATAATGACAATACATTTTCAAGTTGGTAAAAAACAAGGTTCCTTAGTAAAAAAAGACTTCCCGTATGAGATTTCCCTTTTCACTCGTATAGAGTGATAAAAATGATTGAATTTCAGTTTTTTCAGCTATATATAGATAAGTAGTGCACCCATTTGTTTCAATGGCTTTCAAATAACGTGGTTAAAAATGGCCCGGTTACAGCATTTGAAATGATTGATTGATTTTACTAGTTAGAATTTCTGTTGTTATACGAAAAAGAATTTATGAAATTCATCAGTTAATAGTTAGTTTAATTTCAGAGATTTTCAACTTCAGTCTGGACAATCAGGTTTTAAACACAGATTCAAATGTAGAACATGCATAAGAATTCCTCTCAGGTCTGAAAATTTAGTGACTCTTGCCAAGAAATGTTAATGTTAAACTAAAATAGTAATATAAATAACGTTTATGTGATGAAAAAAATGTATACCATAAAATATTCCAGATGATTGTTTATTAACGTCTCCTTCAAAAGTTTCAACATCTGTTAAATGACGAGAACGACACTCTCCAAACTGCTTAATCAAGCCAACGTTATAACTTTGAGCCTCCACTGATGTCAAATGCATCAGCTTCTATAAACAGTAGGTCTTTAGTGGTATCAGGACTTAAACCCTCGATTCGACAGCCAGTGAAGAGTTCATTAAAAAATGAAAAAGCAAGAACTTACCATTCAATTGAATAATCAATACTGCCTTTTACCACAGAGGGGCATGTCAGAAATAAAAAAAAAATAATAATTAAATCATAATATGAATAAATTAACAAATAGATCTTAAAGACTCCTTTTTTAAAAATAAACCTAATAAGAGTTAATAGATTCAAACTGAGTTTACAGATTCTTATAGAGATACTTATTCAAAGTAACGTTATTTAAAATTTTTTAGCTAATGGACTTCACTCATGTTTTTCAACTGTCACCTGCTGGTGTAATTATTATATTTTCATTATTATATATTCATCTATTTTATAGGAAGACGAAATATATACTTTTATCTAAATATGAATATGTAATCACTTATTTTCGTGATCATAACCATTTTGCTAGTGCTTTTAATCTTTGTTTACAGAGGGTCGGGTCTTAGAGCTCTTCTCATCAGAGCATTTATTTTAACTGAAAGCATACTCACACAATGGTTTAAATTTAAATAATGAGATAAGTTTTATTTTTACATTTTTTAAAACATAAGAAAAAGTTTACATTTTCGAATAAAGTTCTTTTGAAATGAATTCTGCACCTTACAAGCTTGAGAACTCAATTAAAAAACTGTTCTTCCAAACAGACATGGAAATAAATTATTTGAGAATAAGACATGTTCAGGATTTCAGAGTAATGAGGTACTGACTGAAGAAGCAATCCACTTTTTTTTAGTTCTAAACAAACGTGAAAGGCAGGCAAAAAAGATTAATGTATGTTTACATCTCTTTTTGAGAGAAATATCTTAATTTAAATTTTTAGAAATGCAAAAAATTATGATTGTTTTATGCAAATATTCTTTATTATTTTAACAAAAATGTCCTGTTTTTGCCATCCTCTTGGTTTTGTTCTTTGTTTGATAATAGGTACTTTTATGAACGTATAAGAATGTTTAGTATTACATATATACTATGAGGAGAAGGTACGTTAGATAATTAAGATAATGAACTACAGTTTTTAATAAATTAAAGACAAAAGATTAAGTAAATACTCAAAAAGTTCTTTTAGTAGTAATGCTTTTTAAATAGAATAAATCAGGAGTGGGCAAATAGAAGCTCAAAAAAATATTTTGCTGCCTGCCAATACACTCCAAAATCAAGATGAATGAAGATGTCTTCCCTGTGAATGATCAAAGATTAGTCGCATTTTTAATTGCTAAGCAAACATATTTCCTTTATTCTTTTATTAGATAAACAAAGTTGTTAAGTGTTTCTGTTGTGATTAAAGATCATCTGCAGAGTTTAAATAGTGCGATCACAAGAAGATTTTAGGATTTTAAGGGAATTGAGTCTACCATCAAATTGCCCTGTTGTTCTATTACTACATATATTAATATAACACCTGTGAAGTTTCAGCTTAAACTTATCATTTCGCAGTGAAATCGCAGTGGGAAGGAAATGTTTAATGCTACGATTTGGAATTTGGAAATCTTGTCAGCTGAAAAATTTCCAAGTGTGAAGAAATTTGTTGGGGAATTGTTCACTATATATATTTTAGTCAAAATATACTTGTTAGCGAAGATTTCTTTAAAAAAATTCAACAAAAGTGTATACAGACGCAAGTGCAACAAGATGACAAGAACTCACAGGTTGTAATGAGAATTTAAAAGAGCAATCTCACTCTTGAGTTAAAAAAATGTAGAAAAGTACGACATATGGTACATTTGTTTCATTAAAATAATTCTCAAATTAAATGAGGATGCAGCTGTAAATAATGTGCTGTTAGCACAGCAAATAAATTGAATAAAGTGGCCATCATTTCATTTAACTTGTATTTATTTTACTGAATACAATCATTTAAAAAAGGTGGGACCCTCTGGTATTCTCTGCTCCTACAATGTGGTAAGGCCGTGGTAGCATATGTGTGGTAGACCTAGTAGTTAAGGTCACGCACTCATGGTTGATGTGTCGTGAGTTCGAGCTTAGTCAAGGCCATCTTGAAAGATCAGGCCTCAACAGCTTTTTGATGGCGTCACGAAAAGAGGGAATGCTTCACTTCATACAGTCGTTGTCAGGAATGTAATGCTTATTACATTTGTTTCTTTTCAGGTCGTAAGTTAATATTTGCGCATTCCTTTTTATTAATTTTTATACTTCTCATTTGGAATATTTTCAGGGTAAATTTGTATATTAATACATTATAAGGATATCGAATATTTCCCTGGAAAAGGGACACATATCACTCGTGAAAAGCTCGTGATTATGATGGGAACATCTAAGAATAAACTGAATTAGTATAAAATAATTTCAATTAAATGCAATAAAAAAGCATTTGCTTGCAAAGAAAATAATGAAATTAAAGCATCAAAGGTATATTAATATTAACAATGCTAATAAACATGCGCATTTAAAAATAATTTGCTGGAGTTTCCTTTTCCTGTGTGAAATGTCATTTCTTATGCTGACGGAATCAAATAATTACAGCAAACAATTAAAAATTATAAAAAAATGCATGCATAAATAAATGCAAACATAGAAATGACACTAACAATTTTGGATACCTCTGTAATTATATAGCAAAAACATAGATTCTATTTTATTCGTTAGAAAATATATACATTAGAAAAAATATATATTACATCTATAAATAATTGGAGAAAGGAAATATTTTAAAGAATGTATCATTAGTTAGGCACTGCACCAATTAATTTCAAGTTTTGAACCCTTTTGCATTTGTGATGATATTACTTAAAATATTAATTACATTATTTTTATGCATTAAAAATTGATATTTTGCTTAGGTGAAAATATCTAAAAATTAAGGAAATTTTTTTAAATTAAAATAATTGCACTTTACATTTAACATACTTAGAATGTTTAAAACTTCATGAAAATAATTTAACCTTCTGAGTGGTTAGCTTCCTCCTGAAAAGTTATTCCGAAAGCGTTTACTCTAATTTTGCGATCGATTCGCTTTAAAAATGCAACAGCTTCTTTCCTTTCCCCCTTTTAAAACTTGGGAGGTCGAATGGGGACAATTTTATGACTCAGTTCGGTCCTTTTGTAAAGTAAGAACCAAGACATCAATCGTTTACAGCTAGCTGTCAAGTTGCCTTAGGCAATCTCGTTTGAAAGTTGCAGTGCAACTGGGTCATTTCCCCTATATGTTTAGTCACAGTAAAATTAAAACAAAATGAAGGGTGGAAAAAAGGAAATAAATAGTGTGTTAGAAGTTGTAAAATAAATATATTTTCTTCAAACAAATTTTATTTTTCTGTCATTTTTTAAAAATTAAATATATATATATATATATATATATATATATATATATATATATATATATATATATATATATTGGTATTGCGATTTGAATCAGAAAAAGCATCCTGTATTCATTTTTGAATATGAGAGTAAGAAAACGCGCTCACTTTCCTGTTTTTTTAAAAAGTAATGAGGTAAAAAAGAGCGAAGGCCCTATCTCTTTTTTAAACAATAAGACAATAAATGGTGCATACGATGATATACATACGATGATTATATTTATGAAATAAAACCAATATTTCTCTATTCAATTATATTTTTAATTTAAAATAACATAAAAAGATTTCAGAACTTTTAATTTATTTTAATTAAAATCATATAATAGATATTTTTATGTTAACTGAATATTTTTCGGAAAAAATCTAAATTTTCATTCTTAGTGTTCTCCTTTTCGAACTTCTTGCATTAAATAAAAATTTCTTTTCTACATCGGCATTTGTGATCGACATAATACACATCCAGTCAATAATTTTTAATTTAAATGGGGGATATGCTTCTTCAAATGCACATGACAGTACTTCTAAACATATTCTACTCAAGTGTAATTTCTTATCTTTCTGTTTCTTTTATTACAAGGAAAAATGTCACACATCGATAGCTACATTTTCACACAATTCAGTCATTACAAATTCTATTGTAAGAAAAGTTCTCCCTAATTAATTTTGTCTTTGAAAACAGTACACTTAAAACAATTTTGTTCAGTGAAGTTAACCAACAGTTCCACAATGTATCCATACCAAATTTTAAAAACAATTTTAACATTTTGAAATGTATCCTGTATTAAATTTTTTGAGTATACACAAATATTTCCTGCTGTATGGAAGACATAGTATGAGATGTGGTGCGATGTTTTGAAAGAATGTTTTCGTACGAGAAGACTATTTTTTAAAGTTTAAATATCACTAAAGCTGATCATATAACTGCAAATGAGCCTTATTTTAATGTGTGCTGGTATCAAAATAAAACACTTTACAATATTAAACAGCCTATGGGTTTATATTCAATATCAAAATATTCGCAAAACGGTTTACAACTTCTATTCAAATTGTAAAGAAACTGAAATATAAATATATCTTACTGCAGTAAAAAATATTCATAATATGTAAATATCCTTTTCCTCCACTTATTTCAGTACTTATTAAAAACTGTAGCTGAATGCAAATTTTTATATTTATAAACCAGGTATAAAAGCTCGAAAAGTCCTAAAAATGTCTTTATCATTTTTAAATATACTACTATAAAACATATATGGATTGTAAGATCAGTTCTAAAATCCTAAAAGCTTTTAGAGGAGCAAAAAGCATGTAATTTTCGATTGATCAAAATTTTAATATAATACACAATTATACATGTTATTAAGCAAATACATTTGAAAAATCAAAGTTCCTTCTTAAATAAACGTAATTCAAAGAAAAATGTTGAATTGCAAATGAGTGGAAATACATGTTTATCTAAGAGGTATCCCCAAAGTGAAGCAATCCTCAAACTTAAAACTCAAACTCAGTGGCACAACAATCCATGAGGGCCAGGAACTACTCTGCCCATCCAAATATACGTGACCATTGGGCGCTGAGGTAAATGAACAGATGTCCCGATTTGGTGTTCTGTCTGAAGAGAGACCTTCAGTGTTTAAGACCCCAAGCAAGCTTGGTAATCATTTATCGACCCAATGCAGCGGGGATGAAAGTCAGAGTCGACCTTGCCCAGCCCGTTAATAGAACCCAAGACCTGTGGTGTGGAAGCACGATACACTACCACTCGACCCTATTCGGTGAAAAATAAATCTTAATGTTAGAATCTTATATAATTCCCTAATGAATAAGGGAGTCCAAACCTTTTTTCATGTAAACTGTTTATACGGAAATGGTTAATTATGAACATTTCATAAGTTGCATAAATTAAAATTAACTCTTTTAGTTTACATAAATTTTTAAGAGTGCAAAAGTGTATTTTGGCAGCACGAATTAATTTTAAAAGGAATACGGTTACGAAAAAGTAGTGCAAATCTATCTAAAATAGGGGTGGTTACCTTAGATATTGTCAAACGCAACAAAGTATTGGGAACCAATTCCACAATTCGTTGTTATAAAAATGAATGGAAAATTACAAGACTTAGTTTTTGTATTTGTAATTTATATATATTTTTTTCCTGAGAGATTTAAAAGCTAGAGCGGCATCCATCAAAACCGCGGTTCCCTCTCTGTTTTTCCAGATCGCCCCTGACTAAGCCGGCTCTGCCATAGTAAGTGAAAATGCAGTATTTTGTTTGTCAAGATCATTTTATAACAGACTGCATTTTTCATGTAATTTAGATGGTCGTTTTATATTTTCTACATCAATATCTTAATGTCTGAATTTAAAACCACATAAAATTCTTGACATTCGCATCAATGACCATTATAATTTTATTAGTATATGAATGTGTCGTCAAACGATTACATGACTATTATTAACTTTTTATTTTAACCATTTAATTAATATTAAGTATAACATAACGCACTCAAATTTTCTGAACTTTAAAATAAATATTGTAAAAACTACTTCAGATATACTCAAAATATTTCATTCCTACGCCTTAGCTCCTCAGTTTTGCTTGTATGAAAGACTTTATTGTATATTCATCAATTTTTTTAGAATATTTTTTGCTCTTAGCATGCAGTTTTCAACTGAATTGTATGAAATTTTTGAAATATATTAAACAAAACTACAGAGGATATATAATAAAATTTGAAATTTATATTATACTCAAAGAATTGCGAAAACTTATGGTAAATAATTTTTAACTGCGCGATACATTTTTTTTCGAAATTTCAAATGGAATTTCTAACATAAAATTTCTAGCTTTATACGGTCGAAATTTCAAAAATGTCCAGATTTTAATTACTTATTCAGTTAGCCTTTAAAAAAGATAAATGTTGAGGTATTTTGCATAAATAGATATTTTTGAAGAATAATTCGAAAGTTTTTGAATAGCTGGAATTTAAAATTGATTTTTATGTTTATTTATATGCATAAATGTCTACTGTAAATGTTTCCGTATATTTTTTGATTACCATTTATTCAAACATTCAAGTTATAAAAAAATGTGGGAAAATCTTCATTCATGTTGTCTTTGATGTAAACTGAAGTTCAAGTACTTAAAATTCAAATATAATTCGGTGTATTTTAACAATATATAACTAGGCACTGTACGTAAACTTCCCTGAACACTTGGGCTTTGAAATCTAAAAAAAAACTAATAGATCTTAAAAGTAATAAAAAAAAACTAATTATCAAAGTGTAAGAAAATGTTTCAAATTATTTGATGAAGTTTAAATTTATTCATTTTTAGTTTTTGGAAAGTTGAATAGATGTCAAATTTTAAAGTGTTTAGTGTTTTTTTTTTTTGGCATCTTATAATGAAATAATAATGTTTCAAAAACTGAAAGCATTGATTAAGATAAGAAAAATTAAGCGAAAGAATATACTTAAAAAAGATAATTTGTCTAACTATATAAAATAGCAATTTGCCCTAACACGCCCCAACTTGTTACAGTTTCAAATTAATATGAAACCAAAAGGGAATTGTAACATATTTTACTTATGCGTTGGGACTTTTCAAAACTTTTGAAATACACAAGCTTACAAACAAACACTTCCTGGAGTCTATAGAAATTTTTCTCCGATTTCTTAAGATTGCTGCAGGGCAAAACACGGGGTTCCTTGCGAGCCATAAAACTTCCTATCAGTGTCCTGCTGTGTTGCTTCCACCGTCCCTAATTATCTTTCAAGATGTTAAACCTTTAAAAGGGGGAAAGGATTTCAGAAAAGTACGGCTCAACCGCTTTTGAAAATGTTACTTGAAGGGAAAAAACCCGTGCAGTGCATTTTTGAAGTATCTTTATAATGACGAAATTTTCCGTGCTAACCGCTTTGAGGGTTAAACAACAGAGCTTTGCTCTAAATAATAGTTATGTGAATGTTTAAGCATCCTTATAAAACATATACACAGTGTGGTAAGTAAGTTTAAAGACTCGTCCAAATGTGCAGCCTGTAATGGTGCCCTGAATGCAAATGCGCATGTGTCATAATGCCCATGGTCCTCTGACACACTGCGAACATTTCGATGGTATTTGGTTAACCCTCTAACCGAATAGTACGGAAAATTCCGTCAGTGTAAAGATGCTTCGAAAATGCACTGCACGGATTTTTCTGCCTTCAAGTAACGTTTTCAAAAGCGGATTAGCCGCACTTTTCTGAAATCCTTTCCCCCTTTTAAAGGTTTAACACCTTGAAAGATAATTGGGGACGGTGGAAGCAACACAGCAGGACAATGAGGGGAAGTTTTATGGCTTGCAGGAAACCCCGTGTTTTGACCCTGGGGCAATCGTAAAAATCGAGGGGAAATTTCTTTAGACCCCAGGAAGTGTTTGTTTGTTAGCTTGTATTTTAAAAGTTTTGAAAAGTCCCAACACATAAGTAAAATATGTTACACAATTCCTTTTGGTTTGATATTAATTTGAAACTGTAACAAGTTGTGGCGTGTCTGTGCAATCTGCTATTTTATACAGTTAGACAAATTATCTTTTTTTAAGTATATTCTTTTGCTTCATTTTTCTTAATTTAATCAAAGCTTTCAGTTTTTGAAACATGATTATTTTATTATAAGATACCGAAAAAATTAATAAAACACCAAACTCTTTAAATTTGAAATCTTTTCAATTTTTCAACCACTAAAAATGAATAAATTTAAACTTCATCAAATAATTTGAAACATTTTCTTACACTTTGATAAAAATAATAACGAAAAAAAACTAATTAAGCTTTATTAGTTTTTTTTTTATTTCAAAGCCCAAGTGTTCAGGGAAGTTTAAGTACAGTGCCTAGTTATATATTGTTAAAATACACCGAAGTATATTTGAATTTTAAGTGCTTGAACTTTAGTTTACATCAAAGACAACATGAATGAAGATTTTCCCACATTTTTTTTATAACTTGAATGTTTGAATAAATGGTAATCAAAAATATACGGAAACATTTACAGTAGACATTTATGCTTATATAAATAAACATAAAAATCAATTTTAAATTCGAGATATTCAAAAACATTCGAATTATTCTTCAAAAATATCTATTTGTACAAAATAGCTCAACATTTATCTTTTTAAAGGCTAACTGAATAAGTAATTAAAATCTGGATATGTTTTGAAATCTCGACCTTATAAAGCTAGAAATTTTATGTTAGAAATTCCATTTGAAATTTCGAAAAAAATGCATCGCGCAGTTAAAAATTATTTACCATAAGTTTTCGCAATTGTTTGAGTATAATAAAAATTTCAAATTTTATTATATAGCTTCTTTGGTATCTTTTAATATATTTCGAAGATTTCATACAATTCAGTTGAAAACTGCAAGCTAAGAGCAAAAATATGCTAAAAAATTGATGAATATACAATTACAATGAATTCTTACATACAAGCAAAACTGAGAAGCTAAAGCGTAGGAATGAAAAATTTTGAGAATATCTGAAGTAGTTTTCGAAATATTTATTTTAAAGTTCACAAAATTTGTGTGCGTTATGTTATACTTAATATTAATTTAATGGTTAAAATAATATGTTACTATTAGTCATGTAATCGTTTGATGACACATTCATATATACTAATAAAAATTATCATGGTCATTGATGCGAATGTCAAGAATTTTATGCAATTTTAAATTCAGACATTAAGATATTGACGTAGAAAATATAAAACGACCATCTAAAATACATGAAAAATGCAGTCTGCTATAAAATGATCTTGACAAACAAAATCCGGCATTTTCACTTACTATGGTAGAGCCGGCTTAGTCAGGGGCGATCTGGAAAAACAGAGAGAGAACCGCGGTTTTTATGGATGCCGCTCTAGCTTTTAAAGTTCCCAGGAAACATTATATATATGTAAATAACAAATGCAGAAATAAATCTTGTAATTTTCCATACATTTTTATAACAACGAATTGTCGAATTGCCTTCGAATACATTGTTGTGTTTGATAATATGTAAGGTAACTAACCCTACTTTAGATAGATTTGTACTAATTTTTCGTAACCGTATTCCTTTTAAAATTAATTCGTGCAGCCGAAATACACCTTTTGCAACCTTAAAATTTTATGTAAACTATAACAGTTAATTTTAATTTATGCAACTTGTTCATAATTAACCATTTCCGTCTAAACAGTTTACATGAAAAAAAAAGTTTTGACTCCCTCATTCATTAGGGATTTATATAAGATTCTAACATTAAATTTTATTTTTCACCGAATAGGATCGAGTGGTGTTGTATCGTGCTTCCACACCACTGGTCTGGGGTTCTATTTACAGGCTTCGTAAGGTCGACTCTGCCTTTCATCCCCGCTACATTGGGACGATAAATGAGTACCAAGCTTGCTTGGGGTCTTAAACACTGAAGGTCTCTCTTCAGACAGACCACCAAATCGGGACATCTGTTCATGCACCTCAGCGTCCAATGGTCACAAGTATTATGATGGGCACAGTAGTTCCTGGCCCTCATGGATTGTTGTGCCACTGAGTTTGAGTTTTAAGTTTGAGGATACCTCTTTGAGGATACCACTTTGGGGATACCTCTTAGATAAACATGTATTTCCACTTATTTGCAATTAAACATTTTTCTTTCAATTACCTTTATTTCAGAAGGAAGTTTGATTTTTCAAATGTATTTGCTTAATAACATGTATAATTGTGTATTATATTAAAATTTTGATCAATCCAAAATTACATGTTTTTAGCTGCTCTAAAAGCTTTTAGGATTTTACAACTGATCTTACAATCCATATGCGTTTTATAGTAGTATATTTAAAAAATGATAAAGACATTTTTACGACTGTGTTATGTCTCGTTTATAAATATAAAAAATTGCATTCAGCTACAAATTTTAAATGTACAGAAATAAGTGGAGAAATAGGATACTTACATATTATGAATATTTTTGACTGCAGTAAGATATATTTATATTTCAGTTTGTTTACAATTTGAATATAAGTTGTAAGCCATTTTGCGAATAGATTGATATTGAGTATAAACCCATAGTCTGTTTAATATTGGTAAAGTGTTTTACTTTGATACCAGCACACATTAAAAATAAGGCTCATTTGCAGTTATATGATCAGCTTCAGTGATATTTAAATTTTCAAAAATAGTCTACACGTACGAAAACATTCTTTCACAACCGCACACCACATCTCATACAATATCTTCCCTACAGCAGGAAATATTTGTGTATACTGAAAAATTTAATACAGGATACATTTCCAAGTGTTAAATTTGTTTTTAAAATTTGGTATGAATTCATTGTGGAACTGTCGGTTAACTTCACTGAACAAAATTGTTTTAAGTGTACTGTTTTGAAAGACAAAATTAATTAAGGAGAACTTTTCTCACAATAGAATTTGTAATGACTGAATTGTTTGAAAATGTAGTTATCGATGTGTGACATTTTTGCTTGTAATAAAAGAAACAGAAAGATACGAAATTTAACTTGAGTAGAAAATGGTTAGAAGTACTGTCATGCGCATTTGAAGAAGTATATCCCCCATTAAAATTAAAAATTATTGACTGAATGTGTGTTATGTCCATCACAAATGCCGACGTAGAAAAGATATTTTTATTTAATACAAGGAGTTCGAAAAGGAGAGCACTAGGAATGAAAATTTAGATTTTTCCGAAAAATATTCAGTTAACATAAAAAAATAATTTATATGTTTAAATTTAAATAAATTAAAAGTATTGAAATCATTTTTTAATCATTTGAAATCATTTTTGAAATCATTTTTTATTCTAAATTAAAAATATAATTGAATAGAGAAAGATCTGTTTTATTTCATAAACATGCACCATTTATTGTCTTATAGTTTAAAAAAGATAGGGCCTTTACTCTTTTTACCTCATAACTTTTTTTTAAAAAATGGGAAGGTGAGCGCGTTTTCTTAATCTTATATTCAAAAATGAATACAGGATGCTTTTTCTGGTTCAAATCGCTATACCAAAATATTTTTTTAATTTTTAAAAGTGACAGAAAAATAAATTATGTTTGAAGAAAATATAACTTTTTCAACTTTTAACACGCCATTTATTTCATGTTTTTTTTACCCTGCATTTTGTTTTAATTTTACTGTGACTGAATCTATGGGGAAAACGACAGAGTAGAACTACGGTTTTCATACAAGATTGCCCAAGGCAACTTAACAGCTAGCTGTAAACGATTGCTTTCCTGGTTCTCTCTGACCAAAGACGCCGAACCAAGTCATAAAATTGTCCCCTTTCGACCTCCCAAGTTTTAAAAGGGAAAGAATTGAAGTCTGTTGCATTTTTGAAGGGAATAGCAAAGTAAGAGTAAAACGCTTTCGGGATAACTTTTCAGGAGGAAGGTATCCACTTAGAGGGTTAAGTAGGTGAGAGAAGACGAGCATTCTTTGCAGAAGTGAATTGTTTTCATGTTGATTTTTTAACATGGAGAAATAGCTGTAATCGAATTTTATGCAAAACTTGGTAAAAGTGCTTCGGAAATATACCAACTAATGAAACAAGTTTATGGTGACTGTTTAAGTAGATCAAACGTTTTTGTGTGGCACAAATGTTTTTTGGATGGAAGAGATGCCGTGGAAGATGATCAGCGTAGTGGAAGACCAATTTCATCTAGAACACCTGAAACTATTTAGAAAGTACGTTAAATGATCACTGTACGTCACTGAGAATGACGAAAGACTCTTTGAGCATCAACAAAGAAACAATTCAAACCATCCTGCATGAAGATTTGGGCAAAACAATTGTATGTGCTAAATTTGTTCCACACACTTTGTCTACTGAACAAAAAGCAATGAGAATTGCACATTGCAAGAGACATCATTTCACCCGCCGAAAACGATCAAAACTTAAAGAAATCAATTGTTGCAAGTGAGGAAACCTGTTGTTTCCAATATGATCCTGAAACAAAACGACCAAGGGCCGAATAGAGAAATCAGGAAATTCGCGATAAGTCAAAAAGCAAGAAAAATTCCATCAAAAATCAAAATATTGCTTACTACATTCTTCGATGGAAAGGATATTATCCACGAAAATTTATTCCAGCTCTACAAACAATTACAGGTAGGTCATTACTACTTATCTGTTTATAGCGTTTAATGGCAAGAATTCGTTGCATTCGTCCAAAATATCAGACTGAAAGCAGTTGGTGTTTGTTACACGACAATACATCCAGTCACACCATCCTTGTTGTTCGTCGTTTTTTGACAAAAAGTAATGTCTGTGTATTGCACTATACACCCCGTATTTACCTGCTTTAGCACGCTGTGACTATTCCTTGTTGCCAAAATTCAAAATGAAATTAAAATGGTGTTATTTCGACCTTACACGTATCGTCGACGCATGCTTTGCAGGCCATTCCACAATGTGATTTACAACAGGTATTCGATTCCTTAATAAATAGCTGTAACAAGTGCATTGAAGCTGGTGAGTCCTATTTTGAATAAAAAACCAAAAACTAGAATTGATTTGTTGCTTCTGTTTTCTTCTTACGGAGACAGTCTCAAAACTTAATTGCCGTACTGTGTATAGTATAAGAAATGCATTATAAGGATATGCATGCACAATGAATAAGATGTGAATACATAATTGAATATTTAAATAAATATAACAGAGAAATATAAAAAGCAAACATTAATTTAACTGGTCTTATATAAATTTTATTTTTCGATTAACCTTCAACGTAAAATTTCTTCACGGAGCTTTTTTGAATAATTATTTAAACATATATTCCCGAATGTAATGGATACATATATTTTTTTTAAATTTAGGTATGTTACAGTTTACACAAATGTGATTGAAATGAATGCAAGCCATTCGACTACTCATGTAACTCCAGATACTCTTCTGTTATGCTTGTAAAGCAAGAATTAGTGAAACAAAATTAATAAAGCAGATTTCTTCAAAACCATTTACCGTATTAAGAATATTTAGCAATTCTCTGCAATATGTTAACCTATATGTTATCTAATTCAAATAGGATGGACAAACAGAAAAATGCGTACATTGTATTAGATGGACAGTTGGGCATACAACAAAAACGTGACGTTACTATAAAATGTGTGGAGTTTCAGGATAAGTAATCGATAAAATTTGAAATATTTTTAAGAAATTACTTGATAAAATGAAAAAAATATAAACACTATGTAATTTCTCATATAAAACAAACAATCTTAATTTAAAAATAATTATGGATTTTGCCATACAAAAATGCCTCAGTTTATTATACTGTGTTTTCAGAACAAAAGAAATCAATAATGTGACTCAAGAATAAAGTTATACAACAATATAAATAGCGTACATTTCCTTATATCCAATGGTAATTGCGACTAATGTGTGCTCACTAAATTTTATATGTATAAAAACACGTGGAAACGTAAAGCACTGTATCACAACATTTATTGGAAGAATGCTGATGTAATGATCAAGCCCAGGGGAAACGAGTCCTCCCTTTGGTCACATAACTTCTTTTTTGAAGGAGGGCTCTGTCATGGCTTGTAGAATAAATACGACCTTGGCCTTGTGCTGCTAAAGAACCTCACTGTAGATTGGAACACTGCATGAAGATGATACTTGAGTCGGTATACTATGCTTCAAAGTTCCACTACTCACAAACTTGAATACAATCATGGACAAAAAAAAATAGCACACCAAGAATTAATAACGGGATCGTAACGAAACTTCGCATGAAGGTACATGTCGGGGATATATGCAAATGATAAGAAATGCAGAGTTATTGCGCATTACGTATAGCCAATAGAGGGTGTTTAACGTCGTTCCCCATGTAGTATAAAGCAGGTACCTCCCCCCAAAGCTTGTTTGAGTGTGCTGAATCATTTACAAAATAAGAGCTGTGGTAGACATGCCATTATATCGTTTTCGAAGACAATATAAGCAGCTGTCGCAGTTTGAGAGGGGGAGAATCATCAGCATGATGAAAGCTGGGTGATCAGCTAGGCGAGTAGCTCGTCAATTAGACCGCTCTGATTGTTTTGTGAGGAAATGTTGGGACCAGTGGATCAAAGAAATGCCATTTACACGAAGACCAGGCTCATGACGCTCTCGACAGACCAGTCATCGAGAAGACCGCCACATCGTAAGAAATTCTCGCGTACGTCCAACTGCTGAAGGTCATTTGGGATAGTGGCCCCCATTACGTGACGCCCACCCATCAACGCCTCCGTTAAGAGTGGTTCAGCGCACGAGGTAACTGGACTGCAGCGGAAGGGAAACGGTCGATTTTAGCGACGAATCCAGATTCAAATAGGTGTTCGTGTGTGGAGACCCCGTGGTGGACGCCCCAATCCTGCCTTTACTTGACAATGACACACTGCTCCCACAGCTAGTGTGATGTCTTTGCCTACAATACACGTTCACAATTAGTATTGATCCGTGGCACCATGACAGCCTAGCGGTATGTACATGACATCCTGCAACCACATGTATTGCCACTCATGCAATGGTTCCCAGGAGCCATTTTTCAACAAGTCAATGCTCGACCTCACACAGCAAGGGCGTCACAAGACTGCCTCCGCACTGTTAATATCCTTTCTTGGCATGTTCGATCCCGAGATTTGTCTCCAATCGAGCATATGTAGGATCATTTGAAACAACGAGTTGGGCATCCAACGAGTTTGAATGAACTAGAGGCAAGGTTACATCAAATATGGAACCAAATGCCTCAAGAATTATACAGAACTTGTATGACTCAATGCTCTATCGTATAGCATTGTGCAGTCGCGCTAGAGGGGGTTCAACAGGGTATTAAATCCTCCGTTCTTTTGACTTTTTCTTTAAAAAAAATAAATAAATTATCCTTTTTTTCGGTGATTTTCTAATCATTTACTTATATCAAAGTAGTCATTATGATTGTAAAATTTCGTTTCATTTTGACGACTCCTTCTTGGTGCGCTAATTTTTTTGTTAATGAATGTACAATGAACCTCTGCAGATTTAACGACAATGTCCAGAGTAGACACTGCCCTACTAACAAAAGGTGTGAAACTGCACCACAGGTTAACTTAGGCTGATTTTGGTTGACCTTGCGTAACCTCATTACTATAACTTACATATTATCCATCTTCTTATTTACTATACTTATATTCTCACATGTAAATAGAATGCATGGCCTCAGTATTATAATATGTGTCACTGAACGCAATGTATTGAAATACCTTTTTTAAGTGAGAAATATCTACTGTGTGTGAAAATCTGGTGAGTTGGTTCACCATTCTCCGTACTTCCATATCGTGCCTACGTGAGAACTCTCAGTTTCGACAGATTTTACATGCATCACCTCTTCTTTACTGCACATCTTTAGTGGCAGTAAGATTCGAACTCACAAATGGATAGATGCGTCTTCTATGGAATTGTGGAATAGCGTTTAATGGAAATTGAATGAATTTACAAAGACTCTTCTAAATTTTTCTGTAGACATTAATTATACTTTTTAACTAAGAGTGAAGCATATTTAGGGGAGTCATTTAAGTTACTTATTTTTAATGTTGAATTGAAATAAAATATTTTGGAAAATATTGAATAGAATTAATCTTATATATTAAACTCAAAAGTTAATATAGTTCATTCTACATATCAAATAAAAATAATATAAATTATTGAAAACAAAAGTTTTTAATATTTTATTTAAAAAAATCCATTTTTTTACGTAATAAAAGAATCTTTATGCCGAAGAAGCGCCAAATTCTGATTTCTTTAGAAAATACTTATATATTTTTCAAATTCTTTACTCATAGATAGTGTTAATTGGAAACATAAATTTTTGCAATCTTAAATTCATACTTTTTTGTCTAGAAAATTTATGTGGATGACTGTAACATGTATAGATTTCATAATATCCGGCTGTTAAAATTTAACCTTTTCTTTCTTTAGTTTCATGCTTTGTTACTCTAAAAATTTGTAAAATAGATACATAATTATTTAACCGATTTTTACAAAGCAAAAATTTTCATAGTCACACTATATATTGTAGCATGAAAATAAAATTTTGGAGCTGAAAGAGATAAGAGTTCGTTATTACTAAAGCTAACAAAATAATTAATTTTTAGTATAATTTATTAGTTCCTAAATATAATTTGGTATCGTAAAAGTAAGAAAGTACCTATAGATCACACATGTAAAACTTAATTAAAAATTTTCTTTTAATTTTATCAGAGACTAAAACTTTACTCTCTTATAGATATTGTTATCCTTCCCAAAATATCTTTTTTTGCTCTTATAAAATGAAGATAAATTTTCCTTTAGCTACTAAGTAAAGTAAACAACACACGACCTTTTAAAAAAATATTTGTGAAAGACAGTTTGACATTTTTGGCTAATTAAGAAGCTACCAAATATTCATCAGAATTTTTGTTGTTTGAGAGCATAAGATACTTTATTATTAAGTTAAAAATATTGCTTTTTTCAACATGATTTGGGGATAGACCCTTAATTGATTATACTTTAACGTTGAAAATAAAGGTCCTTGCAGCGTATCTATAAGACATTAGAAATTAATCATATTTGACATTATAGTACGTATTGAAATTGTGGAATTAAGTACCAAGTATTAATACCTTGACTTTCATAAGGTAGTTCCCAAAGTTAAATATTTAAAAAAATACTGGATGATTTCTCATAAAGAAACAAAATAAAATATTGCATAAAGGGATTTTATAATAAATTATTTTGTATTGTAATTGGTAGTTCTGTATTTTTTTCCGGTTTTAAAAAATATATATTTCTGTGAGTAAACTGGAATGTATACTTAAAAATGAGAAATATGTACATAATAGAAAATGTTTATGCAGGAAAACATAACATGCATGTTAAGGCATAATAAACAATTCAAGAAATAATAATTTATTTGTAAATTTTACACATACGCATTTTATAGGACTAGAATTATTCTTCCATTTATAATTGATCATGTTGGAATATGATGGACCCAAAATTTAAAATTCTGTTAAAAGTAAAATAAAAATCAGGAATTTGTTCGCCAAAAATGTTAAAAACATGGTTAAAATAATTACACATGGCAACACAAGTAAAGAGTTTTGCAATAGTAATTTAGCTCCAAGTATAACTGAAACTGTACGAAAAGATTTAATTGTATACAATTACTTGTATTAAATGAACATTTAAAATTCTATGTGCAATAAGTGGCAATATTATATTGAGGGCAACGGCACAACGCACGAAGAAAAACATAAAATTAAAATAATTTCATCAATTTAAATCAAAGTAGATTATGCTGTAATATTTCCTTATAATTTAAACTATTTTATAAGAAATCTACTTTTTCTTAAGGTACAAAAGGAATTTAGCTGTGGTTTTCCATACATACATTTTTTTTTAAAAAAAATTAATCGTTATTCCGGAGAATGTGTTTGAATAACTTGAGATAAAGGATTAGCATTTAGTGCGTTTGGAAATTCTTGAAACATAATCAGAAAAATAGGATTTGCATGATGGGGGGTGGCTACCACTTTATCATCTGCACAGCTTGATCAAATATATTGGTGTTCAAAATTAAGATAATGTTTGGATTTTGTCGTTAGAGCTACTAGATAGATTTTAATAAAATTTGTAATGGATATAAGGCTGATATAAAGCAAAAAATAATGTTAATAATTCGACAGTTAAGAAAAACACGCATGATCATGTTTAACACTCATCGAAGTACAAAATATAAAACAGCAGTTGCCGAATTTAACAAAAAAAATGGTTATTTGGTGGTATGGTCCCTTATTTAGATAAACAAGTCTCACATTATGCTTTTATACCGGTAATAAGAGAATTTATGAGTTCCTGTGGTAGTTAATGCCACTCGTTCAGCAACTATATTTTCACGCCTTGGATGGTCCACGGAGGGGGTTTGCGAGTTCTGGAGATTTGACTGACCAATATCTACGGCGAATGTCCTCACTTTCCAGAAATTCATTGACCAGATAAGTTGTATTTGAAATAAATTAAGGACAACTGCACCCTTTAAAAAGCAAATGTAGGATTCCAAGACCTCTCTTTCCTAGACCTCACAGCAGTCACTGTGCATCTTGAAAAGAGACCATCCAACGTGACGCCTGACCAGACTAGCAAGCGTCGATCATCAAGCCCTTGATGATCGATTTCTTGGACATTGAAGAGCAGGTAGCGGGTTCCTGGTACTCTCCATATATCCTCGCCGTACTGCAATGCCGCAACAAATGATTATTGATATAACTTCACTTATACTTTTTTTCAATGAATCTCACAGAGAATCGAGTCAATGTACTTGATTTGATAATTATCGAATAGTTCTTAGCTTCTATTTCATTTACATTGAACAATGGCTTCAATGGTTTCGTGTAATATAAAAACACCTTTCCACATTATAATTGAAGAGATTAAAGTCAATATCACTATTTTAGTGGATGAAATTTTTCTTAAAAAGTATGTGTCTTTTCTTTAAGAGCTTGATTATTGAATATATTACTCCAGACTTGTTTGATCAACATTTTTGGGTCCAATCATCATGGATTTATTTATTTATTGAATTATTTTCATTGTTGGATTTTTTTTTGTAGTATTTAATAACCTTCTAGGAAGAACACTAATTGATGGTTTAAGAAAACTGATATGAGCCGCATAATGGATTTTATGAATATTTAGTTATAAATTATTCAAGTACAGAAAAAAAAAGGAATTTTGTAAAGAACAAGATTGTTCAATATAAAAATAATAAAATCGATTAGAAATGTGGAATGAAAGTTTAAAAAATCTAGGTAAATTTAAATATTATAATTAAATGATACTTTGTGCAAGCTCAGGAAAACATGCTCAATATGATACTATACAATATGTTGGAGCTACTCATTGTGTTGTACTCAAGCTTGGAATGATACTACTCAATAGAACTTTGTTAAATATACGAAAAGAAAAGTAACAGTTTCTCAAATGTGTAGCCAAGTAAATTTTAGGTACCTTATTTATAACTCGAGTAGAAAAAGAGAGATAATGTGATTAGATTTACTTGTTTCGTTAAAATAGAGATAGTCGTATTAAATTTAGTCTTTTTTGTGGAATACTTTTTGCGCAAAAATTTGTTTATATTTTTAGTAAAAAACATTGTAATTTTAATACGTTGTCCCATTTCCCACAGTAGAAGATACACACTATATGTTTGTACAAAAAGTGAATACTTTAATATAAAGGTCATCGTTAAACTTTTGTAAAATTTCTGCCAGATCAGAACAAATAAAAATAATAAGATATCCCTTAAAAATATTACAATTGTATTCTTTGCTATGCCAATAGGTAAATATGTCGAGTAACTATGGATTTGCATAAATTGCTTTAAAATAAAACTTTTCAGACATAAGTTTCAGATTATACGATAATTCGTCAAATAAAGGAATGGATAAAATCCTATATTAGATCACAAAAAGCACAGATGATCCTGTGTTGATGACCACTAATACAAATGTTAGATCATTAGCTTATCAAATATAATAATTATTTTTCATCCTGTACAGGTAAGGCCTTCATATCCACTGCCAGTTCACAGAAAATACATCAGAACCATATGAATTCATGCAGAATGTCATGCACATTCTTTAAAGTTTGGTTTTTTACTTCAAGGAAACTATTAGAATACAGTTTCTTTAAGTTCGTCTGTAAGTCCAAAAGCAGAAATTTTTTTTAAACATCATATATAAAAATATAGCGTTTTTAAAACATATAAACCATGATTAAAATTAACACGGATAGAGCATATTTATATTATGTAAGATCATTTTAATAACTTAATAGTTGAATAAGCTTCTTTTTTATCACTTTTCTTATAAAATGTATTAGATTTTAAGGTATCCGACTACGTTCGGACCGTTATTTTAAAAAGGCCCATAAATGGATACTTTTCATAATATTTAGTGTCACTTAGATTAGAATACATGTAAAAATTTGTTTTATGGAAATTTTGACAAAAGAGTTATTTAAATATCATATTTCGGCAAAAAATTTACTTACAATAACCTTTTTTCAAAATGTTCTCCTTTTGTGAAAAATGTTTCCATTATAATAACATTTTGCCTGTATATAGCTAAGACCTCTGTACAGAGGCTCATTATGATTTTTGAAAAATTCCCATTATTTTCAGAGTTACAACCCATTGAAATAATTATCGGTGTTTTTTTCTTAAATTTCTCTCCTCTGTAGTCGTAACATATGGATAAAATCATTTCTAAGTAATATATTTAAAAAATTCTGGTTGAGTGTTTGTATAGAGGTCTGAGCTATATACAGGCAAAATATTATTATAATAGAAGCATTTTTCAACAAAGCAGAATATTTTGAAAATGGGTCATTCTATGTTCATTTTCTGTCAAAATATTGTACTTAAATAATTTTTAATTGTAATACTTTTCTTAAAACAATTTTATATACATTTTCTAATCTAAGTGACACTAAATATCATAAATATTATTCATTTATACGCGTTTGCAAATTCCCGGTTCTGAATGTAGTTGGATACCTTAAGTTGGGTTTCTGTAGAATGTCTTTTAGAAGTCGTGACAATCAGATTGATTGTTTATTGACGTCACACTACGAAGTCACGTGGAAGCTATTAGTCACGGACTCTCGTAATTTTGAATCTCAATCGAGTGATGATGACGCCTGAGTTGGTACCTTACTGTCTAAACCAGAGGTAGCCAACCTCTTTGGTAAGAGTTCGACTGTCTGATAAAAAAAAATGATTCTTGCCGCTCCCAACTTTTCCACCAAAATAAAAAGGTATAAAAATGTGAAAAAATGCTACTTATAAGTTTAAAACTAGGAATTTTATGCAAGTAGTACATTTTTCAATGCGAGTCTAAGTAGTGGGGATTTAAAAATTATATAGTAGAACAAAAGCGCAAACTTATATATATTTTTTGTGAATAAACTTTTTTTAGGTTCAATCACTAATTTAGGTTTAAAATAAAAAGAAAAAAAATTGAAAGATTTATATAATTCTAAAGAATTTTTATATAGTCAGTACTTGCTTTGGCTTTTGAATTTTCAGTTTTCTTACCATGTCATCTGTATTAGGATTAGCTTAAAGTAGCAAACAAAATTAGGTTGTTTTGGTTAGGTCAGCTAGTTTTGAGCGATATTTTATGTTCATAAAAGAAAATATTTATTCAGAAACATTTGTTGATATAAATTTCGAGTGTTTTTTTTGGGGGGGCGGGTTAAGACAACCATATTTAAATTATATCTAAATATATATATATTATTATTTCCTTCAATTTTTTAAACTTTTCTGTAGATCTTCGCGTGCCACTATTACTATTTCGCCGCACCCCACTGTGGCACGCGTGCCACGGGTTGGCCAGCCCTGGTATAAGCCCACGTCATGTTAAATGGAGAACCTTCGGTAGGTTTAATGTACCATGTAGCTCTCCTGCATGAGTAAGTCGTAATAGTCAGTTTTATTTTCGAATCTGAGAATTATGAAAACAAGATATTAAGAAATATCATTGCGTGTTCTTACTTCTGACAATATTTAACTTTATTTTTAACGATTGTTAAGTTCGAAGTTTTGCAAAGAACAATTTTAGCCAATAATAATTTTTAGAAGGGACTGCATGATTCTTTTACAAAATGACCAAAACAATATATTCTTTGGTAGCTAATAAAATAACATAAGCAAAGTACATTTCTTGATGCCCATTATAAAATTTTAAAAATATCTTTAAGCGAGATAATGGTATATTAAAAGATATTAATAGAAGCGTTATTGTTAAAACGTTATAATTTATATTTAATTTTATTGCTCTAATACATTCCTTGAGGTTAAATAAGTACGAACAACATTTTTTCACAAGATTAATTATAATATTTTCCATGTCATTCACTGAATAAAAAAAATCTGCTCTGCAGAACCTCAGTAGAGATAACACAACAAAAAACTTTACTAATTGAAATCTTGAGCAATGTTATTCTAAAAAAAATCTATTTCATTGAAGGTGTTGACAATTTCATGATTGCATGTAGCATCATAAATTTTCAACATATCACTATTAAAGAGGCTTAAAAATATTATTGGGAAAATTTTAAAAGCTTAGAAACCCCTATAAAATGTATTTATAAAGAAGTTGATAAGTTTGGGAGCGTTAAATATTACTGTGATGCTTCTAGATACACTTCAAATACCTCAAAGAAATTTCCTTGTACGTATATTGAAAATTGCAAATTAAATCGATTAATTTAAGTTGACTTTCTGAATAATCAACTAAATACAATTTATATTTTTAAAAAATCGTCACCAACGTTAGAAATATTTTATTTCTACTCCTCAAAATGAAACTTATGCAATATTTTGTTAATGTTTTAAAAAATAATTATAACTGTTCACTTTTTGTTAAGACTAAATCCATTGATAAGCATTTTGATTTAGAGAATTTTCTATTTGTTTTTAGAAAATCCCACACAATTACAAAAAAAACCCCATTAAAATTAAACATTTTACAAAAAAATTTTCTTTGTTGAAGAATATAAAATATTTCTAGTACAATGGTATGTTCTGTAATGTCTTCCTATTATTGATGAAAGATCGTCCAAATCAAATAGAACTTACGCTGTAATAAATGTGTTTCTAGTGTTTTATTTAAGGAGTCATTTATTAATATGCATCAAAAAGATAACTTTTTTCGAGGTTTCACTTTAAAAAACAAAATGTATATAAGTAGCTGTATAAGAAATTCCCTTATTACAAACGAAGAAAATAAATGTCCATGGAAATACATGAATAATTGAGGGAAATTCATCCAAAGTGAATATAAAACAGTTTGTGTTTTCGTCTGCAAACAAGATTTATTTCTCTATTAATCACGTAGGAGGGAAATATTATGCACCAGGGAGAAATTTGTCATCCGAAGCTATTTTTCTTGAGGGATTGCCTTGTTACTGTGAAGAATTAATGGAATAATCTCAGTTTTTTGTCCAGCATCACGAAAGTTTACTATAAATATTCTTCTACATAAACGCCAGGGTATGACATTGCAAATCCTGAATACTAAGGAAATTATTCAACGCCTACTGACAAGCTTGATATATATATATATTAAATGTAATCCAAAGAATACAGAATTTACTACACTAAAGGATCTAAATACATAACAAATAATGAACAATATGTAGAAATAAGTGTAATAAATCTAAAAGTAAAAAAGAAAAAGAAAATGGCTGCTCTCTTGCTTTTATTATCTCAAAATATTTTTTCCTACACATCTCTCTAAGGCAGTTAGATATCAGGAGATCATTAATAGAATATTTATTTTATACTTAAATATTGTATATTTATATTTAAAGATCCTTTTCAAGTAAAGCAATCTGTTCATTAGACCTTCCTCAATGTTCATACAAAATTGGACTTCTAAGAGATAATTTTATGCACTCCTTTTAGTTCATATTTGTTTGATGATATTGCTTTCGATAGATTCGGAATTTTTCGAAACTTTCGTTTTTCTTACTTCACTTAATATTAATAAAAACGCCTTTATTGATTCAATGTACTTTCTCATTAATTAAATGGATTGTTTGAATTATCTTAGCCATGAAGGAGGTTTTTATTTCAGATATTATTAAAATGGTCCTATCGATAACTAATCACATTTTAATTTTATTTATTTTACAAGGTGTCCAGCCTCTTTTTATGAATGAAATATTTCTTTTTAATGTTACATTTAAAAAATAACATAGTCCTTGGTGGCTAAAGCTATATTTTTGTTCGAAATTAACATGGTTCATTTAAATACTTTCTAGCTTAAAGTTGTAAATAACGCCTGTTACTGACTTCATTCCGTGATCATAAATTTTCACTTGAAATATTGTTTTAAAAATTAACGTTTTATCATAATTGATATCGAAACAAATCTCGAACATTATAAAATTAATATATCTCTCTCTTTGGGATCGTTTATAAAGACCTCGACGCTCAGAGAATTTTGAAGGATTAAAATCAGACTCACAAAATTAATGAACTTATTTACATATGTACAATTCTTATCATTATCAGAGATATGATAAGACAGAGATATATGCATTGAACTTACGCAGGCATCTATTCTGCATCTATTTCGTTCCCTCTCTGATCACCCACTCTTATTATTTTTAAATATTCTGGGGCTTTCACTCTTAAGTTTCTCGTGGGGGAATCTTGGCCCTTTAAACATACTAAAAGTAGATCAGCAGGTTAATTTATTAAAAAAAATTCTAGAGATATCAAGTAGAGAATTTTAAGAAAATTGTAGGGAAGTCTTTCAAGAAGGAAAAAAATGAGAAAATACTCGTATATATATTGTTACTACGTTATCATGATGAAAGAAAGAAGATATAAATTAGTTTAAATGTTTATGTTCTTGCAAGAAATTTAAAAAAAAACTAATCGGTTATCAATATTTAAAAATAAAGCATCTCTAATCTTATTTTACTGAAACAAAATTTTGTTTCTAAAGAGGAAAACACAAATCCTTATTAGATGCATAATACCTTTCACAAATCTATTACATAATACATAACATTATCAGAGTTAAAATGCATCGGTATCTTGTAGAAGAGTACAGTGTGAATATAATATCAGGAAAATATATTGTCACTTGACCTTCTTATCTTCATGTTTTGTGAGGAGATTTTTCTCATTGTATAATTTTTTGGGGGAAGGGGGCAGGATGGGGATGGATTGAATCCGCATTTAGCTCGGCCAGAGAAGCTGTTGAATAAATGCTCGAAATGGTTACAATCAATAATAATTTACTTTAAACCAAAAATAGCTATGATTGCTTAATATGCAGACAAAACCAGTTAGAGTGAATTAGTAAATATTTCTACTTAGCTGAACTAGATGCAACCCCAACCTCTGACGATTTAATAACATGTAGAATTTTGATTTTCAAATATTTATAAGACGATGAGACACTATGATTATCAAACACACTCCAATTTGCGGCAATATCCGTGCAATCATTTAACTCTGATTAAAATCCATACGATTTATGTATTATTCGGTAGTGATGTTCAGTTGTAGTGAATTGTTGTTATAGCTAAAAGGGACAATTTAGTTGGATGAAAGAAAACCTGAGTTAGTGGATAGACCTCGTGAACAGCTTATTTATGCAACATGATTAAGTTTCATGGGGATGGAATTCAAAAAAGTCATGCAGATATAGGCGTTCAAACACACTTACAGCAGATGCCAATATAGACCACGATACTGCAAGCGTCCTTATTTTAAGGAACGTCGCACTCGTGCGGAAACAGCATGAGAGTTATTGGTGACATATATAGCTCTTTTGAGCCTTCGTGAAGAGACGAGGACGACACCTGAGATGTTAACCCCTTTAAACTTCCACACAACTCTAAAAGAAGGACTTCACGTCTGGACAGGTTCAAGTGTGCATTAGCCCTTCTACATGGTGGGTCTTTAGTAGGACTGAATGTTCAATATCGTGCATGAATAATTAGGCTACTTGAAATCGTTTTCTTATTGGGTACTCCGATTATTCAAGGACGAATATAAAGCCACCCGAATAGAATTATGACTACGATTGTAAGTTCTGCTGCACACAGAGGACTTTCATTTCTTGCTCTGAACTATTACAGAAGTTGATGCATGAGAAAGTTATGTCACAACTGCGATGAAGCAAGCATCGATATCATAAAATCAGTTCGATGTTTTTCACACGAGGCTCTTTTGGGCAAATCAGCTCGTTTCCTATCATCACTTCTGAAATGTGAGAAGGTTAGAGAATTATTCTTTCACACGCGGACACAAAACTGATTGAAAAGGGAGTGTCATAGTTCACAATCTCATAGGTACAATGGTTGAGCCCGAAGAAGCAATAAAAAACTTCCTTCATTCACTATACACAATCAACTACTTGGAAGTGCCAGTTGACACATGTGAATTAACCCAGGTGACTTGAATTCAAAGCTATTCATATATACAACGTCTTACAATAAAGTTCGGTGAATAGTCCTGTAACAATAACGCAGATAAAATAATAACGAAAATTAGCGTACTGTCCTTCGAAATAGTCACCTCCCATAACTATGCATCGCTGAGGTCTGCTTTACATGTCCTGGAAACAGGTCTTCTTTTGGGATGGAGTTTTTAAGCTTCGTCACGCTTCGTTGGATGTGAGGAATATCGTCAAATCTCTTTCCTTTCAAAGAGAGTTTGAGTCGTGGGAATAGAAAGAAATCTGGGGGATTTGGAAGAAATCTGGAAATCTTATTGAATGGGGTGGAGGTTTAATTTTCACCACCCAATTTTTTGCATTGTTATGAACAAAAAACCATGGACCTTGTTGTACGTACTGGGATGGAACCTTGTGAAGACGTTTTATAAAACGGGTTAAAATTTCAATGTACCTTGCAGTATTCATCGTCCATCTATTATGCGCACAGTTCATGGACGATCTTTCGTGATTAATTTACTCGCTTTCTCTCTCAATGTTTTCGTCACTGACGCAGATCACTGGTCTTTCACTATGAGGGTTGCCAGAAACACTTTTCCGACCTTCTTTAAAACGGGCGAACCACTCGTACACACACTTCATGGACAGTGCTTGATCTCCATAAACATGTACCAGCATCGAATAAGTTTCTATTGGTGTCTTGTCAAACTTAAAACAAAACTTTAAATGGATGTTTTGTTCGTTCATTTTCCTGTTCTCAGTTAAGAACTAACGCAATAAACAAGCATTTCGTAATACAAGTCTGACAAGGAACACAAACGACACTTAAATAATCGATGGGGGGCAGATGGTTATATACTACCGCTACGCATGTGCAGCTTTTTGTTTCACCAGTGTTGCCAAATCAGCCGTTCTGACTTTGTTCACCGAACTACTTTATCGTCATGTAGCTCCTGATTGTCTATTCAATATATCATGTGTGGCACAAGTTGACTGGTGTGAAAGGACCCTTCAAGTGTCGCTCTCATAAGGTATTCAAAATTATGCCATTCATTATGTTTTATTATGGTTTTTAATTTACCTCTTAATCAAAATTAAATTATTGGTATAATACAAAAATTTTGTAAATTGTTGATATAAAATAAAAAAAGAACATTTTTAGAAACTCGATTGTTTTAAATAAGTAACCACTTAACTCAGAAATACTGCAAAATGTAGAATAAATTTTAATTAATACTCTCTTTATACTTCTTTTATTCATGCAGATATTTTTACATTGATATGAGTTATTTATCCAAGGCTATCACCTGAAAGCGTTTATACGTAGATACAGAATCGGACTTCCTTTGTGATTTGAATTATTTTCGAGATATATTGATTTCTTAGTTAAGTCACTGAGCATGCATAATGGTATTCTAAAATCTAATCAAATTAATTCTACTTTTAAAAGAAATCAAAGAGCTTGCTGAAATATTTTTTATTTCAAGTCTCTTTGTGAAAATAACTTCGCACAAAAGATGTTTATTATTCTAAGCGAGTGGAGGTATAATCATTATAGCACTCTACCCTGAAATGCAATGCTTGGTTAAACTTAAATGTTCTCCCATTATTTTCTGTAGAAACTATACAATTATTTTCCTGTTGTTTCCGCAAAACACAGAATGAGGGAATGTAGAATTTAAGTAAATCTTTTAAAATTATTATTATCAGCTTTCAAACATATAAATGTAAAATTAAACCAATTTATACTGCTTAATCCACTGTGGTATTTTTCAAAAGAATAGTAAAAAAACAAATAAAAATGTTCGTTTCAAATGACTGAATGTATTTCATAAAGATTCGTTCTGAGAAATAAGAAGATTTTCAATATCGTTTACATAGCATTGTTTAATTTGATTAGAAGGTATGAACGAGTTATTGTTCTGTAAAATTAAAATATTGTGTTCTGTTAAATTAAATATTCTTCTAACTTTAAAATCAAATCATCTAACTAACCAATGCAGGAAATATTCCCAATTAGTAAATCAATATCTACATTTAGCATTTGTTCAAATAAAAATGCAAAATTCATTGGGGAACATAATGGAATCTAGTACGGGAAAAATGGAATATACTTTTACAAAAGACTAATTTTGTTTATGTATTACGCATGAAATAGTAAAAGTTAAATGAGAGAAAATAATACAGGTATCTACAGAAGAACAAGCGCAGTGCATTCTTAATTTATATGATTAAAATATAAACAAAGACAATTAATCTCCATCTCCCAAAAATAAAAATTTTAACAACTGCTGCCTTCAATATCACGATAGAATATAATGTTCTACTTTATTACTTCACCCTGTTACGAAGACTCTCCTAATATATCGCCTTTAAAATTTTAAGTATATTCTAAAGAGAAAAACATACTATTTTCAATTAAGGTAATCAAAGTTTGTAAGTATATGTAGAATTTTTAAGTATATGTATGTATATATAAATATATATATACATATATATATGTGCATATATTATATATATATATACATACACATATATATATGTACATATATATGCATATATAATCCAATATATATATATATATATATATATATAAATGAAAGAAATTTGTATTATATATCAAAAACAAGAAATAATAAATGATGAACATTACAAGAAATAAGGTAATTAAAATATAAAAGCTAAACATGAAGTTCAAAATTATAGAAAAATAAAAAAAAGAAACCACAAAAAAGAACCTAGCGAGTCAGAAAGCAATTTCGAACTTAGGACCGAATAAGTGGAGTTAAACTAGTTTGAAGGCGCCAACCTTCCCCCTTTGCAACTCGGTAGGAAAAACAAAATAAAATAAAATAAACAAAAATTCAGAGTATGTAAAAACTCACAGAGAGTATGATAAAACCACTCACTACTATTATGTAACAAACTCTCCCAAACTTTTAATGCAGAAAACTCCCAAAACAATTACGTAAGAAAGGTAGAAAAATCCTAAAGCAATTACATAAGAAAAGTATTTTTCAAAAAATTATTTAACAAAATTTCTTCACTCACAGAGCTTTTTCCAAGAGAATCAAGCGTCTTGACATCAATGAAAATGAATTATTCACCAAGTTAAAAAATTCGAATATACATAAAAACATTTTTTGAGCTAACTTTTAAACCAGCCAGCAAAGACAGATATCAAAAGAGATGACAATCAAATATGGTAGAATTTGAATTGGTTGATTGTCAAAAATGTAAATTTGCTAGGCTCTAATTTGGTTGGTTGTCAAAAATGTGTAAGATGTTCGAGATGTGTGTGGAAAAAATGTAAACTGTGATATGAGTGTTATGATATAATCTTCACAGCAAGACCACTAACATGCTGACTTTGAAATCCTATTGTTGTGTGGTGGTTTTGGAATTAGAAGTATCAAGACGGTTAATGTATTTGTGATGTATATAAATTCTTAAGAAATTAAAAGAGCATTCATGATCTAAACAAGATTGAAATTTTTTTTAATATTATTGTATTTATCTATTTTGTGGGTAGTTAAGTTATCATTTCTAAATAAAAAATTCAAAATGATATTTCTGTAAATTGATAAATGCAAGTTACTATTCCATACAGGAATTTTAATCATATGGAACTTAAACGAATCTCTTTTGTCAAAAATGTTACTAACAACATTATTGTTAATAAGATGCAAGTCTAAATCCAAGAATTCTACTACATTAGAGTTAAAGTTAGTTTTAAGGAACTTGAGATAATCAGGGTAGAATGTAATATTTGGTTTGTATTCACTATTTTTACCAAAAATTATTGAATCATCTATATAACGATAAATCAAGTAAGAATCATTTACAACTTGATCAATTTAAAAAAAATGTAAATATAGGTTCGCTAAACAATTACTAGCTGGACCACTCTGAGGTAATCCTTTGATCTGTTTATAAAGATTCTGATGAAATGCAATGAAATTTTCTTTAAATACGAGGTTAACAAGAATATCAAATTTTCTTTTTTCTTTGAAGTATATAATTCATATTTATCATAAATTAACTGTAGAACCTTAATCATATCGACAATATCTATAGAATTAAAAAGGTCCTCGGAATCAAAACCATGCATGGAAAAAATTAACATATCCTTAGTAACTCTAGTAATCTCTAAACTATTTTTAATTATTGACGTGTTTTGTAAGTTATCAATTAAGTTTTGAAGAAGAGATTATAAGATCTTCCCAGACTTCGTGATATATGTTTTGTATCCTTTAGTGATACTACGGAATTTTATAGGGCTTTTATGAAATTTTGGTGTTAAAAAATACTTGGATATTTAATATTATTTAGATGAATATTCAGTCTTTTGTTCAAAGCTAAAAGGCGATTATAATCTTCTCTATTATTGTGAATTGATTTTTGAAATGAATTATTATTTAAAATGTGATTACTTAATATTTTACTGTAAAAATATTTACAAATTATGGCATAATTAGAAGAGACCTTATCAACATATGCAATCATGAAGTCATTTTGGACATTTTCTATTGATGATTTAAGATCTTTATACATAATTTCATTTTCAACACTGAAATCTAATTCCCGAATTTCTGTTGCTACACAAGATCTAAATAATTGAAAGCTTCAATCGGCATTCCATATTTAATTGCAATTTTAAGGTAGAATTTATCTAAATCCTTTATGATTTGTTTCATAACGTTAGATTTATATGTTGTGATCATCAGTCTAAAACCGGTACCTTTTTCCATAAAATTTCTTAACAAATCATCTTTCACGATGCCAAGGTCTCCCGTGACAACGTGCTGATGATAATCATCAATATAGCCCCGATATAGATTGCATTTACATGATTCTGTACTTAGGAGCTCCGAGACTTGATTATAATTAAATATAAATCTACCAAGTTTTTTTTGTTGTATTTGAAAGCCTTTTTAATAATAATATTTTTAATAGGAAAAAATGATTGATATTTTTGAAATATACCTGAAAAATTAATTTTGTTAAAGGATTTATTCATAAATAATAATGTACAATATTCTGTAGTGTATTTTTTACTTGCATCTAATTTAATATTCATTTTTTGTACTAAATAATTATTAAGATCTCGAATCATATGCATACCATGAGAATCTCGAAATTTATATCTGCTTAAAATATCTGTCATAATTTTAATTTTAGTTTTATTCATGCCAAACATAAACGATTTAATTAAGCCTGTGTTGTAGTTATCATCAAATTTAACAGATAATTCCATCATAGATTTCTTGAGGGTTGTCATGTCTCTAGTAACTCTTTTTCTACGTTTAGCTTTTGAAATTCTCGCAATAGCAATATTATTACTATTATCGATAGATTTATCAAAATTCGGAATATATAATGAATCGTCGGATTTTTGTTTAAAAGTTAGTAAGACACTTTTACCATTCCAGATAACATTCAAACCATAAGGATAATATGATCTAAATGAACCTATACAAAAGTTTTCGAACCATAATCTTTGTTTAATATTTGGCACTATTCTAAGTATATGTTCAGTTATGTTATTGAATCCATGTTTATGAAAGTGTCCTATCTCAATCTTAGCCTGGTTTTTGCTGCAATCAAATTTCCTTGTATCAGACCTATGTTGATTTAATCTAATATTGATAGTGTTTGAAGTCTGACCTATGTAAGCGAATTTACAAATATTGCACGTCATTTTGTAAATACAGTTAAAAGTCTTACAAAATATATATCCTGCATCCATATCCAACTGTTCCCCACTCCTCATGCCACACGCCTTGCATCTTTTATCAGTGCAAGATCTAAATTTTAGTTTTAAAACATGAATATCTCTGAAAAGCCTAGTTTCCAATATGTTACTAAAACCCTTATATCTTTGATTTTTATCTATACAATCGAAAAATGAATATTTCGTTTTGCTTTACGAGGTAAATTTTTACATTAAGAGTTCCAAAATATTCGAGTTTTAAAAATTGTAACATGACAAGGTTTAGAAACAGAAGGGTAAACAAAAACATTCTGATTATCAAAACAATTCACACATTTTTTTTGTAATTTTTTTTAAAAAAATTATAGTTTTTTTATATGCCAACTCAGAACTTTTGTGCCCATCTCCACAACTATCTAAAGCCATACTTAAATATATACCAAATCTCTATATAAGGGCCCAGAAAATGGTAAATGGATGACGATGATACAGATACCATTATACTGTACCACCGAGGAATGTCATACCCTGGTATATAACAAATTGACAGTCGCATAAAACTTGTTATTTTTCAAAATCATAGTTATTTAAATGTTGAATGTACTTTGAAAAGACCCAAATAAAATATCATTAGCAAAACCTTCCAATCACAAAAATATAAAGTGATACAATGAGCAATATCTTTATAAAATGTAATCCACTCATAGACAACATATCCACGATTACTTTATAGGCAAAAAATCAGAAGT